>JAXCMG010000054.1:3237919-3355128 GCA_034642415.1 Podarcis siculus | reverse complement strand
CAAATGCATCTAGGCTGCTCCAGGAGCACTGGGTTGCTATTAGCTGCATAAATTAAATGCAAGGGACAGCTTGTGTGGCAACAATCTGAGAGGCCAAACAACTTGAACGTGTGAAGAAATAAAAATTAATCTAAGCTGAAAGGAAACAACCACCAAGATTTCCCAAAATACTATAACATGGCAAATACACCAAGGAGGTTTCATATTCCACACCCACACACCCTGCCCACGGAAATTTAGCTTTAAAACACACAGCTCAGAAATGTACGAAGGAAGATAAGAACAATTTAGCATTTTGGCCCTCTTTATCATTTTATCCCCCCTGCTTTAATAAATCGGGATGTTTTAGGAAACGCTGACTCCAGACGTTTTTTGGCTCTCTCAACAGTACTTTAATAAAGTCTGGGAAATAAACTTCACAGGAAAACCTCGGGTGTTCAATTAGTTTAAAATGTTGTAGGGTAGAGAAACGGAGATAATGAAATTATAAGGATAATGGCGGCTTAATGTTTTGTGGCTCACACGAGATTTATGTGCTCCAATATAACCTCAAGCTACACATATGGCATAATAAAAAAAAATACAAAAAAATTAGAACAGACTAGAATCCTGGCTAGAGAAATAGGGGATGTGGAGAGGGTGGGTTTTGAATGCAGAAAAGTCATAGCCAGGCTCTTGGGGGATAGGAGTTGAGCAGCTTAAAAACACTGGCCTCTTGACAAACCTTATATCATTCCTCTGTCCGCTCCTCCTCACAAATGAATAATGTTCACTTAATAGCATCTGAATGCAAGAAGACTTATTGCGCAAGACCCATTTCCTCCTCCGATGTAAATTAGGCTCGGAGGGAATTCCACTGCAAAACCACAATTCTGTGGGGAGGGCAGGGAAAGAATCCTGTGAAAATGTGTCTGGACTCTTCCCAAATGCCCATTAAGCAAATACAGGAGTTTAGTTTCCACCACGGAAAGTCTGAGATCCAAAGGGATTAAAGAACAGAACGTGTGTGTGTGTGTGTGTGTGTGAGAGAGAGAGAGAGAGAGAGAGAGAGAAGGGGGGGGGACTTCTGGCTGAAATCAAGATATGCATCCACATTACAGTAGCTGAAAGATGTGTATTCATAATGTCCTATGGGCCTGTGAGCCTCTGGAATATGCATTGCCTCTCAAGGTGAGCACAACTCATCAAAATAAGGGAAGACGGTCAACTTTCAGTGTTCCTGATGTGTGCATCAGGAATGCTACAGAAGTTGAATGTTTCTTGCCCCAGTCAAGAAGCCAGCAGTATTTGTTCTCCCCCTCTGTTGTCTTAAGGGGAGGTTTCCCACTTGGTGAGTTGCCAAAAGCTTGTGGAGGCGCTTCTGTGTGTTGTCTTGGGAAGACTGGAAACTCAATTAAAAATGGTGGGAAGGAGATGAAACATTTGTTTTGCATTTAATTTATCTGAAGAGGGATTTATTTCTTTTTTGGGGGGGGGGAGGTGGCAAGAGTTTCTGTGCCTGAAAATTGTGAGCCGTCAGCGTCGTATCTGCCGAAGGTAGATGAAAGAGACAGTAGGTTGAGTACATAGAGGTTTGAGTGATAGGAAATGCTTTCTAACTTTCAGTGGAGCCAGCAGCATAGGAGGCACATGTCCAGGACCCCTTTCAGCAGAATCAGTGCAGCTGTAGAAATAAGTGAACGAATGCACATCACCATCAAAAGTGGAGAACTCCATAAGATTAGCAGGTGGCGCTGTGGTCTAAACCACTGACTTTCTTGGGCTTGCTAATCAGAAGGTCGGTGGTTTGAATCCCCGTGGCGGGGTGAGCTCCTGTTGCTCTGTCCCAGCTCCTGCTAACCTAGCAGTTCAGAAGCACACCAGTGCAAGTAGATAAATAGGCACCACTCTGGTGGGAAGGTAAATGGCGTGTCTGTGCGCTCTGGCACTCGTCATGGTCCTCTGTGCACCAGTAGAGGTTTAGTCATGACTTAGAAAGCTGTCTGTGGACAAACACCGGCTCCCTCGGCCTGAAGCGAGATGAGCGCCACACCCCATAGTCGCCTTTGACTGGACTCAACCATCCTGGAGTCCTTTACCTTTTACCTTTATGTTTTTACCAATAAGCTACAGCCTAAAAACTGCCTTATTGCACCACTAACAACAACTATCTAGGTTATAAAGAGCTTTTGCAAAGGTAGTGGGGTTGTCATTGTAGTCTAGGATTGCCATATTTCAAAAAGTAGAATTCCTGTATCAACTACTCCAAAAATAGATTCTTATCTTGTACATCCAGGTTTCCCCTGACATTTTGCCATTTCGGCAAAATTCCACCCTGATGCCATTTTTCCACCCCAAAACCAGAACATGCCAGGAATTTTCCTGACATATGGCAAGCCTATTGTGGTCCCTCACACTTCACTCAAAATCCAGTCCAGATGGGTTGGGAGACAATCTAGAGGAGGACTCCATGAGACAGCACAAAGTGGAAGTACCAGCATTAGGCTCTCGGTATCCCAGCCAATATGAGCAATTCAGAAGCTGCCAAGGAAATAAGAGATGAAGATTTTGCCATAGAGGTGCTGGTGGAAGATCTGGGCAGGCACCTGTTTGTTGTGCAAACTTACAACACTATAAATGTAAGTTGGGAGGGGTTGGCAGCAGAGGGTTAATGAAACCAGAATGACTTCAAATATTTCTTTGTAAGCCAGCAGACCAAATTCTGAGACGCATCCTTTGCTGGAGGATGTAATCCATCCTATCTCCACCCCTTTCTGGGGAGCAGGGTTGGGTTGGGTCAGGGATAAGCTAGCTGGGAGTGGAGAACAATAGACAGCAGTTTTGAGTCAGAGGGTAAGAAAAGGTTAGAAAATACAGACTAATGGAGACAAAGGCTGAGACTTACTTCTGAGCAAACATGCGTAAGAGGGTGCTGTTCATTTGTGCTTTTGAGAGCTGTCCCTGAATTTGATAGTCAGGAAACAGAACAATTCCAGAACTTGAAAAATGTGGGCTTCATCAAGTATCATGGAAACCGTTCATTGGAATTTCCATTTATAGCTGTTAGGCTTCCTGTGACCAAATCTATTCAAGCCCTCTTGGGCTTTACTCAGACTCTTTAAAATCTTCGAAATTGTAAGTAACCTGAAATTGCATTATAATGTTGTGGGGATGTAAATTTCATCGGTAAAGCCCCACACAAATGTTTGAAGCAATTCCTGATACTGTTCCTACCCACAAATGATCTTTGCCACATATCTGACAGCTGAAGTAGATTGCAAGGTGCAAACTCTGGAGTGATAAGAAATTGGAGTGAAGTTTGCCATGCAAAAGAAAATCATCCTGAAATGTGCCTTATATAATACAAGGAAATGATACTTGATGTATGGTATAAAATATTTATAATAAATATTATAATAATTTGTAATAAATAGATAAAAAAAATAAATTGACCTTCTGAGTGTAGATGTAAGAGGCAGAAATATGGTCTGGTTGAGCATGGCTTTAGAACTTTGGAAAACTCAGAAGTCCGCTCATTGAAAAAGAATAAACAAAAATATTTTAATGTTCAAAGGGACATGGCGTCAACCCAACACTCAGTTTTCTCAAGATGTTATCCTCATATTAAAAGGAAGCATGCCTTTGAAAGTTATTTACATAATCTCACATTTGCCAGGTTGTGAAAGGCATGAACACGCTGCATTTTCAAACAATGCCATCACAGTTTTTGGAGTCCTGCGATTCAACGTTTCCTGTAAGTGAACATCTATGCATCTGTGGTTCTCAGGAAACAGAAGGCATTTGCAATTATTCACTGTATTGCTGATGCTATGTGCAACCTAGGAGAAAGTTCACTACTGAAATATTGGATAGGTGCCTTGAAGCAAACAACCAGGTAACATTTCTCCTGGAAAACCAAGAAAAATCTGCCATAAAATAAATTGCCCAATGATAGCCCAAAAGCTGAGAAAGGTTTGCAATGTTCAGATTAACATTTAAAACTGTAATAATCGTGATAATATGCCACCCATATAATATACCCTAGGTGTGTGATGTATGGAAGTGAGAGCTGGACCATAAAGAAGGCTGATCGCCGAAGAATTGATGCTTTTGAATTATGGTGCTGGAGGAGACTCTTGAGAGTCCCATGGACTGCAAGAAGATCAAATCTCTCCATTCTGAAGGAAATCAGCCCTGAGTGCTCACTGGAAGGACAGATCCTGAAGCTGAGGCTCCAATACTTTGGCCACCTCATGAGAAGAGAAGACTCCCTGGAAAAGACCCTGATGTTGGGAAAGATTGAGGGCACAAGGAGAAGGGGACGACAGAAAACGAGATGGTTGGATAGTGTTCTCGAAGCTACCAGCATGAGTTTGACCAAACTGCGGGAGGCAGTGGAAGACAGGAGTGCCTGGCGTGCTCTGGTCCATGGGGTCATGAAGAGTCGGACACGACTAAACGACTAAACAACAACAACATGTGTGTCCTAGTGGACGAGTGGAAATAGGAAGTGGTAGCAAAAGCCTGACACTCATTCTCATTTCTGCAGACATTGTACGCAACCCAAGTTATGATTTGTTATGATTTTAAGTTAAAAAACTAGAAAATCCATGTTGCTTGATCTTCTCTCTTGCTAAACTAATTGCTCAATTAGCACATGTGTCACTCTTGATTCTGACACATGAAGTCAAGTAACAGAAATAATCCTTCTTATAAGTTATTCGTAATAATGGGTTAATAGTTCATCTTTACCTCTGCCAGAAACAACAAATGATAGAGGAAACCAAAGTTCAAATATTGTAAAATACCTAGATCTCTAGGAACGACTCCAGTTCTCCTGAGTGGGCAAAATGTCTTGCCAGAAAAATACGACTTTCCCCCCATCTTTTAGCCCTGAAGCCTACTGAAAACAAACCCCAAAGCCTGGCAAGGGATTAACAAAACATTTTCAAACTACAGACATAAAAGACAGGGGTCGAATCATATTTCATTTGGCCTTGTTCGGCAATATTTTTGGCTTTCCAGGGGGAAATGGACTTCAGTCAAACTCCTAGAGCTCTCAAATGACTAAATCAGCCACAAATTTGCCCGGCATGGAATTCGTAGCTTGTGACAGGTGAAAGCAATTGATCCCTTGGTAGTTACAGAGAAAACAATGAACAACTGGTAGTGGATGATCATATCCAACTTTAGGAAGCAGCCAATGACTGTACAATTGCCCCATGCTTATTGTGAGGCAACTTCTTTAAAGCAGTTCAAAATCAACCCAGAAAATCCCAGTGCTAGGTCAACACTGGGTACTGGTAGCCAGTACTTTTTTTTTCTAAAGAAAATGTTTAGGGGTACTCTCATTTTCACTCAAGAAAACCATCATTTTATATTCAGATTTGGAAAAATAAATACAGTAAATGGACAAAAGTACAAAGATTCACAAAATGTTTAGGGGTATGCGTGCCCCTGCGTACCCCCAGAAAAAGCACTTTTTTAAAACATAATTTTTATTGAATTTTTCCATATTTCATTTAATTCAGTATACATATTCACAACTTATATTATTTGCTCAAAGTGAGCTTTGACTTCCTTCTATCTCTCTTTCTGACATCCCTGTAGTTTATAACATGTCTTTCGAATTTCCATTATCACTTCTTTATCCTATAATCACATTAAAAAATCACATTCTTATTTATAAATCAGCATCTTAAATTCACATTACAAAACATTTCACGTTAATGCTACAAACGTTTTTAAATGAGTACAATTTTCTTTCAGGTAATGAATAAATTTGCTCCAGTCCTTTTGATATTTTTCTTTGGGCCGATTCCTAATTCTCCCCGTCAGCTTCGCCAATTCCACAAATTCTACCATTTTTATTCTCCAGTCTTCCAATGTGGGGAGTTCTTGCTGCTTCCACCTTCCAAAAGCACTTTGGGTAGCAATAGAGGCTACCATTTTATTCTAAACCACTTCAGGAACTATAACTGGGAGGAGGAATTAAAAATGGGCAATTAGGTAGGTATTTAGACACAGCACCATGGAGAGCTCCAATGAAAGCCAGAGGTGAACCGAGCCCTCTCCAGTTCACCTTTCCCAAGCTTGGAGCCTTTGGCCTGAAGACTCTGGTTTTTACATGGCCAGCCTATAGAGGCCCTTGTTCCCCCAGTCTTCGAAATCGTAGCTTCTGTATGCATTATAAATATCAGGTCCAGTTCCCAGACTGGTGGGGGTACAGCAATGTCAGAATCAGCTATGGCAGACTTAGTCAGCTCCTCCTCCTCTGACCCTGAGCTTGAGATCAAGGCATAGATAGATAGATAGATAGATAGATAGATAGATGATAGATAGATAGATAGATAGATAGATAGATAGATAGATAGATGATAGATAGATAGATACATAGGTGATAGATAGATAGATATAGATAGAGGATAGATTTGCAGATACTCATTTCTACTTGCCTTCTATTTTATTGTAGTTTCTTGCTACCTGCAGACTATCGGCGTGAGGTTTAGGAGTTTTTGTTGACATGCAGATTTAATTTGGGAAGTATTTTATGGTTGGTGTTATTGGTAATAAAATGAATGCAGGTGGTGCTGTGGTCTAAACCACTGAGCCTCTTGGGCTTGCCGATCAGAAGGTTGGTGGTTCAAATACCTGCAATGGGGTGAGTTCCCGTTGCTCAGTCCCAGCTTCTGCCAACCTAACAGTTTGAAAGCACATCAAGGTGCAAGTAGATAAATAGGTACTGCTCCGGCGGGAAGGTAAACTGCATTTCCGTGCGCTGCTCTGGTTTGCCAGAAGTGGCTTAGTCATGCTGGCCACAGGACCCGGAAGCTGTACGGCGGCTCCCTCGGCCAATAAAGCGAGATGAGCGCTGCAACCCCAGAGTCGTCCGCAACTGGACCTAATGGTCACAGGTCCCTTTACCTTTACTTACCTTTTGTTTTGTTTCTGCAGTTATGTAAATCTTTTCATGTGGCAAGCCGCATTGACGAAGGTGATGATGATGTATATTTATTAGCTGCTATGCTCATAAAAATGACGGCACCTTCAGCATGTTTTAACTATGGAAAGAAAGCACACCAATAAAGGATGGTGATGATGTAGCAGGAACTTCCAAACAAGGAAAAGACACAGGTTCCAGCAGAGCCCCCCCATTGCAAAAAGGTAGGCTAATAATAATAATAATAAACCACTCTGGGCGGCTTCTCAAAAAAAATATTAAATACTGTAATACATCAAACATTAAAAGCTTCCCTAAACAGGGCTGCCTTTAGATGTCTTCTAAAGGTTTGGTAGTTATTTTTCTCTTTGACATCTGGTGGGAGGGCGTTCCACAGGGCGGGTGCCACTACCGAGAAGGCCCTCTGCCTGGTTCCCTGTAACTTGGCTTCTCACAGTGAGGGAACCGCCAGAACGCCCTCAGTGCTGGACCTCAGTGTCCGGGTAGAACGATGGGGGTGGAGACGCTCCTTCAGATATACTGGACCGATGTTGAAGTGAGCCACACAGACACAGAATTATGATATGAAGGAGGCAATCTGAAGATGTTGGGCCCATCACTTTGGGGCTCTCGCACTGTTACAGCTTTGCAAGTTGGCAGCATCTGTTTGCACAGCAGGGAAATTATATAACCTGTTCTGAGGGATTCGTTTAAGCTTTTTTTCTTCCCCCCCTTCCCCACTCGCACAAAAGTAAAAATGGCAAAAATTTAGTCCTTAATGGGATCATACTGTTCTTTCCTCACATTGTCAACTTCACTTAATTTCCTCCGTGCCATTAACATGTCTAATGCATATGTCAGGCACAAGCCTGATACTATTCAGGCAAGCAGAATGTTGTATGAAGTCGGCAATGTGTTAAAACAATTGAGCAAGCAAGTACTAAAAGTTTGTTGCTCTGGCCATATGGTACAGTGTTTAATTTCCCGTAGTGGAAGGACGTGGCTGTCACAGGGAGAGAAAAATATGATGAATAAATTTACTTGGGGAAACATATTATAATGAAGAATGGCTTTCCGGGGAAGTAAACGGAGGAATTTCAGCTCTGAAACAGGGGCATATGGGATGCATTAAGATCTAAATAAGGGTAGCAGGGCACTGTGCCTTAAAGAATGAAAGACATATCAAGGAAAACAAGGTGATCTCTCTTGCTAGGCCAGCTATGAGAGAGACATCTTATAAGTGCACGTTGTTGTGCTGAATTATGAAAACGAGAAATGGCATTTGCGTAATTGACAGTCGGAATACCTCTGACAGAAAAACAAAGGCGATGTCTTCATTTGTGGGCTGATGGGCCAGTCCTTTCGTAGGCTAGGCTGCACACTGAAATTGACAAAATGTAGCATATTGAATGAAGGTTGTGGTCCTCTTGCCCCTCAGCTGAAAAACAAAAAACAAACAGTAATGATAATCATAAATACTTTTGGGTCTTATTTTTGAGAGTCCCATGGACTGCAAGAAGATCAAACCGATCCATTCTGAAGGAAATCAGCCCTGAGTGCTCACTGGAAGGACAGACCCTGAAGCTGAGGCTCCAATACTTTGGCCACCTCAGGAGAAGAGAAGACTCCCTGGAAAAGACCCTGATGTTGGGAAAGATGGAGGGCAGAGGGAGAAGGGGACGACAGAGGACGAGATGGTTGGACAGTGTTCTCGAAGCTACCAGCATGAGTCTGACCAAACTGCGGGAGGCAGTGGAAGACAGAAGTGCCTGGCGTGCTCTGGTCCACGGGGTCACGAAGAGTCGGACACGACTAAACGACTAAACAACAACATTGTTTTTGGTTTGATTTTGTATGTTGTGCTCTTGTTTGTGAACTGCCCTGAGACGTCCGGGTATAGGACAGTGTATAAATTGAATAAATAATAATAATAATGAGGTCTATTGATTATTGCGGAGCTTGAGTTAATTCAGTAACATATGAGTGCCCTTTTTGAATAAGGAATAATCAGAGATTTATCATTATAAAAAAGCATCACCCTGCTTCTAACCTGCATCCTTGCAGATATCCCACATGGGCCATCAGCAAGCTGATTGCTCTCCTATTCATAATGGTCTGCCTATTCATGGTTTTATGCATTTAGGAAGATGTATGAATCGCTTCATCAAAGAGCTGTCTCAGCAGTGTCCATAATAAATAATGAGTGTCCATTTATATTCCTTTGTAAGATGTGCAATGGAGAGCTGGGAGAGTGTCTTCCTGCTCTTGGCCTTGTTCCAATGACTCACCCAAAAGCAGGAAGTGATGTCATCGTGAGGAGGCTACAAGTTGACCAAGATTTGAGAAGAGGAAGCAAGAGTCCTGGATGCAAAGCCAGGGCAGAAAAGCAGCACAGATCAAATATTAAAATAAGTGACAGGCCAACTGAGTGAGGAGGACGGGGCAGCAGGTGACAGGAGCTACAGGTGCTTCCTGGACTTAGAAAGTATCTGGGAATACGGAACGGAGGCAAGAGTATTAGCCCCAGGGGAATCCAAGTCCATTGCAGCTCTCTCCCTGGAGGAATGAAGGATTAGTTTCATGCAAGCCCTTTTCCTGAAAATCTAAGTTCAGGACTCAATACCACTCATTGAGATGTTTATATCTGGGGAGAAAGGAAAAGAAAATACAGTGGTACCTCAGGTTACATACGCTTCAGGTTACATACACTTCAGGTTACAGACTCCGCTAACCCAGAAATAGTGCTTCAGGTTAAGAACTTTGCTTCAGGATGAGAACAGAAATCGTGCTCCAGTGGCGTGGCAGCAGCAGGAGGCCCCATTAGCTAAAGTGGTACTTCGGGTTAAGAACAGTTTCAGGTTAAGTACGGGCCTCCGGAACGAATTAAGTACTTAACCTGAGGTACCACTGTAACTGTAATAATTTCTGTTGGCACCTATAAACTGGAATGTTTGCCTCACATTCAGTGGCTTCGGTGCATTGCTTGAGGTGTCCTGGAAGCGGAGGACCAATCCCCCAGGCAGAGACTACAAAACCCATGAATCACTGCAAGTGCAAACAGAACACTCACCGCTTCCTAGGCCTCAGATGACAGCGAACCAATATATGAGCCCTCTTCAGATGTTACACATACTGTAAACATACAAGGGAAGTCAGTGTGGATGAGGGCACTATTTTTGTTCTCCATCTCCTTTCCACTTGCCCTCCATTAGCTGGGGTGTGCGTGGAAGTACCCCCCTTCCCAGGGTTCTAAGATGCACAGGAAGTCTCTGTACGTACCGGAGAGTCTCCACTTCAGATCTTCACTCTCCAACTTGTGGAAGGCAACTGAATGAACTCGTCCATGCCTGCCCTCTCTTGTATGTTTACTTAACCCTAATGTAGAATACCCCAAGTGTGCTATGATATTGGAGGAATAGAGATGCAAGAGGGAAGTCCATATTTTTAACTGTCAGAAGGATTATCCATGGGAAACCTCCTGCAGGGGCCCGAAAAAACAGAAGTGCAAAAGGAATTCCTCCTTGGGGTTTTGCAGATGGCTACAGCAGGTGGGGACGGTTTGATGGTGGTTCGGGCCACTTCCCCCTGCAGAAACCCATGATTTAACTGCAAGAGCAGCCAAGGGGGTGGACAAATGAATGATGACAAAGGCAAGCGGGGGGCATGAATCAGTGGGGCGTAGAAGAGAAGATGAGAGAGAGAAAGAGTCTTTTTGTAGGGGCGTTATAGAAAGCAGGGCTCTAAGAGAAAGAGAGAGAATGACTTGAGGAAAATGCATGAAGATGGAAAAATAAAAACCTATTAAGCAGTTAAGCTTATTGAGGTAAGAAACGTAAACTAAGAGTGGTTGTTCACATGGTTGCACTGTGATAACAAGAAATAAATTTATCTCTTACCTCCAAAGATACTGCCTTCAGATGTCTTCTAAAGGTTGTATAGTTGTTTATCTCCTATAAAGGGTCTGCCACACAGTGCTGATGTGTCATGTCAGGTGTGGATGTGTATAGGGGTACACATGAAGGTCCCTCTGCTTTTGGGGTGCCCTGCACCATACACAGAAACAGGAACATGGGACACTGTCTTATACTGAGCCAGACCATTGGTCCATCTCTTTCAGTATTGTCTACACTTATTGGCAGAGCCTCCCCAGAGTTTCAGGCAGGACTCTCTTCCAGCTCTACCTGGAGTTGCCAGGGATTGGACTTGGGCATGCAAAGTAGATGCTATGCCACTCAGTCTATCAGCTGAACTACATAAGAGAATGCATGCAGCTTCCCAGAGGCCTGTGGCACTAAGACCCCAGAGATTTCACTTCCGTAGTGTATTCGGAGTTGATGAAGGCTAGGCAGCCCTAACATCTCATGCATGAGAAAGAACAGTATTGTGCGAAAGGGGAACACCTGCAAGAGCTTACCGATTTATTTCAGCTGTGCCTCTCCCACAGACACAGATGAACTACTTTGCCTGGGGTCTGCGGGGCTCTGTAGGAGAGGGGCAAAAAGGGGGGAGCTGAATTTAAGCCAGTCCCTCTCCCCTCTCCCACCCCTGTGTGCTCCATCGTGGATTTATTTTCTAGGCAATCTCCCCGAGGTGAAAGGTGAGCTCATGAACTGCTGTGTGATTTAGTGACTTGAAAAACACAACTCCATTCCACCTGTTTCTGTAACTTGCTCTAGATGGCGAACCTCGGAAAGTCCTTGTCGCTCTCAGGAGCCAGGCTCTCATCATTGTTTGCTTGTGTTTCCTTTGCTATTCTGGATACTGACATTGGGCAGATTGAAATATAATTGGCCAGAAGAGAAACCCTGAGCCTGTGAACTCAAGACGCTTGAGTACACAGTGCCTGTCCTGAGAAGTGGGCTTATATGAATGTCACAAGAATTATCTTTTCCATACTCCACTAATTTCTCCTCTCCTCAGGTCAGATGCAGAGGCTAGTTCAGGTTATGTAAGGGGACAGTATGAGGGTGCATCATTCAAGGATCTACAGATGGCTAGAGGTGCAAAACTTTGAGATTTGATGTCTAACTTAGGGCATGTTCTGACATTCACCTCTTTAAGTGATCTTGCAGGTGTTCACTCATGGATATGTTACATGGGAAATGTAACTTTTCCAGGGTAGATTCATGTGCAGGTTCTTAGGTCTCATGAGGTCTAGGAAAAGTGAGTTGGATAATAAGCCCACCACTTTAAATTCCAACGGGTAGATTGTTCATGTGATTCCCTTTTTTACAAGTGGAACCACATAATTGATAGAGGATTCATGCAAATGGCTGATTCACCATCGAAAGAATGGACAAACATTACAGAGCAGAGCTAATTGGGATGCAAAGCTCATCAGAGGGAAAGCTATGAGCCATCAACTGTTTCAGGCAGTGATAAGGAGAGAAATCACATGATTACAGTGGTACCTGGGTTTATGAATTTAATCCATTCTGGAAGTCTGTTCTTAAACCGAAACCGTTCTTAAACCAAAGCACGCTTTTCCTAATGAGGCATTCCGTTCTTAGACCGAGGTAAAGTTTGCAAACTGGGACACTACTTCCGGTTTTGTGGAGTTTGTAAACCGAATCATTCATAAACAGGACTGTTCTTAAACCGAGGTACCACTGTATTGCTATTTCCATGTGAAGTATGGTTATATGAATGCACTAAGTCAATGATGGCCAGTGCCCACTGGGACTGTTTGGGCACAAGCTAGGGGACCAACAGTAGATGGAGCCAGAGCCAAGGACAGACAGAGGCACCCCCTGACTGGTTGTAAGTAAGAAGGCTGGCAGGCAGGAGCTAGCTGATGGCATACCAAGGGTTGGTGGGTCTGTTCCCCATTCACTTTAATGAACCAACCTCCACACTACAGTGTGGTGTAGTGGTTAGGAGCGGTAGATTAGTAATCTGGAGAACCGGGTTTGCATCTCCGCTCCTCCACATGCAGCTGCTGGGTGACCTTGGGCTAGTCACACTTCTCTGAAGTCTCTCAGCCCCACTCACCTCACAGAGTGTTTGTTGTGGGGGAGGAAGGGAAAGGAGAATGTTAGCCGCTTTGAGACTCCTTCGGGTAGTGATAAAGCGGGATATCAAATCCAAACTCTTCTTCTTCTCTTCTTCTACTCAAACTGCATCTGTATGTGACCCAGGATCACAAGCAGCATGGACAATGTGCTAGTCTCGATTCTGACACTCCTTTGACCAGACAACCCGCCAACAGCCAGCATGACTAAACCAACTCAATAAGGAACATTGCACAAACACCAACCCAAGCAAACTTGGCTTTCTGTTGGGATTGCTTTCTGCACTTCCGGTATACATTGGACAATTAGGCAACTGTAACAACTGTTGTGTACTATTTGGGAGAAGAGGCATACTCATCCCCTGAATCGCCTTCCCAAAATTATTCCTGATGATTATTTTTTATATGACACTCCACACCCTGAGTGCCCATATGGAGACGAGTCTCCAATAACTCAAAACAATCCAATGTTTCCTTGCCATCTTTGCCATGAAAGGAAGGTAACTGGCAATCTGGAGCCTGCTGCTATAGATCTTGCAGCACCGTTTGATCCAGAGCTCCCATGCAGGCACATTAGACTACAGCCCCAATGGAAAGTTGGGCCCTCAAGCCCTGTCCATGGTACTGATTTCCAAGGCTGCAGAACTGCATGGAAGGTAGGTGTCAGACTTGGACCATGGTTAACTCAGTGCAAAAGTCACATGTGCAGTGATGCAGCTGGGCTGGTGATAACCATTCACAGTTCTTCCTGCACTAGAAAACTCAGACCCCAATGTGCTCATGGGAAGACAGGGTGAGAAATGGCCTCATTGCAAGCATCTCATCCTCCAGGTATGTGAGCTGGGGGTGGAGAGAAGCTCCAAAGTGTCTTGACTGATTTCTGAAGTGCTTTTCCCCGACACAGAGCAAAGATGCATCAGAGCTGCTGCTTTCCGATGGGCACAGGAGTGTCAAAAAGGCAATCAACACCCCCCTGCGCCCACAGCAATAAATCTGCCCAAGAATTTGATTAAATATTTAACGAGCTTAAGAGCCGAAGATGAAATATTGTGTTTAATTTTGAACTAGCACATTTATTTATTAGACTTTTTAAAGTACCGAATTGGTTTTAAAAGATAATATTCCTTTAATTTTCTCATGAAAACCGGGACTTAATTAAAAAAGCTATTTTAAGACTCTGGGAAGGGTACTTAACGGAGAGGAGGCAAGAAGAGGCACGATGACATTCGCTTGGAAGGCCCACGGAGGTGAGAGCCGGGAGCCACGTGAGATTGCAGATACAGGTCAGAGAGGAAGGATGATGCGAGAGTTTTGCACCAGGCGGTAAGACTAAAAATTATCTGTCTCACCGAAACACCCAGAGACAGCGCTCCAGCTTCCCTTCATTTCTGTAACATGCTGGCACTGCGAGTTCTCTTTTTTTATTCACTTAACTGTTAATAACCACACCCTGCCCTTCGATTGAATGTCCCAAAGCAGAAACACATAAACCTGAAGATCAAACTCAAAAATAAAACTAAAATTCCCCCATGCACTTTTTATCGTCATCATTATTTTTTATTGAATGTATTAGGGCTGTGCATCCGCATCTAGGGGCGTGCCCTGAATAATGAGGAAAATTGGGATGACTTGGCACAGACTCCCGTTTTCCTGAGTCAGATCCACACAGATGCACGTTGAAATGGATCAGGAAGGCCTTGACTTTCCGAGTCACGACATGGCCTTGGTCCGTCACCCTGCAAAGTGTTTCCCCCTCTTTTCTTTCCTGAGGAACCAAACCTAGCCAACTGAGGACATAACCTGTCAGTGGAGGAACTTCTCTGACATAACCAAAGCTCAAAGGGAGGAAAGTGGGATTGGGGTTTTTCATTTTGAGAGACAGCTCTAGCTTTTAATCACAGAGCATTATTTTCCAAATTTACTCCAATCACAGTGATTTGCATGCATGAAGATGTTGTTTTTCATGTGCCTTTTCTTTCCCCTCTGAGTTTTGTCAGCTCAAATTGCTTTCAGTCAGCTTACTTTAAGTAAGTCAGTTTTACATACTGCATAATATCACCCATTCAGTTATTGCTAGCTCTTCAGTACGTTTTTTTTAAAAAACATTTGGAATAAGTGAAGAAGAAGAGTTTGGATTTGATATCCTGCTTTATCACTACCCAAAGGAGTCTCAAAGCAGCTAACATTCTCCTTTCCCTTCATCCCTCACAGCAAACACTCTGTGAGATGAGTGAGGCTGAGAGACTTCAAAGAAGTGTGACTGGCCCAAGGTCACCCAGCAGCTGCATGTGGAGGAGCGGAGATGCGAACCCGGTTCACCAGATTACGAGTCCACCGCTCTTAACCACTACAGCACTACACCACACTGGCTCTCATATTAATGATAGCACTTTCTTTTCCCTTCCTGTAACGTTTACTGGTGGTAAACACAGCACAATTGATAGCCAAGGAAGAATGACCTTCGCCCCAAAGCTTTGAACACGATGCATCTCACAAGCCCATTTTCACTGAGATGAGTGACTTTCTCCCATCACAGTTGGCCGCACAGCCTGTGAACAAAAAAATTGGACAGATCTGGATTCCAAACAGCCTTACAGCTCTTTCAAAAGGTTAGAGTCTATTACTCTAGGGAAATCTTCTTACGAATATATTTACAAGTCATGCAGATTGTGTGTTTGTTTTGTAGCTCGACATTTCAGTGTAGGTAGTTGAAAGCAGACATTTTCATTTCTCCCTTAGGGTGCTGCCTTGTAGATTAATGATACTTATGAACTGAAATGTTTGTGCAGTCACTCCTCAATGCAGAAGGGGATCTCCACTGTCCAC
This sequence comes from Podarcis siculus, assembly GCA_034642415.1. Lineage (NCBI taxonomy): Eukaryota > Metazoa > Chordata > Lepidosauria > Squamata > Lacertidae > Podarcis > Podarcis siculus. Next base: position 3,339,373 of record JAXCMG010000054.1, on the reverse strand, counting down.
ACTTGAATTTCACCTTTAAGTAGACTGGATGCTATCAGCACTTGATTTAAGCTGGAGAAGCTCAGGGGCTGAGTATTAACAGTATGCAGGATTGACTTGTGTGCTTTTGTAGGTGTGCATTTGAAGCCGAGGAGGAGGCAGGAGAGATTTGAAGAGATTGATTGGTTTCCAGGATCTAGTCTCATGAGGTATGTGGCTTGGCCCCCAGTAAACACAGAAGAGAGTGCAGCAAACTGCTAGGGGAATGGGAAGCAATGCACAATGGTTTCTAGAATATCAAATACAGAATTTTCAAACAACCACGTTCAGCCTTCAGTGCCCCAAGGATTTGCTCTTTTCGGCTGCTAAGACAAATTATTTCAATCTGAGATTTTTAGCTAGAGAGCCAATCAAGTTTCTAAGAGCTGCGAAACTAGGATATTCCATGTGGTGGAAGCCACGAGACACAGCAGGCCTTCTCAATGTTTATTTTTTCCCATTCACAGTCATCAGCTACAAATACTGGAATATGTCTCTCCCCCCCCCCCACTCCACCGCTCCAAGATCCCATTAATCATCATTACTATTTCTAGCTTCCTACACCAAACCCTCCTCTCCTCTCCGGAGGGTTTGGTGTAGGAAGCTACGAGGGTGAAAGAGGAGAGCGCAAAATATGGTCTGAAGCTCAACATCAAAAAAACGAAGATCCTGGCCACTGGCCCCATCACCTCCTGGAAAATAGAAGGGGAAGAAATGGAGGCAGTGACAGATTTTACTTTCTTGGGCTCCATGATCACTGCAGATGGTGACAGCAGCCACGAAATTAAAAGACGCCTGCTTCTTGGGAGAAAGGCGATGGCAAACCTTGACAGCATCTTAAAAAGCAGAGACATCACCTTGCCAACAAAGGTCCGTATAGTTAAAGCCATGGTTTTCCCAGTAGTGATGTATGGAAGTGAGAGCTGGACCATAAAGAAGGCTGATCGCTGAAGAATTGATGCTTTTGAATTATGGTGCTGGAGGAGACTCTTGAGAGTCCCATGGACTGCAAGAAGATCAAACACATCCATTCTTAAGTTTGGTCAAACTCATGCTGGTAGCTTCGACAACACTGTCCAACCATCTCATCCTCTCTAATCCCCTTCTCCTTGTGCCCTCCATCTTTCCCAACATCAGGGTCTTTTCCAGGGAGTCTTCTCTTCTCATGAGGTGGCCAAAATATTGGAGCCTCAGCTTCACGATCTGTCCTTCCAGTGAGCACTCAGCATGACTAAGCCGCTTTCGGTGAACCAGAGCAGTGCACGGAAATGCCGTTTACCTTCCAGCCGGAGCGGTACCTATTTATCTACTTGCACTTTGACGTGCTTTCAAACTGCTAGGTTGGCAGGAGCAGGGACCGAGCAACGGGAGCTCACCCCGTCGCGGGGATTTGAACCGCCGACCTTCTGATCGGCAAGTCCTAGGCTCTGTGGTTTAACCCACAGTGCCACCCGTGTCCCAACGATCCATGTAAGTCCTAGGCTCTGTGGTCTAACCCACAGTGCCACCCGTGTCCCAACGATCCATGTATGCTTCCGCAAAGCGAGACTTTTTCAGTTTCATGGTTATTGTTTTCCCAGCGTTTCTTTGCTGTGCCAGCCTGAGAACTTGCATGTGGAAGAGACTTCTCTTCCATCCCAGATGGCAGAAAGGGCAGGGCTGTGGATCTGGAGGTAGCTATGCTGTTTCTGGATTTCCCCCTTAAGACCTACTGACTTCAGTGGGTCTACTCTATGCATGACTGCGTGTGGATCCAACCCATAATTCAAACTCTTGGCTAGACTTCCATGTGGAGACAGTTGTCTTAATCAACTCCCTGCAGAAGTCAATGTGGGATCTCTAACCTTAGGAGAAATAATAAACCCACAAGAAAACCTGAACGTAACCCCAATGTACGTACTGCAAAATCCTGGGAAGCATTATTATAGGATGTCTCAAATCTAAGTCACAGGAAATTGTTACGGCGCAGGTTAAACAGCCAGGAAGCTGTTCTGATCACACTGCTAAAAAAAGGTATTATCAGAAATGTACAAAAACTACCAGAGGCAGCAACAGTGACTCAGATATACAGCAATCTCACTTATTTCGAATAAAAGGGTTTGGGTCAACCGCTTTTGCATTCTTCAGACATGAAGTTCTTATTTAAGAAATGGGTAGACGTCATTAGTAACCCCTTTCAGGGGAGAATGAAAGAGCCATGGTTAAACCCCAAATATGTCTGAGGAAGGTTGTCTACTTGTCATTGCACAAGGGAAGCAGAAAGAACTAAAAAAGGACTTTAGGCAGAAATTTAACAGAATTAAATCAGTAGAGACAGCAAGGGGAACAGCTGAGATGTAGAACTTGCAAGGGAAAGGTGTTAAAATCTAAAGATGATTTTTATCTTGAAGGAAGAAACATAATGTGTGATATGACAATGATCCTGAACGCTTCCTTTTTTAAGTGTGAGCATTTTTTTAAAAAAATTGTTTAATCAAAAGAGAGAGAGAGAGAGCGTGCGCACAGGTCCTAGATGGGCAAAGATGTTTCTAGCAATTTAAGACCACATCAGCTGGTGGCTTTGCCACAGTGCATAACCTGGGGACCCCCCTCCCCAGTTTTCTCTTTAATGGATATGGTGCAATCTACGATAGTCTTCCCCTCCAGATGTTGTGTGACTTCAGCTCCCATCAGCCACGGCCAGCATGCCCAATGGTTGGTGTCAATGGGAGTTGAAGGGCATCTACAACTAGAGGGCACCAGGTTGGGGGAAGCTGACCGATGTCACCAGCCTATTAAGTCCAAAATCATGTAGCGTGTTTTTTGCTCTATAAGACTCACTTTTTCCCTCCTAAAAAGTAAGGGGAAATGTGTGTGCATCTTATGGAGCGAATGCAGGCTGTGCAGCTATCACAGAAGCCAGAACAGCAAGAGGGATTGCTGCTTTCACTGTGCAGCGATCCCTCTTGCTGTTCTGGCTTCTGGGATTCAGAATTTTTTTTCCTCTTGTTTTCCTCCTCCAAAAACTAGGTGCGTCTTGTGGTCTGGTGCGTCTTATAGAGCGAAAAGTACAGTAGGTCTTTCATTCCAGTAAGTAGGCTTTGGACTGCAGGCTTACACAGAGAGTAAGGAACTCAAGATTCATGATGGAGCCAAGGACTTTACAAGGGGAAGGAAGCAAGAACATGCTCTCTGAAGGCGGTGTTCAAGTTCGCTATAATCAATCTGGAAACTTTTGAACTTGCCTTTATTGCTCTCTCGGGGCTTATGTTCCTTGACGCACTCAGAAATACTGCGTGTTTCTTCAGACTCTAATAATGTTAGTATGAAGTCCCTTGCTCATTGTGAGGGCCAATTTCACAATGACATGAGCGAAGGAGGCGGAGGAACCTAAAGCTGGGGGTCGTTATTTACCTCACACCCGATAAAGAGCCCTCCGGAGGGCCATCTCAAAAAGCTCAGCTGGTGACACGGAAGAAGGGCAGGGCCCCAGTGTGCAGCTGGAGGTGTTGAGCTGTTTGGACAGGGCTCGTTTTTTATGTAGATCCCTAAAATTATCATCACTCGAGGAAGGAAGAAAACCAAGGAATGGCTCGGAGGCAAGCCTGTTTGAGTTTAAACAAGGCGAACATAAAATATGAACAGCCATCTTCATGGATTAATCAATTCAAATGGATTTCGTTCTCCCCACGCCCCATGCAGCTGTCTCTTGCTAGGCAAAGTTAACATGTTCTATTTCAAGGCTGCTAATGTTGGAGCAGCTGCAGCGCTATCTGGGATTCTTTTTTAAAAGATAAAATTAAAGTCAGAGACAACCCCCCACTTAAAAAAAAATGTAACAGCTCCATTGGCTGATAGCGCTATAGCAGGAATAAGCTAGACAGTCCATCATGTAGCTGAGAAGACCTGCATTTAACTACCATATGTTGCCACACTTGCCTGAAGCATAATCTCTTAATATCCAATATTCATGAATTCAGTTCCATCGCACAACATAACACACACACACCCTGACTCTCGTCTCGTGGCCAAAAGAAAGGCACCCCAGGAGCACGGCCGTCGTCATAAACACTTGAGATCTGTGCACTCATGCGCAGGTGTGCCAGGGGTGGATAATTGTGTTCCATCTGTGTTTTGAACCAAAGTGGTCTAATTTGCTATTCCTGGACGTCTACAGGGATGGGGACACGGTGCTTAAACAGACCACATGCTTCTCTGAATTTTCTGATAGGTAAGAAAAATGCATTAGTACAGCCACGCATGCTTTTTGGGAGAGTTGGATGTCCAGAAAATGCATACTTTGCAGGATAATGAGTTCAGAAAGCTATGCAATTCACATGTGGACTGTTTAGAGATGAAGAGTGAATGAATGGAACGGGATGAAACCTCAGCTGACCTTTCTCTTGTCCATGAATAGAGTTGTTTGGGTTACACCAGCACATCCAGCCCAAGATATTTGTCACCCCTAGGGATAATGTCAACTGAAATTAAGAAAGAAGTACCCCAAACTCAAAGGTGCCCAAAATGTTTTCAAACCTTAATAAGGCTAAAAGCAATAAGTATCAGCAAATGTTAAGGGACGCAGGTGGTGCTGTGGGTTAAACCATAGAGCCTAGGATTTGCCGATCAGAAGGTCGGCGGTTCGAATCCCCGCGATGGGGTGAGCTCCCGTTGCTCGATCCCAGCTCCTGCCAACCTAGCAGTTCAAAAGCACATCAAAGTGCAAGTAGATAAATAGGTACCACTCCAGCGGGAAGGTAAACGGTGTTTCCGTGCGCTGCTCTGGTTCGCCAGAAGCGGCTTAGTCATGCTGGCCACATGACCCGGAAGCTGTACGTCGGCTCCCTCGGCCAATAAAGTGAGATGAGTGCCGCAACCCCAGAGTCAGCCACGACTGGACCTAATGGTCAGGGGTCCCTTTACCTTTACCTGCCAGCAAATGTTAAAATTTGTGCTGGTTAGCTCCATCATAGATATGAAAAGCTGGATCAAAATGACAGCAAAGGCCACAGTTCAAAATGGGACAAATGGATTGTAAGGATTGCAATGAGAAAATCGTGCTTTTTAGTTCACATAGCCTGGTCTATGATTTCTTCTACAAATAAGCCAGGTATCGGCATCTTGTACTTCTATGCAGAATTAAAGCTGAGCAGAATGAGGATTTATGCCCCTAAGGAACTTAGCCCTGCAGCTGAAACCACAGGCACACCTCCCCTACCTACCTGGCTCCCCCTGGGCCAAAGGAGTTGATGGCCTATGCATTGTATGATGCTATCAATTTCTTTTGTCTGGGTAAGAGGGATTAACATCTAGGGATGGGCGGCGGAGGGAAAACCAATGACCCCCCTTTCCGCTAATGGCCCGAGACCTTCATTATAACTGGAGGGCCTCTCTGGTCTTTAATTTATCATTGCCTGCATTAATATCAAATAGCCGTTGGCCTCTTCAAGTAGATTACTATTTCTGTCAAAACTGTCCCATCTAATAGGGAAAATGGATAAATAATGGCCATTTATTCCAAGCCTGTGCATTGTAATTATGGGTTTGAAAAGCCCCCACTCTAGTGGGTGACTTTTCATCCCTTCATGGTGCTACGCATACCTGACTGTAGGGAGGGGGGCATTTGCTACATACTTGCTGGCCTTACACCCTTCCCAGGCCAGTCTTTAGCATATGCACCGCCGGGGTGCAAAGATCCGCCCAGCGCCCCCAAATTTAATTTAGCTGCCCCCAAATTAACTTTTATTGAGTTTTTGGGGGGAGGGGAGAGCCAAAGTTGTTGAGCTTTCTTTGGGAGGGAAATCGTTTTCAACAGCGCAGCAGAAAATAAAGTGATTTTGTTTCCTGACTCGTCGGGAATATTTGATGCTACAGAGTAACAGCGATGGAAGAGGAGGGCAGGGACCTTCGCTCCATTGCTTTTCACTGCCTCCGATTGAGAGGGACCGTTGTACAGTAGGTATACATTTGGCCCCCCCAGAATTTGACGCCCGGGTGCCTTGCACCCCTTGCACCCCTGGGTAAAGACTGCCCTGACCTTTCCGTTGTTTTCCCTCTCCCAAATATAGGCAGTTCTTTTCTGAGTGAAAAACACAAGGAAAGTCAAGGAACACAAAACCCTATGATCCTCCCTGCATTCTCTCCTTCCAATAACATATTGTTGGGAAAGGGATCCTTTTTTAGGCAAGGCTGGTTTGCAGAACCAGCGGTGCATTTTGGCTCAGCCCTACATCATGTAAGGTTGGAGCCATTATCCCAAAATGCCAGATCACTTAGGAAAGGGCATGACAACAACAAGGCTATTTGCATATGTTACATTTCCCGCATTCCGCATTTGCGAATTAGACGCATAACCAGACTAGCTTGTAATGAGCAGCAGCCTGCTGTCTGACAGATATGCAGCAAATTGCCAAGCTCAAAGAACACTCCACTGATTGGTTGTGAAATTAATGGGCTTAGTTTGTCCCTGTGCATAGAAAGCACTGGGCAGAGTTTTTGGCTCATGGAGCTGGAGAAATGCTGTCTGACACTGGCTCCAGAATTGCACTAAGTGCTGTCAGGGACAGAATCTAAGGCATTCTCAGGGCTGGTTCTATAAAATACATTATTTAGGCCAAAACATCCTCAGAACCATACGGAGAGAAAGTGAGGGTCTAGTGACACAGAGGGTTATCTCACACAGACTAGTCTTTCGCTTGATGGCCAGCATGTGCAGAATAAGCCAAGCCTTGGCCAGTCTGGTAGCACAGATGGACCTTTCATCTCTCCCGGACACTGAGGTCCAGCTCAAGGGCCTTCTGGTGGTTCCCTCACTGCGAGAAGTGAGGTTACAGGGAAGCAGGCAGAGGGCCTTGTCTGTCTCTGCTCTGCACTCTTCATACCTCTGTGGGTTTCTGGGAGACCAGGAAGGGAAAGGAGGTGGTCACAACAGGAGGGGGAGACTCCCTGGCTTCTTAGTCAGCCTGCTTCCACTCTGCATTTGCCCCCACCGGCCTCTGCTCCTGCCTCTGATTCTGAACTGCTCTCTGCCCCATCCTCTTCCTGCTCACTAAACCCTGTTTCCTCTCCAGCTTCTGACACCTCCACCTCCCAGTGTCCTCCCTCATCCCCCTCTGACTAATCATCATCGCCCCAACACCAATCCCCTGGCTCTGGGCATTCTTTCTCTGGGTGTTACCTTGGGGTTCCTCAGCTGATGCCTCCCATCTCTGCCTCCAGCCAGTCCATGCCAATATGCGTGAAAGTCACCATCCAATGTTTTGTTCCCTTCCAGTTCAACAAGTGGCTCAAGTTTGGGAGGCGGGAGTCTCATTCTGTGCTTCTTCACTACAATTATTATTATTATTATTATTATTGTTGTTGTTGTTGTTGTTCATGTAGCTCTTATCAGGTAAAGAGACTAAACCGTGACCTCTTACAATTTACATACATTCGTAATGCAAGATGAGAAACTCAGCTTAGCTAGAGGAAGGGCACTGCCTGTATATTCCACAATAAGCAGAACGTGTTGAATATTACAACTGCACAGTGGAAAATGACATGTTGCCAGTAGCAATAATGCGGGATTGTTTTAAACGTAACCTCATTCAAGTAGAAGTATCGAAGAAGTGGCAGATCGCCTGAGTCGGCAGTTGCTTTGTGAAGGTGCCCTGCTAGCAAGCTCTGGTTCAGAATTATGAAGTCATGTATTTACATTCTGCCCCCAGATGCACATGGCCAGGAGGAATTTCTATTGATTTCGAGTATTGTCTTAGAGTTAATTGATCCATGCTTTGTGCTTGCGCACAATAAGCGACAGAACCTGGCCCTCGGCCAAGATTGCGAGGATAGGCAGAAGACAACAGAACAACTGTACAAACAAAAGGACCCAATCCCATCCAGCAACAACTTAGCGCATTATCATGTAAATATGCTCAATGCGCCTCATCAAAGGACGCGGAGCTAAACAGCTGTGGAAGGGTAACTCATCTCCTGATTCGGCCATTCTGGTTGGGAAGATTGGGTTTGGGAGAAGTGAGAGTGATGTGGCATCCAAAGTCCTTTTGAGATTCAGTGACACGCAGAAGCTGATGCCCATATATAAAATGGAAGACATCTGCACGCCAAGATTTGCTGGTTCCCAATGCTTCTCTCTGGGGGCTCTAAGTCAACGGTGCTTTAAGGATCAAAACATAGCTCTGTGCTTCCTTGTGGCCTGAATGCCATCGCTATTGTCTATTTGGAAAATCATTCCCCATCCCCAGCTGGCCAGACGAAGAGCAGGTTGTCCGCTAGCTAGGGTGGAGCAAATTTGCCAAGTTTGGTTTTCTCAGTTTCTTGCATTTCCAGTTTGCAATTAAAATTTAAAAAAATTAAAAAATTAAAAAATTAAATTTTTGCCAAATGTACACATTTTTACAAAGCCACTTTCCCTAATATAATCAGTTGTATGTTATTTTCACAAATAAATGCAAAATGTTATTTTGGCATTTTCTATTTTTGCCTTTAAATGCAAACTGGGCTGGATTTGTCCCGGATTTTCCCTCTAGCAAACGGAAAAGTGGCCAGAGGACAGAGAGCCCCATCCTTTCCTATGGGTAGCTGCCATGCAAATATCGTAAATGCCTGTAACCTGGGGCTTCCTTTTGCTTCATCGCATGCCAGGCAGCATCAGCATACATGGATAATTGTTCTCTCTGGCTGCAAAAGCCCAAGAGGCCTGTAGTGAGCCTTTATTGTCTCGTTTATTGACTCTGTATTGCATCACTATCGTCTCTTGACTGTACAACTCTTGACTATTCACAGTCTGTTTCACCCACCTGTTCCTTTTGTATGGACCCTCCACTGTTCTCTTCTGCCGGTGATGAACTTGCCTTGCACACGACCCAGGAAAAGGACCGTCTCCTTGGGCCAAATCCGATGCCCTTGTGTGCCCCTATTGTTTCCTTTTAGAATAGTAATAATGGGTTGGGTGGCAACGATTCAGATTAGGACACTGACACACAGGGAGGGGTGATTTAATCCTTTTCTCTTGAGCCTCTGGTCTTGATGAAAACACATCCACCCAACAAGCTGCTGTTTAGCAACAAATGGAAGCTGGAATGGGCACCAGTAGGGTTTTTCATCAGGACTCCAGTTTGAGAGTTAACTTCCTCCCTTTGAGGGCAGATTTTGATCTGCTCTCTCCCCCCACTGCTGCCGCCACCTTGTCCCGTGACATTTTCCTGCCTGAAGCTGAACCCAATCAGTGCTCTTCTTATAGCTGTCAACTTTCAGATTTGAAAATAAGGGATGAGCAGCCTCACCTGTCCCGGGGACAGTCTACAGGATATCTAACAATCCGGGATAACAGCTGTAAGCAGCGGGAAACAGCGCTGGAATAAGGGAATTTCCCGCAAAAAAAGGGAAGGTTGACAGCTATGGCTCTTCTCCCTGCTTGCAATTATGATGTTATGTACTGAGTTGAATAGGACCCAAAATGCAGCAGCCTAATTGGTAATAGAACAATAGGATCCAGAATGCAGCAGTCTGATTGGTCCACAAGGGCCACCCAACCCAGCTCCAGGTGGAAGTGAATCTGCAACCTGATTGGCCTACAGGTGAATCCCGGAATTAGCCAATCACGTGGGGTCCATTGTGTAAATAATGTATATAAAGCAGACATCCTGGGGGAACTTCCGTTCCTCCTCACCACTATGAGCTGAATAAAGAGCATGAAATCCACACTCGACTCCAAGTATATTTCATATGGCCATTTCTCTTCTGCCCTTTCCTCGGAGCGAAATTTGTTTAAAAACAAGGACAACAAATCCCCTCTCTTTCCTCCAGATGTCAGCACAAGACTGCAGAACTCCCCTCCTCCTCCCCATCTCCAAATGTCCATTCATAAAGTAGAGGCTGATTTGTGGGGCTGCCCCTCCTCCATGCCAGAGAAGACGGGCAGCCGCCTCCTCACTTGTCTCCCTCTCAGATTTGTTTCCCTAATTTCTTTTTTTTACTGAAGGTTTACCAACTGCTTTATTGCCAGACTGAGCTCTCCTTGCCGTCTCTCTCTGTGTCTCGTTCTTCCTCTCTTGTTTCTGGAGACAATCTCTGTCTCTGGCCCCAGCTGCCACTGCTGATTTTTCATTACCGTTTAATTTAAAACTAGGATTGGAATGGAAATGTCTCTTTTTCTTTTTTGCCATTGCGGGGTTGCGAGGCCTGTGGTTTTACTGCCGAAGTCACAAATGTTGGCTACTTACGACTGTCTTTCCAGCATGTAAGTGAGAAGCAATCTGTAGAGAGGCTTTGTTAAAGTCTGGAAGCTGATCAGGAACTGGGGCAGAAAACCCACCTCAGGTGACCCAGCGCTGGGCTGCAGGTATAGCCATGTACACTCGGGTGTCCTTTAAAAAATGAGTAGCACAAAGTAGAGACATCACTTTGCCAACAAAGATCCGTATAGTAAAAGCTATGGTTTTCCCAGTAGTGATGTATGGAAGTGAGAGCTGGACCATAAAGAAGGCTGATCGCCGAAGAATTGATGCTTTTGAATTCTAGTGCTGGAGGAGACTCTTGAGAGTCCCATGGACTGCAAGAAGATCAAACCTATCCATTCTGAAGGAAATCAGCCCTGAGTGCTCACTGGAAGGACAGATCCTGAAGCTGAGGCTCCAATATTTTGGCCACCTCATGAGAAGAGAAGACCCCCTGGAAAAGACCCTGATGTTGGGAAAGATGGAGGGCACAAGGAGAAGGGGACAGCAGAGGACAAGATGGTTGGGCGGTGTTCTTGAAGCTACAAACATGAGTTTGACCAAACTGCGGGAGGCAGTGGAAGACAGAAGTGCCTGGCATGCTCTGGTTCATGGGGTCATGAAGAGTCGGACATGACTAAATGACTAAACCATAACAACAACAAGCATTACTGCTAGAAAACCTTAGCATCCACAGGCAGGATTATGCATGGTGGTTGATGCATTGATGCCACTGGAAAGAGAAGCCTTGTGTTTTCTTCCTGATAACATCTCTAGCGGTGCCCTGTACTGCTGCTTGGGTGAGAGCATGGGAGCAATGCCATTGATATGTTTTGTACCCCACCTAGTGGGATGCGGGTGGCACTGTGGGTTAAACCAGAGAGCCTAGGACTTGCCGATCAGAAGGTCGGCGGTTCAAATCCCCGCGACAGGGTGAGCTCCCGTTGCTCGGTCCCTGCTCCTGCCAACCTAGCAGTTCGAAAGCACGTCAAAGTGCAAGTAAATAAATAGGTACCGCTCTGGCGGGAAGGTAAACGGCGTTTCCGTGTGCTGCTCTGGTTCGCCATAAGCGGCTTAGTCATGCTGGCCACATGACCCGGAAGCTGTACGCCGGCTCCCTTGGCCAATAAAGAGAGATGAACGCTGCAACCCCAGAGTCGTCCGCGACTGGACCTAATGGTCAGGGCTCCCTTTACCTTTTTACCCCACCTAGGTGAAATCTAGACACATATAAAAACGCTGCGAAAATGCTTTTTTGAAAAAAAAAGTTTTGAAATCACCCCCAAAATATATTTCAAATGTACCCTATTTAAGAAATATATTTGCCATAAGCTCACTATCGCCGTATAGTGTTACATTTGTATAATGCACTTCAAACACACTTAAAGCGTTATATTTGCAGCTGTATAGCTGAGTCCTTAGTTGAACACTGTTAAGTCGGGCTCGGCAGATCAGACAATTTCAGTTTCTGAATCCACCCCGCCACTCTTAAACTCAGTTCTCCACATTACCACATCAGGTTGTGTTTATTTTTTTAAATCCTCCTCAGAAGTCACCAGCATTTTAGGGGAAATTTCTCCCCAAAGACACATTTTAGCGTGCAATTTTGACAAAAATACACTCCCCCCCCTAAGCAGCTTCCCCTACTTTAAAGGAGTGTCTCCACCCCCATCATTCTGCCCGGACACTGAGGTCCAGCGCCGAGGGCCTTCTGGCGGTTCCCTCATTGGGAGAAACAAAGCTACAGGGAACCAGGCGGAGGGCCTTCTCGGTAGTGGCGCCCGCCCTGTGGAACGCCCTCTCATCAGATGTCAAAGAGATAAACAACTACCTGACATTCAGAAGACATCTTAAGGCAGGGAAGTTTTTAATGTATGACATATTAGTGTATTTTTGGTCTTTGTGGCAGCCGCCCAGAGTGGCTGGGGAAACCCAGCCAGATGGGCGGGGTACAAATACTAAATTATTATTATTATTATTATTAGGCGATGATCTATTTACGCATGTCCGATTGATGTGCAGCCATGCATGTGTGCATCGCGGCGACCCAGACGTGGCCAGAAAAGGGGACGGAACAGGGGCATGGAACCGGGCAGAAAGGGGCAGCTTGGGCCTACGCACTCACTGCCGTTGCACAGACCTTTAAAAAACCAACAAATCTATTGTGGCCTTAATGTGCTAATGCCCAAGTTGCCCCAAGGCATGTGGTTGTTTCTGCTGCAACAACCCTGCAGGACTCCCCTTCCGGATACAGATCAATCAGTGGTGTTTGCTTGGCCTTTGATTTATTTTTCCTTTACATTTTCCCCGCCCTGCCCTTCAGATAAGTCCACGTTGCAATGATCACAAGGAAGAGGAAATGGCAGAACTATCTCCAACTTTAAAATTAAATTAAGCTTAGAGGAAATTCAGCGTCCCCAGGGGACGGATGGATGGATGGATAGAGGAGAAGAGAGGTTGGGGAGCTGCATCCAGCAATTTAAATATTTAACAGCAGCAGCGTAGGATGTTGCGAGCTCGGCAGATCATAGAAGGAAGAAGGCCTATTCTCTTATCTGTCACACTAAAAACAATTATTGTCTCCCCTCCCAGCAAGAGCCTTATCTTTTCCGGGCAACACCGATTTGGTTGTCAAACAGAATTCTCCGCTATCTCTTTGGATCGTGTGACTCTTCACACTTCTAAGTCTCTCTTTCCCCCTCCCTTTACCAAAGCTAGCCTTTGGCTGCTCCGGATCTTGAGAGTTCTTCTGGTACCAATTCACCAACTCATTATCAGCTTGCCAGCTCTGGAATGGACCGTGGTTGTGTTTTTCTTGAAAACAAGAGATGCACCTACCTGCCTCCAGCATCTTATTGGGTCGCACCTATTTCATGTGCAATATATTTTCCATTACTTCCATGCAAGACCACTTACTTGAAAGGGAGCATGTGGTTGTAAAATCTGCTCAAACTGTATAGAAATTTATTCATGTATGCGACTACAGTGGCAAGCATGGTATGGAAGGAAGAAGTCCAGATGAAAGAAGAAAGGATACAAAAACTTATGGGATATGCAAAAATGGCAAAACTTACTAGAAGAATAAGAAATCAAGATAACAAACTCTTTATAAAAGAATGGAAATGGTTTATTGAATATTTACAAACAAACTGTAAACAGATAAGGACATTGGCAGGGTTATTGTAATAAGCTGCAGCTTTATAAGAGTAGATGAATAAATGATTAAGTTAATTTGGATATGCAGAAAATATAAAATATAAATTTAAGGAACCGCAGGAAGAGGGGAAAGGAAGTCGAGTTTCAAAATTTAAAAATGATTGTAAAACTATTGAAATGTTTCAAATTGAAAATTGTAAATAAAAAATTAAAAAAAAGAAGAAGCAAAGGCAGATCTGGCCATTGAGCCCATTGCGTCAAGATCAAATAAAAAGCTGTAGAGTCTCCTCTGAAGTAATCAATTATATGCCCAGTAGACTATATAGTCCAGGTGTGGTGAACCTGTGGCTTTCCAGAGGTTGTTGGACTACAGACTCCCTCATCCTTCATGATTGGCTGTGCTGGCTGAGACTGCAACATTTGGAGGGCCACAGGTTCACCACCAGTGGTCATTCTGTCCAATGTCTCTGTCTTAATGCAGGACCATCTGTAAAACAACATACATCCTACCGCTTGTTGTTGTTTAGTCGTTTAGTCGTGTCCGACTCTTCGTGACCCCATGGACCAGAGCATGCCAGGCACTCCTGTCTTCCACTGCCTCCCACAGTTTGGTCAAACTCATGCTGGTAGCTTCGAGAACACTGTCCAACCATCTCGTCCTCTGTCGTCCCCTTCTCCTTGTGCCCTCCATCTTTCCCAACATCAGGGTCTTTTCCAGGGAGTCTTCTCTTCTCATGTGGTATCCAAAGTATTGGAGTCTCAGCTTCAGGATCTGTCCTTCCAGTGAGCACTCAGGGCTGATTTCCTTCAGAATGGATAGGTTTGATCTTCTTTAGTCCATGGGACTCTCAAGAGTCTCCTCCAGCACCATAATTCAAAAGCATCAATTCTTCAGCGATCAGCCTTCTTTTTTAGGTCAGGGCTTTTCCTTGGACCATGGAGAAGAAGTTATGCACTGGTCTTGGCTTCCAGGAGTAGGATGGAGCTGGCTTGTGGGACATGTACTGTAAGGGAAACCCTGGTTGAGGAGTCAAAAGGGGAGGAGGTTTCAGAGACGTCAGGGAGACCTGAGACTGTACTCACAGTTAATAAAGAGAGTGGAGTCTCTTCATCACGAACACCTCGCAACATATGTATGAGGTTCATGTTCTGTTGTAAAAGATGTGTTCTTAGAAAAACGAGAACCAGTTCCAAATACTCTCAAGAAGATACATTGAACGTTATGAGATTATATCTATGCTTTAGAGAGAAACAGCTCATTCTTTGGAATCTTCAGTTCCTAGGAACGCTGAACATTGTGGCCCACTCTTGATCATGCAAGAACCATATCCCTACTTTCCACCATGTTTTGCCAAAGTAAACTCAAGAGAATATGGGGACTGAATGGTGCTTGTCCTGTTTCTCATTTCAGCTGGTTCACAGCAGATATTTGTGTGGTGACAGCATACAGACTCCTCTTGTGGTTTTGTTTTGTTGTTCACTCAAGGCAGAGAGAGAGAGAGAGAGAGTGCGCAAGCTGTTGACTTGGTTGGGGTTTGGAAAACATTGAATATGAAGCATAGCTTTGACATCTAACTAAGTGATTTTCTTCTGGAGATTAAATCATGTGGAACACTCAGATTCTTTGGCAGGAAACCAAGGCTGCCGTCCCTGCTTTCCTCTGGCGTACGGCTGCAGAACAGAAAGTCATTAGATCAAGAGCTCATGCAAACCAAAGCTGACTGGATACAGGTTGGGCTGACCAAGAACACGGATAACATATACATGCATTCACAGAGACACACACACAGATGCAATCCCCAAGATGATATGGGAAATGGGAGAGAAGCGAAAAGCTTCAGAATGCTAGGGAGAAGTGCCACACTCACAAAGCAGAAAACATATAGCAACTTCAGACCAGGTTTATCCCCTCCCCCAATGCATCTTGCATAGGAGCCAACTCCTAGGGGCTGTGAGGTCTTCGTCTCCCCCAATAAAATATTAGAGGGGTCCGGGGGACCCAAAGTTGATGGGCATTGCCATTCAAATGGTGTGCATGCACTGTGTCATGGCACCCCTGGTGTCTTGGGAATTGCAGTTGCATGAGAGAGTTGGGAATTCTTTGCTGCAACTTGAGAGCCAGGGTGGTTAGGGTGACTAGTACCGTATTTTTCGCTCTATAAGACGCACCAGACCATAAGATGCACCTAGTTTTTGGAAGAGGAAAACAAGAAAAAAAATATTCTGAATCCTAGAAGCCAGGACAGCCAGCGTGATCGCAGCACAGCTGTCTGTCCTGGCTTATGGGATATCCACGTGCAGCCTCTCCTGGGCAAGGGTTGCCTTCATCCCCTGCCCGGGAGAGGCTGTGTGTGGCTAAGGCTCCCACAAGAGCCACGCTCCCTTTAAAGAGCACGTGGAGTGTGTGTGCGGCTCTTGGGGGCTTTTCCCCGAGGAGGGAGAAGGGCACCCCTTCTCCCTCCTTGAGGAAAAGCCCCCAAGACCTGCACACATGCTCCATGTGGCTCTTTAAAGGGAGCACTGAGCAGAGCCTCCCGCCTGCATTCGCTCCATAAGCCGCACACACATTTCCCCTTACTTTTTAGGAGGGGAAAAGTGCATCTTATAGAGTGAAAAATACGGTATTTGCCCAGATATAATCTGGGCAATAAGCCTTTCCCCATCGCTAGGCATGCCGTCCGTCCTGCAAGCACAAAGCACACGCTACAAAATGAAATTCTTGGCCACTTTGCACTGAGAAATCCTTCTTTCCGCTCCACACACAATTGCCAACAGGGAATGGCTTCTCCACTCGAAATGCCTACCACATGCCTGCTCTTTGTCTGTGCCTAGGAAAGAGCAGCGTGCCTTTGTCATCACGTGAATACTGTAAGCGGGATCGCCTTTCCTTCTCCAAAGATGAGATGGAGAAGTTGGCAGAAGTGTTGGCAGTGCGGTGCTTGTCTTTGGCGAGTTTCTTTCTCTGAAGATGCTAATGTTGCCGCAGTTTGAAAAAAGAAAAGTAGAAAGAAAACAGTTCTCCCTCCAGTGTTTTAGAAGTGCACTGGATAGAATTTCACTCCCTTCTGGATAGTAAATGTGCACAGAATCCAATTATGTTCACCTTGGGCAGATGCTAACCTTTGGGAGGGGTCCACAGCCCAGCAAGAGAGCCTACATTTTGCATGCAGACAGTCCCCTGCCCCAGCCTCTGGAATCTTCACTTAAAAGAGCCAGGAAAGACCTCTCTGCCCAAGGCTCCGACGGCACATCATCCTTGTTCCATAATTTCCCCCCTCTGAGTCTTTTCGCTTAATCTAAAGCAGGCTGGGACAAGCACCATCTACGCAGGAGGAGAAACTGCTCTTCCCTTTCCGCACAAGTACTTTCCCAGCGGAAAAATCACCCCCGCCAACCAACCTTTTTTTACTTACAGGGGAAAAGATAGGTGGCCATATCTCCATTCTGCAGCTCCCCCTGTGGGGCAAATACATATCGGAAGACAGCTGCCAGGTACTGTTTCAGAACATTGGCCTACTGGGCTGGGTATTGTCAATCTTGACTGGCAGCAGCCCTACCTGGAGAACCTGAGGTTGTCCTCATGTCAGGCAGATGCTCTGGGCATTAGAGATGTTGGAGAATTTTGGGGGTTGGGAGAAGGAACAAGAAGTGGCAGTCAGGAGCCAGAATCAGTCCAGCAAATATTTTTGGTATTTGTTCACATTCTTGTTGGGAGGGTTTAAGTCTACATATGATGGATAATTAATGATGGGTCTTTTTTATTATTACATGGTTTTGATGTTTCCTTCTCATAAAAATGAGTAAAAATTACGTAACTTATATCACTTAGGTCAGCTAGCCTAGTATTTGGCAGAGACTGAATTTCAGCAGAATGGAAACAGCGCTGATTGTGAGAAAATAACCAGTGCTATTTTTCTAGAAAAAGAGGTGCCAGAAGTCAGCATGAATGCCTCCCCCGTTCTCTTATAATTGCAATGGCGCCCACTTGAGAGGTGCCGGAAATGAGTTCCAGCTGAAAAAAACCATAATAATAATAATAATAATAATAATAATAAATTATTTGCCCATAATCGCTCCTCTAACTGGGTTGCCCCAGCCACTCTGGGTGGCTTCCAACAAATGGAACACATTAAGCACAGTAAAACACTAAAAACCTCCCTATACAGGGCTTCTTTCAGATGCCTTCTAGAAGTCAGACAGTTGTTTGTTTCTTTGACGTCTGGTGGGAGGGTGTTCCACAGGGCAGGAGGAACAGAAATGGCTGTCTTCTCCCATACCACGGGGCCATTCTCCATTGGAACAGAGCCAGAGACAAAGAATCAACCTCACTGCCCCAGTTGTTGTTGTTGTTTAGTCGTTTAGTTGTGTCCGACTCTTCATGACCCCATGGACCAGAGCACGCCAGGCACTCCTGTCTTCCACTGCCTCCCGCAGTTTGGACAAACTCATGCTAGTAGCTTCGAGAACACTGTCCAACCATCTCGTCCTCTGTCGTCCCCTTCTCCTTGTGCCCTCCATCTTTCCCAACATCAGGGTCTTTTCCAGGGAGTCTTTTCCTCTCATGAGGTGGCCAAAGTATTGCAGCCTCAGCTTCAGGATGTGTCCTTCCAGTGAGCACTCACGGCTGATTTCCTTCAGAATGGAGAGGTTTGATCTTCTTGCAGTCCATGGGACTCTCAAGAGTCTCCTCCAGAACCATAATTCAAAAGCATAAATTCTTCGACGATCAGCCTTCTTTATGGTCCAGCTCTCACGTCCATACATCACTACTGGGAAAACCATGGCTTTAACTATACGGACCTTTGTTGGCAAGGTGAGTACTGCGGTCCAAAACCAATCATCCCTACTCCCAGTATGCATTTGACTTAAAATAAGAGCTTCTGGGAAGTTCTGATCAAGGAACACTTGTATTCTCAGCTTGAGATTCGAGGAAGCTGCTGCCTCCGCCGAGGGAAGACGGTACCAGATGGGACTGATCTGTGCATGATATTGGGATAATGGGGAAATTGTGGAGGAGCAGTGAAGACACTAGATGCTTGGAGTGTTCCGCTTTGCATGATCCTACAGAACAAAGGGAAAGGATCAAGAAGTACAGGGGGAAAGGGAGGGGGGATCTGTCAGATGCTGAAGGTCTTTCCTTATAAACACCCAGGGCTATTTTTAGTTTTCTAATGTAAAAAGTCAGCGAGATGAAGAATGAAGTGATCGGTTTCCCGCAGAAAAACCGGTTGAATCTTCATTAATAATTCCTCATAGGAATCTGTGTGCGCGCTCCTTTATCTGACAGATTGACAAGTCATGCTAAACAACAGCCACTGCAGAAATGTGAAAGATACAATCTCAGAGTCGGGCCTCGCAGAGGTTCCATTGTCATCTTCCATCAAGAAGGGGGTTTCACAGGGGATGGGGAGTCCCTACTTTAACAGGCAGAGACCTTGACGAAGAGTGATTCTATTAGGGTGTTAAATAAATGCACGTGCAACATTAGAGTTTGTGTTGACAGAAGGGGTTACTTTCCGACATGGTCTTTCGGATGCTTCGTCTGATAACTGCCCTGTTCTTATTAACACTGCAAAAAGCCCAAACACACCCCTTATCCTGCTTTGAATCTGCCTGTCACTGAACATTAGAAGAAGAAGAGTTTGGATTAGATATCCCACTTTATCACTACCCGAAGGAGTCTCAAAGCGGCTAACATTCTCCTTTCCCTTCCTCCCCCACAACAAACACTCTGTGAGGTGAGTGGGGCTGAGAGACTTCAGAGAAGCGTGACCAGCCCAAGGTCACCCAGCAGCTGCATGTGGAGGAGCGGAGACGCAAACCCGGTTCCTCAGATTACGAGACTACCGCTCTTAACCACTACACCACACTGGCTCTCCAGAAAGGAATCTCAGAGCCAAATAGAGGGGGGAAACCAGACATCTCCGTTACCGGCTAATGACGGCTATGAGGCAGTGCATTTCCCACTGGGCAGGACAGTGGACTGGAAGTTCAGCAATGGTGACCTTACAATATGTTTCTTAACAGATTGTTGCCATGTTGTTGGGGCAATACGTAATATATTGCTGTCCCCATTTTGCAGACAAGCTGCCTTCGACCACACAGCGCCCACTCTAAACCTGGATGTCTGCTAAGGCCTCAGAGGCATAAATGCGCGTGTACACTGAGTCGAAGAATTGATGCTTTTGAATTATGGTGCTGGAGGAGACTCTTGAGAGTCCCATGGACTGCAAAAAGATAAAACCTATCCATTCTGAAGGAAATCAGCCCTGAGTGCTCACTGGAAGGACAGACCCTGAAGCTGAGGCTCCAATATTGGGCCACCTCATGAGAAGAGAAGACTCCCTGGAAAAGACCCTGATGATGGGAAAGATGGAGGGCACAAGGAGAAGGGGACAACAGAGGACGAAATGGTTGGACAGTGTTCTCGAAGCTACTAGCATGAGTTTGACCAAACTGCGGGAGGCAGTGGAAGACAGGATTGCCTGGCGTGCTCTGGTCCATGGGATCAAGAAGAGTCGGACACAACTAAACAACTAAACAACAACATACTGAGTCAGTCTGTTGGTCAACCTACTCCCATTCTACTTCCTCTGAACGGCAGCAGCTCTGCAGAGGGGTCTTGCTCAGATATTTCTTTAAAAACCCAGAAACCTGGAGATGCCAGGAATCAAACATGGGTCATTCTGCATGCAATACATGTCCTTTGGCACAGAGCTCGGGTTCGGGATTGAGACTTCTAGACCACACTGGCACCTGCCTCTGATTTGCACGCGCTGACGCAGCTTGCCCTATTCACTGACTTCTTTGGGTTGGTACGGTGCCCATTTTGCAGCAGCAGCAAAAAAGAAGGGGGAAAGGGTGATGCAGGACACTGAATCTGACCCAGTTCCAAAATGTCCTCTGCAGCCAGCAAATGGCTTGGTTTCCTCTTCTCCTTCCCTGATCTTATCAGTCGTTTCCGAAGACGTGTCTGTCACGAGTGGTTTGGTTAATAACTTTCCTGTGATCTCAGAGCAAAGGTTGCCTGCCAGCTTTCTCCTCTTCCTGCTGCCTGTCAGGATAGGAAATCACAACTTTCAGGAGAGCCTGCCACACAGGGAACTGGATTGCAAAGGGGGTCAAAGGGAAGACTGTGCCTGAACTGAGAATATGCAGACTTAGCAGCAGCTGCTGCCTGGACAGGAAAGGGAGGCCTTGTGTCTGTCTTCCCTTGTTTACTATCTTTGGATGTCCCAAGAGGGAGGAGGGGGAAGGGGCACCAGCTCATACATTTGTGCCATGCAGAAAAGCTGACAAAATAATGGCTGGTAGCCTGAACTCGTAAAACAGGCCTTCTGGAAAAGCTCACAAAATATTCGTTGTACCGTCTTAGGCTTTGCTCTGTCTTTCGTGCTAGAGAAACCCTCATGTGTAGCGATGGATGATAATGACAATTTGAGTTTCAGTTTCTCATTCTTCCAGTCTTGAGTTCTCTTTCCCCACATTTCCACATCGGTTTATAACAACAACAAAATCCTCATGAAAATTCACCAACGTTTGTGTGCGAATTTCTCTTTGCGCGAAAGACCTTTCCTTTTATACAAAGTCTTGCAAAGAAGTTTTGTCTAACGTGATGAATATTGTACTCTAAATTCATTTTTGTGGATGTTTTGCCTCAGTATATGCATATTTCTACACATTACTCAGAGGGACAACTGCATCGCAATCTTCGGAGGTGTGTGAATTCTGATGGACGGCTGTGTCTTGGTTCACACCTGGACTTGGAAACGGCAGATTAGGTAAAGTCACGTTCAAATACAAAATGAATCATTCCTGATTATATGTAAACAAGATCCCTAACTTTAAACATCATCAGCCCATGTACATGGATAAAATTTGTTGTGGCATATTACAACTGACGCGGGTGGCGTTGTGGGTTAAACCACAGAGCCTAGGACTTGCCGATCAGAAGGTCGGCGGTTCGAATCCCCACGACGGGGTGAGCTCCCGTTGCTCGGTCCCAGCTCCTGCCAACCTAGCAGTTCGAAAGCATGTCAAAGTGCAAGTAGATAAATAGGTACCGCTCTGGCGGGAAGGTAAACAGCGTTTCCGTGCACTGCTCTGGTTCGCCGAAGCGGCTTAGTCACCACAACCCCAGAGTCGGCCACGACTGGACCTAATGGTCAGGGGTCCCTTTACCTTTACCTATTACAACTTTGTGGTACTGTAGGGGCCCTCACAATTTCTACCCCTGGGGCCCACTGAAAAAGTGGCTGAAAATTACAGAGGCCCACCTCTAATTGGTGGTGCAGGTGAGAGAGCAAGTCACAAGATGGAGGCAGAAACAGAGTGTGGCACAACCAGGTGGCAATTACTGGCATTTTCTACTGATACCTGATCCATCTTTAGAAATTGCTCATTTCTTTGGCCCAGCACTTTCCCTATGTCAAGGACTTCCACACCTCAGCCGCCCTCAGTCTACTGTAAGTACAGACATTTCCTCTGTAGGCACTGTGACTCAGCCTCCCTCACAATTTCCTGACCAAGAGGCACTGAGTGAAGAGGGCCTTTTCTTTGATATTTCCCCTATTCAACCCCATCATGCCTGTCAAAGTATTTTTTTAAAATCCATCTCCTGTAATTTATTTATCCATTCTCCTTTCACAATCAACTTATACTTTATTCCTTGCAGACGACCACAGTGCCTGGAGACAGCCAGCCAGGTTGTGTGTCCACAGTAGTGACCAGAGGAGAAAAGGCTGCTGGGAGGAGTGCAGAGAGAAGAAATGCCTGAATCAGCACAACCAGATACCTTCATCTGCCCCAGCTTCAGCAAAACATGTCTCCCCCTTATCTGTCTCTACAGCCACAGCAGGAGCTGTAGCTCTCCAATGGTTTGACTTTACTCTTCCAGTGTCTGCCAAAGCAGACAGATGCCAACAACAACAACATCACCTACGCAAGCCAAATCGCCAATTTCTTTAATTTCTCCTTCCTGGTCCTTTTACACTCAAGTCTTGCTCCTAGAACCGGTTTCCTCTCTGATCTGTGCGACAAATCCACACGACGGGGTGAGCTCCCGTTGCTCTGTCTCAGCTCCTGCCAACCTAGCAGTTCGAAAGCACACCAGCGCAAGTAGATAAATAGGTACCACTGCGGCAGGAAGGTAAACAGCGTTTCCGTGTGCTCTGGCTTCCGTCACGGTGTCCCGTTGTGCCAGAAGCGGTTTAGTCCTGCTGGCCACATGACGCAGAAAGCTGTCTGTGGACAGATGTCGGCTCCCTGAAAGTGGAGCTGAACGCCGCACCCCATAGTCACCTTTGATGGACTTAACCATCCAGGGGTCCTTTACCTTTACCTTTTACACTCACGTCTTGCTTCTATAATTGGTTCCCCCTCATCCCTTCCCTTTCTATTCTCAGTTTGTTTTAATTCTTATTCTTATTAATCATAAACAGTGCTTTTGTTCTAGAAAAAAAGGTGTCTGTACTGCATACCCTTGAATACCCCCAGAAAAAGCACTGATATAATAATAATAATAATAATAATAATAATAATAATAATAATAATACTACAATGGCACCTCAGTTTTCAAACATAATCGAAATAATAATAAAAAATAATAATACTACAATGGTACCTCAGTTTTCGAACGTAATCCATTCCAGAAGACCGTTCGAGTGCCAAAACATTTGAAAACGAAGGCGCAAAGGGCGGTCTGCAAATTCAATAGAGAAAACTGGGGGAAAAAACCTCAGAGGAAGCCGTTCGACTTCCGAAGTGCTTTCGAAAATAAAGCATTTACTTCCTGGTTTTCGGCATTCGAAAACCGAAACGTTCAACTTCTGGGACATTTGAAAACTGAGGTACCACTGTAATAATAATAATAATAAACATTATCCTTTTACCCCCACTTCCTCCTTTCCTTCAATATGTCACCCTCTGATCCTTTCCTGTCAGATGAGGGAGACTTTCCTTCTGTTATCTTCCTCTGGTGGGATGTGTGGAGACACACCAATGTCCAGGAACTGCCCAGTGTACTGTACAAAGCTCTTCTGGTAGCAAAACTAATGCAAGAGCCCTCAGTACTGGTACTTGAGAGCCAGTGTGGTGTAGTGGTTAAGAGTGGTAGTCTCGTAATCTGGGGAACCGGGTTCGCGTCTCTGCTCCTCCACATGCAGCTGCTGGGTGACCTTGGGCTAGTCACACTTCTCTGAAGTCTCTCAGCCCCACTCACCTCACAGAGTGTTTGTTGTGGGGGAGGAAGGGAAAGGAGAATGTTAGCTGCTTTGGGACTCCTTAAAGGGAGTGAAAGGCGGGATATCAAATCCAAACTCTTCTTCTTCTTCTTCTACTTGGTGTCTGTTATATTGATGCAGATGTTTCTGGGTGTCAGATAGCGGTTCACTAGCAGTTGCCCCAGCAAAATAAAACCCAGCTTGGCTCTTGAGAAAAGAGTATGAAAAACCGGAACGCGTCCTCTTCTCGCTAGAAAGTATGCTGAGCTCCTTATTGATTCGGGATGGGGAAAAGGTTCAAGCAGGGGAGGCAGTGAGTCAGTCCCTGCAATGTCAAACGCCGCTATAATGTCGGCGAAATTTGACATGGACCCCACTTTCATAATTAAAGCCTTGTAAAAAGGACACGTTCTAGAGAAAGCAGCCCTCAGTGGGACGAAAGGAAATTAGGAACCAGGAAAAAAGGGCCGCGGGGAGACGCCGGCTTGCCAAAAGCATCCCTCGAGGACTTTAACAATTGTGTAATTTTTATTTCCCTCCCCATTAATTGTTTCTCATTTGCTTTTAAGACAAGACAGAGAAAAGAGCTCCATTCCAAAGCCAGTGGCCAGAAGCCATTCACGGGCATTCAATGTCCATTTGTGTAGGGCGCGAAGGGAGGGGAGGTTAGAGAGAAAAGGAGAAGGAGGACAACTTGTAGTCATTCATAAAGGTGGGAATTATACACACTGATGGCAGTAACTCATCAAGCGCTGTGGCTGCAGCGCCGTTCTTTCCAGGGGGGAGCTTCACATAAGCTCTTTTGAAATGGGCAGAAGCAGGGCTTGGAGTGCTATGATAGAGGCTGGCTCTTAGCTAGGGAGCCGAATGTGTTATCCAGAGATGGATTTAGGGCAGCACAACCAGTTCTGCCATCCTGGGCCCAGGGGTAACCCATGAAATATGGTCCAGGACTGGTGCAGAATCCGAAGGTTCTGCTAGGAGTCAGTCCAACAGGGTCAAGGCAGGACACAAGGCAGGAAACCAGGCAAGGACAGGTACAGGATCTCAGGTAGGATCTGGCATACAGCAACATTGCTCCTGCAACCTGGGGCGGGGTCCAACAGCCTTTTATATTTGTCAGGGTAACAGCCGGTCCTGATCCCCCGGCGACTCACCTCCCTGTTTCACCTGAAGGTGAGCACTCCTCCTGCGAGTACTCAGGTCTCTCCTCTCAGACCTGAGTCTCTGCAGATCAGGAGATGTCGGTGGGTTACTAGACCCAGGGGCCACCTCAGCCTCCCATGACCCAACCGGTAGTGGAGCAGCTGTACGTGATGGCCCAGCTGAAGGCAACAAGGTAATCCCCACATCTGGAGCCAAGGCAGGCTCAGGCCCCTGACTCGGCCCAGCTGGTGTTTGTTGCAGGAGAACCTGTGCAGACTGGAACTCTTCAGGATCAGGCCCCAGACTTGGTTCAGATGATGCCTGAGGCAAAGGATCTGGTGCAGACTGAGGACCTTTGGTTCTGAGTCCAAGCCCGCGTCCCAGGCCATCACACCCCCAATCATGACAGCATACAACCATGGTCCAAAATGGTACAGCTGTTCATCACTTTGGGAGAATTTGCAGAATATTACGCAGAAATTGGTTGGTTGTTTTTCCAATAGTGGGTTTCTTTCCAGAACAAGGTGGGTCAAACTGTCCCTCATTGCTCCTGCAGGATCCTCTACTATTCCTTGAATGTGTACAGAACACATGTGCAAGGACTATCCTGTATGTTAATAATAATAATAATATTTTATTTATATCCCGCTCTCCCCAGCCAAAGCCGGGCTCAGAGCGGCTAACAACAGTGAAATAATACAGCATTCTAAAATTAATTCATTCTAAAATCAGTTTAAATCAAATTAATGGCAACCATTGGGCTAGAGTTCTGTGAGGATTCCCAAAGGAGGGGGGCAGGCTGTGCCTTGGCCAAAGCCCTGGTGGAACAGCTCTGTCTTGCAGGCCCTGCAAAAAGATGTCAAGTCCCGCAGGGCCCTAGTCTCTTATGACAGAGCATTCCACCAGATCGGGGCCACAGCCAAAAAAGCCCTGGCTCTGGTTGAGGCCAGCCTAACCTCCCTGTGGCCCGGGACCTCCAGGATGTTTTTGTTTGAAGACCGTAACGTCCTCTGTGGGACATACCAGGAGAGGCGGTCCCGTAGGTACAAAGGTCGATGGCCGTATGTTTTTGTTGTTGTTTAGTCGTTTAGTCGTGTCCGACTCTTCATGACCCCATGGACCAGAGAACGCCTGGCACTCCTGTCTTCCACTGCCTCCTGCAGTTTGGTCAAACTCATCCTGGTATCTTCAGTAACACTGTCCAACCATCTTGTCCTCTGTCATCCCCTTCTCCTTGTGACCTCCATCTTTCCCAACACCAGGGTCTTTTCCAGGGAGTCTTCTCTTCTCATGAGGTGGCCAAAGTATTGGAGCTTCAGCTTCATGATCTGTCCTTCCAGTGAGCACTCAGGGCTGATTTCCTTAAGAATGGATAGGTTTGTTCTTCTTGCAGTCCATGGGACTCTCAAGATGGCCGTATAGGGCTCATGAATAAGCTTAACAGCCTACTGAATGAAGGGGCAGGCAGAGTTGTTTGCTAAGCTAAGCCCTTAAGATAGCTTGTTATCATGAAGGGTGGGGCATAACTATGCCAAATAGGGAGGGAGGTTGACAGACAGATGGAGCCACTGGAGGGCCACAAGAACATGCGTCAAGTTTGTTATAATAGATAAAAAGAGGACAACGCCCTGAAACAGCGATGGGCCAATATGTCAATTTTGGTTTCTTTTGGTTTCTCATTTTCCCAGCCTTAAGCTGCATTTTCATTTCAGTTTGCAATTTTCTCCCCCAGCCCACCCAAGGTCATCATTAAAATTCATCTGCATTATAGTGCAGATTTCTCCTAATATGCGGCCTTTTTGTATTTTTTTGCCCAATATACACATTTTTGCAAAGCAGCTTTTCCCTAATATGATGCCTTTTGTATGTTATTTTCACACACACACACACAAAATTCATATGCAGACTTTACCCTAATATTTGCATTGTTGTACACATTTCTTGCCTGGAGAACCAGATTGCAAATTGTGAGTAATGAAGGATGGCAGTGTTTCAGTCCAGGTATTGTTTTGCAAAGTGTAAATTAGGTAAGTCTGACTTTAACGGCAAACTGATCCACTTTCTTTCTCCCCCACAGCTGCCCTGTCAGGAGCTTGTCCGTTCCTTTCCACGCTGATTTCTAAAACTGCAGTCCTGGGGGTGGGAAAAATACTTTTCGATAGAGTCCAAGGTTTGCATCGGAAAGTCTTGTTGCACGGTAACTGAAGAAGATCAGCTCCGAATCCAACAAAAGATGCCCACTATTTCAAAACAAACTCGGTGAGTTTGTAGAAATGGCATAATTGATGACAATTATTAGAGGCCACTCAAAACAGAGAATAATTAGAGAGTGGGATGGAGTGAAGGAAAACATGAAAAAAATATGGTTCCAGAATCAAAATATTAATAGAGAATATGTAAAACATGCAGGGGTAAGCAAGAAAATAATAATAGAATCAACTGAATAATTATTAAATTCTAACAACACAACAAGATGGAAGAAGTAAAATATTGAGATCACACATGGGTGAAGGGGAGTGGGGGGTATATGGGAACCTATAATATCATTTATAATATAATTTGTTAATTGCGTTGTATTTACATATAGCAAAGGGAAGCCTAGAGCCATTAGATATATTTTAATTTAGGTAATCTGTGTAATAGGCTTATGTTAGAAAATGAATATGGATTTTGAATTTGATGTTTGTATTTATTTATTTTTTGGTTTTGAAATAAAAATTAAAAGAAAGAAAGAAAAAAGCCCACTATTTCCACAACAGCATATAATTGAAAGACAAACAGGCTCAGGACATAAAGGAATCCCAGACTGTGATGCTGATCTGCTGAAGTTACCGTATTTTTCGCTCTATAAGACGCACTAGACACACCTAGTTTTTGGAGGAGGAAAACAAGAAAAAAAATATTCTGAATCTCAGAAGCCAGAACAGCAAGAGGGATCGCTGCGCAGTGAAAGCAGCAATCCCTCTTGCTGTTCTGGCTTCTGGGATAGCTGCGCAGCCTGCATTCGCTCCATAAGACGCACACACATTTCCCCTTACTTTTTAAGAGGGAAAAAGTGAGCCTTATAAAGCAAAAAATATGGTCATTATAAAGTTCCTCTCAGTTGCAGCTAAGTGCAGGAGAAGGGGCTGTGAAAGAGGCTGCTTTACTTCAACTCCTCATTTATGTAACACTCACAGTTATGTGCCTTCAGATTAAGAACACCTAAAATAAACCCCTTTGTTGTTTTTGCATTAGCAACACAGATACCTCTCTCTCTCCTGCCTTCACTTTAGACAGAGAACAGTCAGCCTCGAACAGTTATCCGCACTCCACACAGCTGAGCAGAACACAGGCGTGTTCAGACATGCATGAGTCAGAAGCGCCCACAGAGACCGCAGTTCTGAAAGACCAAAGCAGATGCAAGAAATCCCCAAAGAAGAGTGTGGCAGAAGTTAAGTCTCTTCTAGATTTATTTTTTCCAAACAAAACAAAACGTGTGGCATCATCTTATTCTCCAGATGGGTTATGTCCTCCCCAGGTTTCTCATTTAAGAAGACTGGAGTTGAGGAAAGACAGGAAGAGAATCTGCCCAGTTCTGATGTATTGTTCTTATTATTTTAGGTTCTGGTGTGCTGGTATTTTGTCCTTCTTCATGGCTTTTTCAGCCATGTACCACTTGTTGTTTAGTTGTTTAATCGTGTCCGACTCTTTGTGACCCCATGGACCAGAGCATGCCAGGCACTCCTGTCTTCCACTGCCTCCCGCAGTTTGGTCAAACTCATGCTGGTAGCTTCGAGAACACTATCCAACCATCTCATCCTCTGTCGTCCCCTTCTCCTTGTGCCCTCCATCTTTCCCAACATCAGGGTCTTTTCCAGGGAGTCTTCTCTTCTCATGAGGTGGCCAAAGTATTGGAGCCTCAGCTTCATAATCTGTCCTTCCAGTGAGCACTCAGGGCTGATTTCCTTCAGAATGGATAGGTTTGATCTTCTTGCAGTCCATGGGACTCTCAAGAGTCTCCTCCAGCACCATAATTCAAAAGCATCAATTCTTCAGCGATCAGCCTTCTTTACGGTCCAGCTCTCACCTCCATACATCACTGCTGGGAAAACCATAGCTTTTACTATACGGACCTTTGTTGGCACTAAACCTTCCCAAATAGGCTCAATATCTTCAACGCCCATATCTCTGAATGCTGCCATCTTGCTCCTAGTCCCAGAACTGCAAATTATGTTTCAAAACTGGTAACAAAGGGCTTCTTCGGATGACCTGTTTATTGAACATTCATCTCAATTTGCTTGTCTAATCCTTATTGAGAATTCATTCGGATTTGTTTACGGGGGTGGGTGGGTATATGACAATGAGTATTTGCCCTACATTCACCTTCATTTGCTTGCATGCAGCTTCTACATCTTCCTGTTAATCATTCATTCATTTTCAATGCATTTCTGCATCACTTTCCTAACTGCAAGAAGCCCATTTCTTTTTTAAAGCAGGTGTGCTGTGCATAAACCTAAGTTTCACAGTATGAACCCTCCTGGAAAATATTGACAGTCTAGAGGCATCCTGTCCGCTTCAGACTGGTTACAAATGGAATACCATTCTGCGAAATGGGAGTGAAACTAGTGTGTGTTTGCTTTCACCACTTTTAGATTTACCGTATTTTTCGCTTCATAGGACGCACTTTTTCCTCCTATAAAGTAAGGGGAAATGTGAGTGCGCCTTATGGAGTGAATGGTGCTGTGCAGAGACGTAGAGCTGCGCAGCGCCCCTTCAGCGAAGTGGGAGGAGGAACGGAGCCCCTTCTGTTCCTCCTCCCGCTTCGCTGAAGGGGCACTGCACAGCTTCCCTATCTGTGCGGCGCTTCTCCTTCGCAGGAGAGGCGCTGCACAGAGAAGGAGAACTGTGCAGCGCCCCTTCAGCCACGGGCCTGCCTGAAAGCTGGAGGAGGAACAGAAGGGACTCATTCTATTCCTCCTCTCGCTTTGCAGCGAGGTGCCTGTCCTGCGAAACCGGAGGACTCCTTCTGTTCCTTCTCCAGCTTCGCTTGAAGGGGCGCTGCGCAGAGAAGAACTGTGCAGCGCCCCTTCAGCGAGGTGCCTGCCCTGGCTTCTGCCTTAGCCTCTTCCGGGAAGGCTTCTGCCTTAGCCTTCATCCCGCTGCCCTGAAGAGGCTTAGCGCTGTTATCCCAGAAGCCAGAACAGCCACACAGCATCCCAAAAGCCAGATCCCTCTTGCTGTTCTGGCTTCTGGGATTCAAAATATATTTTTTTTCTTGTTTTCCTCCCCCCAAAACTAAGTGCGTCTTAGCATCTGGTGCATCCTATAGAGCGAAAAATACGGTAAATGATCAGACACCAGCACCAAGGCTCAACTCTTGAGTGAAGCATTAGTTTGTCTGGGAGAGGAAAGGATGGGAAGGAAAAGGTGCTCATGTTTTTCTGCTCAGAATTGTCTCCCTGGGGGGGGGGGGGGGAAGATGGAGATCCCTTTAAGGAGGGAAGCACTTCCACCTCCCTGATTTCCAGCAGAAAAAGGTCAGTGGAAACTTAACACTTGACTGCATGCAATGCAGTTGCTGAGCTCTAAATCTTCATACATCTCTCTTTTTTATTTGTATCGCTTACTTACTTTCCTCCCCCCCCCGCCGCCCAAGGCAGAGCTATAGCTTTATCAGCACAAAATGACAGCATCAACTATGAAGCCATTATTGTTGCAATGAAATGGTACATTTCCTGAGAGAGGCATTTTTTGGTTATTGTTCTGTTATTTTGTAGGATGCCACTGAGCAGGCAACACCCCATGGAATCATCCCTTCCTACAGTGTGTGTGGGGTGGGGTGTGGGGTAGGGAAATGCCTGAGCCACTGGTGCAAACTGCCCCCTAATGACCTTCTCATGTATGTAAATGCCATCGGAGACATTTAAGGATAATAACATTGTTTTTGGCTCTTTATGGAGGTGACGAATGACATATGTGGGCTGAGATGTGAATGAAAGCAGAAAGTACTATAATTTCGAACAGATTTTCTTTCTCTTTCCCTCTCCCTCCCCCCACATCCTGCCCTCACGGCTTGTGGGGGCAAATGCACATCACTTGACAGTTTTTGTGGTATCCTCATCACCAAGAACGATGGACTCGTTTGTCAGTTCCTCGGCCTGATGGGAAACTAAGGTTTAAAGGGGGGAGGGAAGGGGGCTTATTCTGTCAGCATGTTTTCCCATTCCACATGAACTGTCAAAACAGCTCTGAGGAAGCCAGTCAGCAAGCTCATAGATCAAATGAGATCAACCCAGCACAGTCCACAGTGGTTTCGGCAGAAACCTACAAGAAGGTTCTCTCCACATCACCTGAGAACATGGGGAGCCCTCGGCGGCTCGCGGAGTTTAAGATGCGTGCTGTGTTTCTCCGCAGATGGAATGCAAATATGTCATTTGAATCCCCAAATAGGATAATGAAAACCGATAAACATATAACTGCATCTGTTCTGGGCCCTATATCAGCTGAGAGCGCACAAACACACAAACCAAACCAAAAACACATTTTCAGCCTAATAGGACTAAATGAATCCCTTCAGAAGCGCTGAAACATATTGCCCTGGAAGAGTGGCATTATTTTCACATTTAGTAGCGTGATAGGGGCATTTTGCACCGCCATTAGAATTCGATGAATTTACGTAGACTTCTTATTTCTTCGAGATCCCTTCCCCACCCAAGAATTTAACCATTACTTGGCCAGTAATGCAGAGTGTGACAGAGAGCATAAGTGAGAAAGGCGTCACCTTGGGGCCAAAAAGCTTTCCTTTGGGGAATTATAGGGACAGAACAACCCAGAATGTATAGAAATTTATTCATGTATGTGACTACAGCGGCGAGCATGTTACTTGCCCAAAAATGGAAAAAAGAAGAAGTCCCGATGACAGAAGAATGGATACAAAAACTTACGTAATATGCAGAAATAGCAAAACCGGGAAAATAAGAAATCAAGAAAACAAACTTTTTATAAAAGAATGGGAATGGTTTATTGAATATTTACAAACTGTAAACAGATAAGAACATTGGCAGGATTATTGTAATAACCTGCAGTTTTATAAGAGTATATGTTTAAAGTAGATGAATAAATGGGTAAACTAAGTTCATTTGGAATATGCAGAAAATATGAAAAATAAATTTAAGGAACCTCAGAAAGAGGGGAAAGGAAGACGAGTTTTGAAATGTTAGAATGATTGTACAGCTATTGAAATGTATAAAACTGAAAATCATTAATAATAATAATAATAATAATAATAATAATAATAATAGGTTAGGGTATGTGTATTGGGGGGGGGGGAGATTGCCCCAACCTTCTCTAACCTCTACTCCACGAAGGCTGAATTAATTTGTCATTATGGAAGAATTTCTTTAAAACACCACCTAATTTGGTCCAGATAAGTTTTATATTTAGTTAGGGACAAGCTGGTTTTATATATCTTGGTGCAATCATGTAAACAGCCCCAGTATAACGAAGGAGGTATATGAAATCACATAGTTCACTCTTGACATTCTGGTACCTCTCGTGACTAAGTCTCTCCCTCTGAGCTGTCTTGGGCTATCAGCCTTGTCCATTCCTTATCCAGCATGAAATGCATTTGTTCAAGCTCAAGATGAAAGAGTCCTCAGCACTGAAGAAATAGATATTAACTTATCTTAGATTAGGTTTTCATACTCATCTTAATTTAAAATCATTTTTCCTAAATCCTTCACTTAATTATAAATTACAGCAGAACAATTTTATATTCCCAGTAATTACTATTTTAAGGTCATAAGATGATTGGGAAGGAAAGCTGATCGGGGAGCGGGGGAAAATAATGAAATGTGAATATATATAAGCTATTTCTCTTTGCATTAGACAATGTTTCCACCACTGTGAACGGCTGTTCATGCGCTATGGACCTCAATGTCTTCCTGCACATAGAGGAGGAGAAACTTGATTCAGTTCACAGTTAAAGGCAAACCTACCTAATTCTCACCATCCAAAATAATATGAGGACCGAAACTTGCCTGTCTTTTTGAAATTTGCAATTCTCTGAATTTTTGCAATGCAATTTCTCCAGTCAAATAAAGTGTACAAAATTGCAGGTACTGGGGCGTGCACTGAAACATATATTTTAGAGAAAATAATATTCAGAAATACATATCAGTGAAAATAATATAAAAAATTACACATTTTAGGGGAAATTGAGAGGCAAAAAAATGTGTATGATTGCATTCAACAAAAGTATTTTTTTTGGGGGGGATGCACTAAAACGATGAATGATGAAGATTCAGTATGACTTAGAGAGAGAGATAAATCACAAACTTGTCTGGAAACATGGAGAACTGAATTGGAAAAATAATAAACCAAGAGTAAGCAAAACCCACCGATTCACCCATCCCAATCTGCATGTTACTTTTTAAACTGTTTCCAGTGTATGTCTGAACTCTGCCAGGATGCTCACCACAAAGTAGTTCATGTTATGCAGATTTTAGATGTATTCTTGCTTTGAAAACAGGAATACATTATGAAAGGATTGTTTTCATTGTTCT
This sequence comes from Podarcis siculus, assembly GCA_034642415.1. Taxonomy (NCBI): domain Eukaryota; kingdom Metazoa; phylum Chordata; class Lepidosauria; order Squamata; family Lacertidae; genus Podarcis; species Podarcis siculus. The sequence goes on along the minus strand of JAXCMG010000054.1, from coordinate 3,306,091 downwards.
CATCTAGCCCCTGAAGTGTTTTGCTTCTTCGGAAACCAGAGAGACAAATAACTCAGAATACAAAATGTCAACCTTAGCTGCTTTTCTGGTATTCTAAAGGCAGTGGTGGCCATGGCGGGGGCATTTTCTCTTATTCCCCCCCCCCATATGTTCCTTCCTTATAAGGCCAGTAAACCTCAGTGAAGGCATTCCAAAATCAAATTCAGATGCATACATATATAATTTTTTCTGATTCGGCTGTATAATGGCCAGTCAATTTGCCATCTTATTAGCAGAAAGTTTGCCATGAGAATCATGACTTTTAAGAATATATCCCAAGGTCAACAGCTCTTTTATTCAGAATATTTTCATTCATTCACACACACACACACACCATAAATGAGAAAGGGGAGAGTTTTCATACAATGGATATCAGCTGAGCTTTGAAGATATAATTTCACAGAACAAGTAATTTTAGAGCTTCTGACAAGCCAGGTCAGAGAAGGAAGGGCAGAAGAAAGGTGATGAAGAACACACAAAAACTGGATGACTACCCAGTTGTTTCAAGGAGGGTTTATGAAGTGAAGCAGGGGAAGAGAAATGTAAGGGGGTAATTCAACATGAACCAACCTTTTTTAACTGTCAACAACAACATAAAGAAAAACTTACATCCCAGTAGTGATGTATGGAAGTGAGAGCTGGACCATAAAGAAGGCTGATCGCCAAAGAATTGATGCTTTTGAATTATGGTGCTGGAGGAGACTCTTGAGAGTCCCATGGACTGCAAGAAGATCAAGCCTATCCATTCTGAAGGAAATCAGCCCTGAGTGCTCACTGGAAGGACAGATTCTGAAGCTGAGGCTCCAATACTTGGGCCACCTCATGAGAAGAGAAGACTCCCTGGAAAAGACCCTGGTGTTGGGAAAGATGGAGGGCACATGGAGAAGGGGACGACAGAGGACGAGATGGTTGGATAGTGTTCTCGAAGCTACCAGCATAAGTTTGACCCAACTGCGGGAGGCAGTGGAAGACAGGAGTGCCTGGCGTGCTCTGGTCCATGGGGTCACGAAGAGTCGGACACGACTAAACGACTAAACAACAACAACAAAAGAGGGATGTACATCTTCTGTCAAATGGAACTGCAAACAATTCCAAGCATTACCATGTTGTTAGGGGATGTGATGTCACATGGCAATGCCTTTGGAGCTTCCCCATTCTTCACGTGAGCTTGTCCTCTTGCAGTAAATGCTCTAGAAGAGAAGATGAGCTGTCACTCACCAATGCTGCTTTGGATATCCTAGGCAGGCTGGCCGGCCAAGTACAATCCAGCAAACACCAGTCTCTGCCTGCTGTATAGTTCTTCTCTTAATGTCCTGTTGATTTCCATGTGTTGGTTGTTGACCAAGTCCCTCATCAAGACCATCTGGAGATGCCACTGGTATGTAGACCTCTTGTATGACACTGTTGCTTTCTGCAGGTGACCACCCGTGGATGAAATCCATTGACTGTTGATCCCTTCCATGCTACAGGTTCATTTTGGAGAGAAAGGAAAACTGTGGATGATGCGAGAGATGTATGCTTATGGTCATCGTCTTTCTAAATCTGATCTTGAAAGGAGTTTCTATTTTAGTGTGCTGGTGCCTACATCAGTGGCGTAGCGATGGTTGCCAGTTCCTGGGGCTGCACAGAGTGGGTGGGAGGGAGATCGCAGCCACAGAGATAAGAACAGAAGAGTCGTTCCATTGTCTGGAGAGGTCACTTCCTGGTTCACACGGAGAAGCCATTTTCAATGGAGCCCAGCGATGGAAGCACACAATGGTATTGAGACAGCAACAGGTGTTGAAATGTTGCGCCCCTAACAAATTTGCTCCTGGGGCAACCACCCCTTTGCCTACTCTGACATTTAGGCACCATCACTGTACATGTGTGTTAAGCAAGCCTATCCAAACATGTGGAAGTTTCTTGTATTTTAAACTATTTTAGCTTATTGATGATTTCAATTAGGTTTTGAATGTTTTTAAATACCTGTGTTTAGCTGTCTTTTATTGAGAATTTTAATGATATATATATACAGACACACACACATACACAGTGGTACCTCGGGTTAAGTACTTAATTCGTTCCGGAGGTCCGTTCTTAACCTGAAACTGTTCTTAACCTGAAGCACCATTTTAGCTAATGGGGCCTCCTGCTGCCGCCGCGCCGCCGGAGCATGATTTCTGTTCTCATCCTGAAGCAAAGTTCTTAACCTGAGGTAATATTTTTGGATTAGCAGAGTCTGTAACCTGAAGTGTATGTAACCTGAAGCGTATATAACCCGAGGTACGACTGTGTGTGTGTGTGTGTGTGTGTGTATAAAATAAAGCACATAGGGATGCAATATCCTGTATCCTCCACATGCTTCCTTCAAGGAGCTCAAGGCAGCATGCATGAGCTCAACTCATTTTATCCTTCTCCTAGGCTTCCTTCAGATTATCAGTATTTTGCAGGATGGATTGAAGCACAGACTGGAATTTTAGGTTTGCACAATTAACACGGGCCAAAGTGCTCTGTAGTTCTGGCCACTTAAAAGAAAGCAGCAGTTTGGGAAGTGAGAGGAGAAGTCACTGAAAATGATGGGATGGACTTCCTGTTGGAAGACATGTAAACACAAGGGAGGGATTTATGGTATATAACTGATTCCACTATATTGCTGTAGAACCTCTTTACCAACAAATCCTAACGAATGCTCAGTAAAGACTGGACATGGTCTAACCGCCGCATACGCTTTGTGCAGGCAAATCAGAACGAATGCAGAATAAACAGGTGGTCTGGAGGAGCTCCTAATCTTTGGTTAGGCTGACTGATACAAATTCAAGGTCACCCAGGGAGCTTCTGGACTGAGCAAGGGATCCAGGCCAACACAAACCTTTTTCCTTAGAGGAAACCATCGTATTGAAGGGAGGGGAGGAGGGCGCACAAGACTTTGATTTATTTTGCTACACACTTATCTCTGGAAGACAGACAGTCTTTGGTTAACAAATCCTCTACAAAAGAAAAAGATTTTACATATTCATGCATAGTAGGGGGAAAAATTGTCTATGTTCTCACTGTCAAAGAGCATAAGCAAACAGCTGATTTTCATATCCTCCGTTACCGTCTAAACAAGCTTCTAAATCAAAATCTTAGAGACAGGCAGGGGAGGGGAGAGTTTAGCAACTGGACTGACTCATCATTCATTAAAAAGTTCCCACCTCTGTTCTTCCAGAGGTAGAAATTCCAGGGAGAGGCAAAAATGGCTTCCCCCCCCCCCCCAAATGATTGGAGGTAGAGGGTGGGCAAGCAAGGTAGGTAGGAGAGAGATTTACTCATTTACTTGGACTTTTCTGAATGTTTATTAGGCTTTTTGAACCCCCAACTTAGAGACTTGTCTTTTGTTTTGTTTTGCTTGCACATACCTAATTCTTCCCTTTCTCCATGGTACCCGTTTCCTACTTTCTGATTCATGGAGTATGTGCCAAGAAATGGGATGTGGGCAGCAGATACGCAAAGAATTCCCAGGCAGAATTTGCCCATCTTTTCTGAACAGTTAGACAAATGGATTGACAAGCTACAATCACAAGACCTGCTTGAGGAGCTGCTGGATGTGGCCTGTTGAATCCATCATCAAGCAGTTGAACATCAGAGGAGGACATTTCATCAGGGAGAGGTTCCACCTGTCCTAGTGGAACCCTCCCCAGTCCCAAATACCGTATTTTTTGCTCCATAAGACACACTTTTTTCTTCCTAAAAAGTAAGGAGAAATGTCTGTGCGTGTCATAGAGCGAATGCGTGGTCCATGGAGCTGAATTGCCAAGGGGCAAAAAGCAGATCATGCTTTTATTTTTTTTTTTGAAAGAGGGAAGTGGGTGTTGAAACGAAGCTGCTGATCGTTTGCCGATCGGGGAGAGAGATAAGGGACGCTAGAGATAAAGGAGGCTGCCTGGGAAGGGGAGGTAAAGACAGCCAACTTGCAAGGAGAAGAGACAGGAATACTAAAGCAATAAGGAGAGAAATTAGAAGAAAAGGAGGAGCAAAAAACTGCTCCAGCTAAGGAAAGGACACTAAGGCAAACAAGAGGGAAGGGAGTGTTGAAAGGAAACAGCTGATCGGTGGGATCGGAAGAGAGATAAGGGACGCTAGCGGAGGCTGCCTGGGAGGGGGGAGGTAAAAGCCCATGGATCCTCAGGATTTTTACATTGGGTTACCCCAAATTCACAATCAGATCACATAGCATGTCCATGGCTACAGCCTGCACCAAAAAAATCATGCATCCACCGTTTCCTGGGGCTGCAATAGTGTAAAAATGTGGTTGCAAAGCACGGATCCACATGGATCCTCAGGATTTTTGCATTGGGGTACCTCAAACTCACTGTCAAATCACATGTCTGTGGCCACAGCATGAACTACAAACATCATACATCCACTGTTTTGTTCAGAATTTCCCACCCTTGTTCTCCTCCTCTAAAAACTAGGTGCGTTTTATGGTCAGGTGCGTCTTAGGGAGTGAAAAATACAGTATAGCCCTACCTCATGTCCCATCGGCATATCCTGGTTGGTTGACATCCATCTGTCTCTGGAGACAATGGATGATTGAAGTCAAGCCGTTGGAGAGTTACAGTGCCTTCTGTGGCTGTAGAGACTGATATGGAAGGGACATGTTTTGTTGCAGCTGGGGCAAATGATAGCATCTGTTTGTGCTGATGCATGCACCCCCCCATGGCGCTTCTTCCTTCTGTGCTCATCCCAGTGGTCATTCCTCCTCTGCTCACTGCATAAGAGCCAATTCCTAGGGACCGATGGGTCATCAGCCCCCCAATAAAATATTTGAGGGGAGCAACCCCCCGAGTTGATGGCCATTGTCATTCAAATGGTGTGCTTGCTCCATGCCATGTGATTGATTACCTGCCCCCCCCAATATTTTATTCATGTTGTCACCCCGGGTCACTGCCACCACCACAAAGCCATCAACCAAGTTCCTTGAGTTTAAATATCACAGGGAACTTTATCTTGTTGAAAACCAAAACCAGAAGTTACTGATCTCCTCCTCTGGTGAAAGAGAGGAGAGAAGAATGTCAACCCAAGATTGGGAGAGGCTTGTTTATGTAACAGGAAACCATGGTTTGCCCTGGGCCACTGAGACATAAAAGGACTTCCTTCAGATCTGTGCATTCAAACACTGACAGGCTTTAGAGAATTTAAATTCTGGATGCAAATGTTACGAGCTCCATGCATTATGTATGCAAAAATAGACTCTACTGCACAGGCTATCCAAGGACAAGGAGAAATATTCATATCCTTCCTGTGCATTGCTTCTCTGAGCACATAACCAAAGCTTACGTTCCTTCAGTGCACATTTAACTGATTTGTCTCTAGGCAAAGTTTATATATTTGACAAACTTGAAGGCAGTTAAATATTTTCACTTCTCTTAAGAGCCCCACGGAGGGTCTTTTCGGGGGCATTTTGATTATATTATAAAACAGCCTCACAGCCAGCGTTAACTTAATAATAATGGAAAAAAATCCATTGGCATGCTGCATAACCACAGGGTCACAGGCTCGCAAAGGACACCCATCTACACAAAGTTAGCACAGCTTTGCATTCATGCCACCAGACAGACTTGCAAAGTTGTGACGCAGAACGAACAAGGCTCAGGAGAGCTCCTAGGTCAGGGACCTCGTAGTTCCTCCAAGGAAATCTGGTAGACATTCACGGGTGAGGTGAACCGGCAGACTTTTCTTGGCAGAGCCCTGCTGAAACTGCTTCTCTGAATGAAATGCATACCGAAATATGCCCTCCCCTGACATCACATTGATTTAAAAGCTGGTTGAGTCCAAAGCCATAGATCACATTTGTTCTAACTAAAAAAGAGTGTGACAACTTCAACCTTCCATGGAGGTTTTGAAGCAGAGGTTGGAGGGCCGTCTGTCATGGATGTAGGGATGATCGCTGGGTGAGGAGCACACTCCCCACCCGTGTTCAGCCTCAGCTGCCTGCACTCATGACCTTGGGGTGCGGGGCACACTCCCCCTCACAGATAAAGCCACAGTTGTCTGAACATCTTGCCCTCTGTCTTGCCCTCTGTCTGAGAGCCAGTGTGGTGTAGTGGTTAAGAGCGGTAGATTCGTAATCTGGGGAACCGGGTTCGCGTCTCCGCTCCTCCACATGCAGCTGCTGGGTGACCTTGGGCCAGTCATGCTTCTCCGAAGTCCCTCAGCCCCACTCACCTCACAGAGTGTTTGTTGTGGGGGAGGAAGGGAAAGGAGAATGTTAGCCGCTTTGAGACTCCTTCGGGTAGTGATAAAGCGGGATATCAAATCCAAACTCTTCTTCTTCTAACCTTTTGTGGTCTCAATAGTCTGCGGTGTCCTGTCTGTGACCTTTGTCTCTGAAACCTTTGTCTCTTTCGTCATACATTGTGCAAGGGGAAAATGACGCAGTGGAAACAGGTGCCAAAATAGCTTTGTACCACCCCACGATCTCGGGACTGGAAGATGTGTAAAGGTCACAGCCCAAAATGTATCTGGCTGGGTTTGCATATTGCGTCAATAAAAGGAGCCTCCACAAAGCTGGCCGGCAGCTTGCTTGCAGCTCACCTGTGCGCAGCTCACCTGCATTACCAACTCCTGCCTCATATCCTTCACTTCAATGGATGCTTCAGCTGAGATTCCTGCATTGCAAGGGTTGGACTCGATGACCCAGGGGTCCCCCCAGCTCTAAGATTCTATGATTCTATGACTACCACATATAGCAACTTTTGATGTATACTCCGTTATGAAAGCATAAGGCCGGGTGGTCAACCTTTTTCCCTCAAGGGCCACATTTCCTCAGGGGTAATCTGCCAGTGGTGGGTGGGTGGAGACAAAGCTGAAGTAACAGTATTTCGGATTAGTTCATCTTGGGTAAAGACCACCTGTTTCAAGTTTCACTGTGGCTGCCTCAGGTTACAATTCGTATTCTGCTCAGAAAGAAGCTCCACAGACTTCGCACAGGTTATTCTCAAGTGTATAAAGGAGCATAGCTACTGATCTGGAAAATAAGTGAAAGCAACTCCTTTCTGACTTCAGTGTGCTATACAGAGCAGGAGCTTATCAATTAGTTCTCAGACAGCTGGGAGGGAGGAGAGGTGAGGAATTCTACACAACCAGGAAAAACATTGTTGTTGTTGTTGCTCTTCTTCTTCTTCTTCTTCTTCTTCTTCTTCTTCTTCTTCTTCCTCCTCCTCCTCCTCCTCCTCCTCCTCCTCTTCCTCTTCCTCTTCTTCTTTTTATATCATCATCATCGTCGTCGTCATTTTACATAAAATACTACCCCTCCCAATTAATTGTTGATATTACTCAGAAACTCCACAGGAGAGGAAGAGTGTTTCTAAAACCCAGCAAAAGTTGGGAGGAAGCGATTAAGAGGAAATAAATTCTGATGAGATGGAAGAATTGGGCAGCTTCAGGATGCACCAGGGTGACATAAAATGAGCTTGGGGCTTCAGGTGGCCCACTTGCAATTTAAGATTTAAAGTTGTCACAGAAACAGTGGGTGACAGAATTTTCAAATGCTCTCCCACAAACTGTTCTGCACTCTCAGTATGCCAAGAAGATGTGAGCAGTTGTTTGCTTATTTATTTTTAAAAACCGAGTAGCAGCAGAAGTATTGTGGTGGTGTTAGATTCGGGTCCACATAAACACCTCTGCTCTCCACCTGGAAAGGAAGCCCTGCTCTTAATTTCTAAGGATTAAGGTCTCCTAATCTTCAATTTCTTATTCAGCAAGAACCCTAGGCATACTCCATACAAAGTTGCTGTACATCCCAGTCGGGAGCCATGCTGGGAACGTGATGGTGTCATGACGCTGCACAACTAATCAGATCTGGCATCAGTGAGAGAAGTGCTATTTTTCTAGAAAAAGAGGTTCTCTTATAATAGAGTTGCCATATTTCCAAAAGTAGATATCCGGACACAAATATTGTTGAGCTTTTTTTGGCAAAATGGTTGAGGCAACCCTACTGGTGCCCAACTTGAGAGGTGCTAGAACTGAGTTCCAGCAAGTTCCGGCTGAAAAAAACCACCCTGGTTATGACCAAGGCAAACCACTGTCTTCAACATCACCGTGACTTCATGTTCATTACTAGTAAGATGGGCAAGCCCCTTGACCCTGTTTGTAGAGAGATGTCATATGCTGCCCTCTCACCATTGCTGGCGCGCCACGCCCCCCAGTTGGGCACCTAATCGGGTGGCACGGGGGCGTGGTTTAGCCGCTCAAATGTGGTCGTGCCAGCTCTCCCCGCCATTGCTCTCCTGATCGTCCACGAGTCACCCACCCACCACTCCCTTTAGGGCATAGCTTCTCACTTGGCCTTGCTCTGGACCCATGGTTGGTCATCCTGGTTGCCCAGGGGGCCTGGTAGGAGTTTTTTCCAATTGGCAAATTGGCACCCGCCTCTTGGTTTTTTTCGCCTATCTCATAGCAATCGCCACAACTTTCTTGGTATCTGGTGGTTAGGCATTGAAATGTGTTGTTGGTGTATGGAAGGGCAAGGCGTGGCTATCCCTTACCCCTTCACTTTTGGGTATTCCATTAAAGGAATCCGGCAGTTGTGGATCCTGTCCGATGCCTGCGTGGCGAGGGGCCATGGCACGACCCTCAGTGACATCAGGGGAGAGCTTATAGTTGTATTTGCATCAACAGGCTCCCCCTACTGTGGTTAACCCCTCAGCAGACTCACCCCTCTCCGAGTGGGTGGAGTCAAATCTTCCGTGGTCCAGTGCCTAAGCCAATACCTTCTCACATGCTGTAATCAATAAAGTTGTGGCCTTTTCTTGCCCATTAACCTAATATACTGTGTCCATGTGTCTTCATTCCCCAAGCGGGGATTGGGTCCTCGAATCACAAACAATAAAATACAGATACAAACTGGAACGTGTCCAGAGAGGGCAACCAAAATGGTCAAAGGCCTGGAAACGATGCCTTATGAGGAACGGCTAAGGGAGCTGGGCATGTTTAGCCTGGAGAAGAGGAGGTTAAGGGGTGATATGATAGCCGTGTTCAAATATATAAAAGGATGTCACATAGAGGAGGGAGAAAGGTTGTTTTCTGCTGCTCCAGAGAAGCAGACACGGAGCAATGGATCCAAACTGCAGGAAAGAAGATTCCACCTAAACATTAGGAAGAACTTCCTGACAGTAAGAGCTGTTCGGCAGTGGAATTTGCTGCCAAGGAGTGTGGTGGAGTCTCCTTCTTTGGAGGTCTTTAAGCAGAGGCTTGACAATCATATGTCAGGAGTGCTCTGATGGTGTTTCCTGCTTGGCAGGGGGTTGGACTCGATGGCCCTTGTGGTCTCTTCCAACTCTATGATTCTATGATTCTATGATTCTAGATACACAGGACTGAGTACCACATTAAATTTGGCTTTCCTAGTGGTCTTAAGTACACTGCTTCCCTGATTTAAGTCTCTTTTAGCTATACTGCTCTGCTCTTTTGTATTTGTATACTTCTCTTGTTTTTATTGCATCGTTTAAGAAAAATGGGTGGTTGCATTACTATTAATACTACTACTATTTTTACATAGTCTGAGCGCACCTGCGAAATTAGAGCTGTCCGCTTTGGCTCAGGTCTTCATAAAGTTTAAGAAACACGGCACTAATTGTGTAAGACACTGTTGCAAAGGCAGCCTGTTGTCTTTAATGTCTTATGTAAATATTTCATGCCTCGGTACCACATTCCTTTCCTGAAATATTGCCTCACGGAAACCTCCGGATGGTGATGGAATCCTCCTGGCAAAGGATTTCTTTTTGTTTTGTTTTTAATGCCGGAGCCCCCTTAAGACTGCTATTTATGTCCCACACTGTGTTAAAAATAAATGTGACTCTTGCGCTGCCTCCTTCCGCATAACTGAACTGACAAGCCTTCCAGTTAGCGGTGAACGTATAATCACACTTCACAAACCCGTTTGCAGCGCTAATGGCTCCTTAAACATTTCTAAATGATCTAAATGAGAGTATTTGGGCGCACTGACTGCCTCGTAACACTATTTGTTCTTAATACATCATGCTCTCAATGGTATCTGTGGTACTATTGTAATTGCTGCCTATATCAGACTGTAATTGTCCAACAAAGTGAATTCATGCAGGTCAAAACAGTATTCAAAAGCCGTTAAGGCTGTGTTGGTTTGCCTGGTTATGCCATGCAAGCTCAAGCGCAGCGTTAATTGGTAGCCACAGATGTGGGCAGGGACAAAGAAGGGACTGGAGTTTGGGTGAAAGACAAGCTGACATAATTAGTGTGAACGGCTGAAGACACCGGCGGTGCCTCTCGCGAAAATGAGCTTGCAATGATTGCCAATTTCAAATCGTCCATGTTTCTTGCTGCAGGGGACGTATATTTGACTCGCATATCTCTCAGACGGAGCTCAAGAGGTGTCAGACCAAATCTCGCAATCAGACACAGCATCTTGCTCCAGCAGCAGGTGCGCACGTATGTGCACACGCACACACACACACACACAGCTCAATAAATGTGGGAAGCGATTACTTTCTGAAGGCAAACCTAAAGGTAAAGGCAAAGGGACCCCTGACCATTAGGTCCAGTCATGGCCGACTCTGGGGTTGCGGCGCTCATCTCACTTTATTGGCCAGCATGACTAAGCCGCTTTTGGCGAACCAGAGCAGCACATGGAAACACCGTTTACCTTCCCGCCGGAGTGGTACCTATTTATCTACTTGCACTTTGAGGTGCTTTCGAACTGCTAGGTTGGCAGGAGCAGGGACCGAGCAACAGGAGCTCACCCCATCGCGGGGATTCGAACCGCCAACCTTAGGTCGGCAAGTCCTAGGCTCTGTGGTTTAACCCACAGCACCACCCGTGTCCCATGAAGGCAAACCTAATGGAGCACAAATTAATGCCTAAGAACTGTGTTAGTTAATGTGCCCCTGCAAGAAGGAATCAGTGCCTGTTCCACTCTGTATTTATTGCATGCAGCGCTGTTCCCATTCCACTGCAGTTCAGCTTTCAATAAAAGCGGCATCGTTTGCCTTGCAGTCCACTGGGGCAGAATTTAAGTAATTAACATTACAGTCATACCTTGGTTCTCGAACAGAATGGGAGTCTGTTCAACTTCCGGAACTGTTCGAAAACCAAGATGTGGCTTCCGATTGGCTGCAGGAGAGTCCTGCAGCCAGTCGGAAGCTGCGCCGGACGTTTGGCTTCCGAAAATCGTTCGAAAACCGGAACACTCACTTCCAGTTTTCAATTGTTCAGGAGCCAAAACGTACGAGTTCCAAAGTGTTCAGCAACCAAGGTACGACTGTATTGTGTTACTCCATTCTATTAATTTCAGTGCTAAGGAAATGTAATGGAATTGGGGAGGAAAGTCACCGGCTATGTATCATTTGTGGACCGAAAGCAGCAGCAGCAAACACTGATTGTACTCACCAATTGTGAACACCGGCAATTTTTGCTTCCATTTCTCAGACGTGCCAGTGTAAACACACACAGAGAGCTTATCAAAAGCAATTTTCCTGACCATAGAGAAAGCCTGTTCCGCACTATGTCTTCTGTATGGGAATGATCTTGATAAGAATTTTGCTCTACCATCCTTTGACTAGAAACTGAGTAATACTACTGTTCCACCGGTTCAGTACTTCTGAAGGAAGGGAGTTTTGATACAGTGGAACCACTGGGGAGCACTGGAAACAGAAAGCTTTCCATCAAGGATTTGGCAAGTGAAAGAAAGTGCTCATGCCTTTGCAGACCTTACAAAATCCAGGGGCCTGTCTTGCATTTAGTCCATCTAGCCCAGTATTCTCTGCTATGACTGGCAAAGGCTCTTTCCATCACCTCCCACTTTCAACTTTTTCACATCGCGGTTTTTCAACTACAAATGCATACAAGAATGTGTCTTAGAGAGAGACACAAACACACAGAGACTGGAAACGAATGTACAAAATTCATTCTATTAGCCAAAATTGCCTGCCAGAGATTGGGCAAAGCTGCATACAAAAATGGGTGCATTAGGAGAATTATGGATGGAAATGAATATGAATGGAAATGAATATGAATTTTCATGAAGGAAATGTGTGTGTGTGCATGTGTGAATGTGAATTGCAAGCTGATGCAGAAATGGGGCACAGTCTGGAAAAATGAGAAACTGACAGATCCATCAGTTCCTGCTATTACTAGCACAAAACCCCCACCTTAGTACAGTGGTACCTCGGGTTAAGTACTTAATTTGTTCTGGAGGTCCATTCTTAGCCTGAAACTGTTCTTAACCTGAAGCACCATTTTAGCTAATGGGGTCTCCCGCTGCCGCTGCACCACCGGAGCATGATTTCTGTTCTCATCCTGAAGCAAAGTTCTTAACCCGAGGTACTATTTCTGGGTTAGCGGAGTCTGTAACCTGAAGCGTATGTAACCTGAAGCATATGTAACCCAAGTTACCACTGTAACAGAAGATCTTCCGAGAGACAAAGTTGTCCCGGTTGAGTGCTTCCGATATAGGGGGGAAGCCTATGAATTTGGGGGGTGACAGAATTCCCCCCACATCCTGTGATCCAGTTTGGGTTGCAGGTAGAGAGATAATAATAATAACTTTATTATTTGTACCCCACCCATGTGACCAGGCCCCATTTGCGTTTTAAGAGTCTCTTGAAAATCGAGAACAAACTCGGAAGGATCTTTGCAAACTCAGGTAAATAAGATGAAATAAACTGAGCGTATCTGTTTTGCCATCGCTTTTTTTGGAGCCATTTCACAGAAAACCAAACAAAGCTTGCAAATCTTCCTCCAGGCTAAGAAATCTTGAACACCCCTTTCATATGTGCCCTGCAGCCTCTAACAGGTCCCAACTGCACAGCTTCAAAGACTTCCAAGAGGTCTTTCCTGTCAAAGCTGGGTAATAGAATCCAGTACAAGCAATGCAGTTCAGGCTATGCTAGACACAGCTATTAAAGCCGCCGCTTTTTCCAGTAGATTGTATTACTCGCCGAATGCACAGTTAGTTCAAAGGGGCCTGCACAGGAAAACTTCCCCATGGAATGCACTCGACATGGCTGGTACATTTTGCTTCAATACAAACGAGTTCAATGCATCAATCCCCGTTACATGTATTTATACTGCACAGGGGAAAATGTTTCTTTGGAGAACTAGTTCCACTAATCATTATTTTCAATTGCAAAAAAAATGAGCCAGGGGACTGCTATCTGCATAGCAGATCCTGTTTTGGCAAAATGTCAGGGTGCGAGCCTTCCAACGGAAAGTTCTGGAGCCCATAAATGACCCCATCAGTAAATTAATTAAATTTAAAATTTAATAAAACTCTCTGCTACTGCCGCAGCGTAATTCCTGACAGTTCCCAACCTCACCCACCAAATTGAAGGCCTTTTTTTAGTGGCCAGAAATTCACAAAACTGATCTCACGTGGACCTCCTGAAACTGAAAAATCAGTTATGTCAGAGTCCCAGAATTCTATTATATCTGACTGGGTTCCCATCTGGGTTCCCCCAGCCACTCTGGGCAGCTTCCAACATATATAAAAACATAATAAGACATCACACATTAAAAAGCTTCTCTATACAGAGCTGCCTTCAGATGTCTTCTAAAGGTTATATACTTACTCATCTCCTTGAGATCTGATGGGAAGGCGTTCCACAGGGCAGGTGCCACCACCGAGAAGGCTCTCTGCCTGGTTCCCTGTAGCCTCACTTCTCGCAGTGAGGGAACCACCAGAAGGCCCTTGGAGGTGGACCTCAGTGGGTGGAGCTGAACGATGGAGGTGGAGATGCTCCTTCAGGTATACTGGACCGAGGCCGTTTAAGGCTTTAAAGGTCAGCACCAACACTTTGAATTTTGCTCGGAAATGTACTGGGAGCCAATGTAGATCCTTTAGGACCGGTGATATATGGTCCAGTCGGCCACTCCCAGTCACAAGTCTAGCTGCTGCATTCTGGATTAGTTGCAGTTTCTGAGTCACCTTCAAAGGTAGCCACACTACGGAAGTCCAAGTGAGAGATAAACCAGGGCATGTGCCACTCTGGCGAGACAATGTGCAGGCAGGTAGGGTCCCAGCCATCTAAATGGTGCCATCTAAATGCTTTTAAGTACAGTGGTACCTCAGGTTAAGTACTTAATTCGTTCCTGAGGTCCGTTCTTAACCTGAAACTGTTCTTAACCTGAAGCACCACTTTAGCTAATGGGGCCTCCTGCTGCTGGCGCGCCGCCGGAGCACGATTTCTGTTCTCATCCTGAAGCAAAGTTCTTAACCCGAGGTACTATTGCTGGGTTAGCGGAGTCTGTAACCTGAAGCGTCTGTAACCCGAGGTACCACTGTAATTAAATGTCTGGAGCTTATTCACATGTGATGTGTCTGGAGCTTACATCACATGTGTTTGCTATCTATGCATTACATATGCATTCCCACTTCATAGTTTTTAGGCACGCCGAAAACATCTTTGATTTGTGCCTAAAAACTAAAGGTCTAGAGAGGCCTAGATAACAGATACTACTCCATGCTGTCAAAAGCCCCCGCCGCTGCTGCCTTGCTCTCCCCCCTCCAATTTTCTCCAGTTGCATCGAGGCCGGTAGCAAAAGTCGCAGGGCCCTCTGCTTTTAAAACTGCGGCTGCTTCAGCATACATCATGGGGCCTCTTAGAAAATTACCAGCCGCAGTTCTCTGTAACCCCTCACAGTGCTGTTCAATAAAAGACCCGTAATTATTGCCATAGCAACTGCAGCATGTGGTGTATATGGTACATCTGTGAAACAAGACTTTGTTTTCTAAAAAAAAAATTAAAAAAACAAGGCACTGTATATTAATTTGTAATCAGGGAGTATGATTTTAGCATTTGTAAAGCAAGGGTCTTTTCGAGGGATCCCCCTCCTTATTTTCAAGTGCGCTCTATTCCTTCCCCTCCCTGTGGGAATCCCCTCCCCATTTCTGTGCCCTCATTCAGAATCCTATACATTATTCAAGTGTAGATCTGTGCAATGCATGTTATTTGGATTAACAGGTACCAAGTGAGAGCATGCAGTGTGCTTTCTGGGAGGCTATCGCAAGACGTCTCTTCCCATCTCTTTTGTTGTTATTAGGTTACAGTGACAAGTTGCAGGCTGGAGATATTCTAGGAAAACAAAATCCATTTATCTTGGTTTTCTGCAGGGCCAGAATCACCACATGCTCGTCTGTTTTACCTAAGAAATTAAGTGCAATTATTTTCAGCTAATCAAGGAAGCAGCTCACTTTCCAGTTGGCTTTGTGAGGACAGCTCTGTGCGTTCTGTATCAGGAGAGGGACAGAGGCAGGGCTGTGTAGAAATGGCCGAACAGAAATGCTTTTAAAATGGTCTTCTCTCAACATGTCAGTTCATTTCTGTTCATTTTGGTGCTGCTTTCCATCTACTGTTTAAAAACACACATACAAACACACACACAAACACACAATGCTACTGTAAGAAATCAAATTAAATTCAGAGCCCTCCTGCATGCTGTCCACCCCCCCCCCAACATGAGTTGAGACTAAATGTCATTTTTTCCGTAACTGGTATAACTTATAAAGTTAACTTTAAAACGCACTTACAATTTCTCTCTCTCTCTCTCTCTCTCTCTCTCTCTCTCTCTCTCTCTCACACACACACACACACGGATTGTGTAAAAACATTTTCTTCCTTGACCTAAGGGCTATTCACACATTACTCAGATGTCAACCTGGGTTTGGCATTCAGCTGGGCATTACAGCCAATCCAGGTTCCCTGATGAGCCTGTCTGTACTGTGCATGTGGTTGCAAACATGTGTTTGTCGCATTCACAATTTACATTCTGGGACCCAAAGTGTCTTAGATGCCCATCTTATAAATGTAAAGTGGTCCATAGAGTCGGCCATCTTGCAAATGCAAGGCATATCTCTCAGATTCATAAATAAACTGCTGCCAATACACATATCCCAGTTTCCGTGGCCTAGATGAAACGATCCCCTCATCTAAATTGTCTGAAAAAAAGGGGAACAGATGAAATGACTCTCTCATCTAAATTCCCTGGGGGCGGGGAAGGGAACAGTATCTGTGAAAATAATCTTTCTGACAATGTTTACCCTGAACAGTTGGAGCACTGGTGAACATTCCATGACATGACAACAGCTCAGCCAATAGCTACAGGAGGGGGGAATTCCACATCAATGTATATTACATAGCTCAACAGCTTTTAATATACAGTCTTGGTAACAATAGCACATTTTCTTCATGTTGCTGTAACTAGCTTTGGTACATTGTTTATTTTCAGCTGTTAGAAAATGCCTTGGCCAATTCGCCACACCCTGCTTTAGAAAACAAAGCTCCAAAATGGAACTGGTTCAATTCCCAGCTTTTAATGAACCACTTGATGCTCGAAGAAGCTGAAATCATGGTTTATCAGCATTTTGCGAATGGGAGTGGTTGCTGGTTGTTATTTTATCCCTGCCTGAAGACAGCTTTCAGAATGTGAAAAGGCATAATGTAATACTTTAACTAGTCATTCCTTTAAATAAAGTAGGGCAGACATCAAAGCTCTTTTTTCTGGTCTTACTAATACCATAAAAGCAGACTAGCGTTACCAACCGCAAGCTGTATTTATTCAGAAAGGGGGGCAAGCAGATTTTGTCTTCTTTGAAGCACATATAACTTGGCCCTGGACACTGGAAGGATCTCAGATTGAGACAACGCAATAAACTTGACAATCTTCCAAAAGAGCCTTCCTGTTCCCTTTTGCTTCCACGCCCTTCCTGGTCCCCCGCTCTCTCCACAAATTTCTCGCTCTTTTCCACTTCCCATCCCTCCTTCGTCTTTGCAGCTCCTCTGACGGATCCGACCACTAGAGAGCACCCGTTGCACACAGATAAAGCCCAATGCTGCGATGCCAGTTTGCATGAAAGAACACAGCGCTGAGAAAGAAGTGGGAAATTAAGTGGTACCAGGAATTATTATACACCCTTCGCCAACAGACGCCGGTTCAATAAAAGGTATCGCCTTATCTACTTTATGTCTCTCGTTTCATTTGTTTGTGATTTAGCGCCTTCACCGTCACAGAAGCACAACGTGCAGCCTGGCTACCGGAGGGGTGATTTGTAGCAAGGGCTGAAGTTAAAAAGAATGCTTTTCTTCTCCCCTCAGTCTGTTTGGTGCTGACATCAGCAGAGAAGAACGGGCATCTCGTAACGTGACATCATTTCCAGTAAATCAATATGGACTAAAATGCTGAGCCCTTCAGCTACCAGTGCCATGACAACCACCAAGGAGGTGGCAAGCGAAGGATGGGTTCAGAAGGCTCATTCCGTGCCCACTGCCAAACTCAGCTTCTGCACCTGCGTACAGTAAGGAGAGAGAGAGAGGCCTCTGTTTAGCCTCTTATTTCTGCCGTATGCTAGGCAACTGGGAATTTCCCTTATGCTTATGTTGTGTGGTTTGGCATCGTTCCCTACCGGAGGGACAGCTGCAAACTGACCGCAAAGCATGCTAATCGCCTGGCATACATGAGGGGTTGAAGCAGGCAAACGGTCATCACCTGAAACCGCAGGTTGATCCCTCTAGCTGATGGGGGATGGATCTCCTCCATGAGTAGTCAATGTGATGCCCTTCAGACGCAGTAGAACTGCTACTCCTGACATTCATGCTGATAGGAGTTGGACTCCATTAACACCTGGGGAACACCAGGGGTGGCGCTGCGGTCTAAACCACTGAGCCTCTTGGGCTTGCCGATTGCAAGGTTGGCGGTTCGAATCCGCGCGACGGAGTGAGTTCCCGCTGTTCTGTCCCAGCTCCTGCCAACCTAGCAGTTCGAAAGCACACCAGTGCAAGTAGATAAATAGGTACCGCTGTGGCGGCAACGAAAATGGCATTTCCGTGAAATATGGTTTCTGTCATGGTGTTCCGTTGCACCAGAAATGATTTAGTCATGCTGGTCACATGACCTGGAAAGTTGTCTTTGGACAAATGCCAGCTCCCTCGGCCTGAAAGCAAGATGGGTGCCGCAACCCCATAGTTGCCTTTCACTGGACTTAACCATCCAGGAGTCCTTTACCTTTTACCTTTACCATGTTCAGAGGTTGTTTAGTGGAATAGACTCCCTGCCTATTGAGATCAAGGAGCCACTTTTCTCTTTTCATATCCTGCTAAAAACATTCTTGTTTAGACCAAGCCGACCCAGATGCTTAGAAGGTTGAGGTCAGTTTAATCTGTTTTAACTTTTATATGCTTTAAAGTGCTCACTGGAAGGACAGATCCTGAAGCTGAGGCTCCAATACTTTGGCCACCTCATGAGAAGAGAAGACTCCCTGGAAAAGACCCTGATGTTGGGAAAGATGGAGGGCACAAGGAGAAGGGGACGACAGAGGACGAGATGGTTGGACAGTGTTCTCGAAGCTACCAGCATGAGTTTGACCAAACTGCGGGAGGCAGTGGAAGACAGGAGTGCCTGGTCCATGGGGTCACGAAGAGTTGGACACGACTAAATGACTAAACAACAACATGCTTTAAAGTAGAGTTGTAATTCCACTCCCCCCTTAATTTTGTCTTATCTTTTTGTAAACTGCTTTGGATTTTTGTTTACAAGCAAGCAGTGTATAAACTTTAAAAAGGTAAAGGTAAAGGGACCCCTGACCATTAGGTCCGGTCGTGACCGACTCTGGGGTTGCGGCGCTCATCTCGCTTTATTGGCCGAGGGAGCCGGCGTACAGCTTCCGGGTCATGTGGCCAGCATGACTAAGCCACTTCTGGCGAACCAGAGCAGTGCACGGAAATGCTGTTTACCTTCCTGCCGGAGCGGTACCTATTTATCTGCTTGCACTTTGAGGTGCTTTTGAACTGCTAGGTTGGCAGGAGCAGGGACCGAGCAACGGGAGCTCACCCCGTCACGGGGATTCGAAGCGCCGACCTTCTGATTGGCAAGTCCTAGGCTCTGTGGTTTAACCTACAGTGCCACCCGCATCTCTGTATAAACTTTAGGAAACAAATAAATAATCCAGCTCTGCTTCCAGCTAGGTGGAGTCTCAGTGTAGCAAACACATATTCTCCTTCTCCTATCAAGAGGAGAATTGGCAACTGAAAGCTCCATCCTGGCACCACTGCCGAAAGCCATGCTCAACAGTGAGTCGCAGAATGCTTTGTCTCCTAGAGACATGGTGTGATGGTCAACGGGTTACCTTTTGCTCCTTCTCATTTTCACATGGGAAACAGATTTTATTCCTGCACAGACAAGGGGCAAGATGAAGCGATTTTCCTTCGCAGAGCCACTGTAGTTGATTATCCTGTAATACTGGTAGATCAAAACTCATGTCAGCAACAGAGAGAATGCTTTTTATTAGGCCCAGCTAAAGCCAGTGAGCTCATGCAGAACTCTCTTGCAAGCTGAACTTGCCCGTTGTTCGGGGACCTGCATGATCCTGTTTGAACATGGACTGGACTTTTGACTAAAAGTTTTGATGTTATGTGTTCTCCTGTAATAATGACAACAGGCCATTTCATTGGCTGACTTCACGGCACCCTGTGGTCCTTTTCTAGCCACTCTTCAGGTCTGAATGTGAAAGAATGAATCCACGAGACCTTTTCCAGAAGTAGGTTTTTTCATGATGTGATATTTTAGTGTGTTGAGAATAAGATTTGACTAGATCTGAGCATTTGGGGTTCATCCAGACTTGCCTTTGTCCTGCTGCTTTCTCCTGGGAAAGCCCAGTCTTTACCACTGAATCGGATCAAATGTCAACTGGATTTTCTATGGACTGACATTTGCTCAAATTTATTGCTACAGAGTGGGTTTTCCAAGGGAAAATGGCAGGACCTGTGCTTTAGCAAGCATGGGGCAAATGGTAAAACTGCTCAGACCCATGCTTTCTAAGCATGGAATGAGCACAAGCCTGGATGAGCCCTTCGTAAAGGAGTCGAGTCACTTTTCCCAGATCCTATTTCAAATGACTTTTGCCACTCTCACGTCTCTCAAGGAAATTTCAGCAGCTTCAGCGAATGGCAGAGTTAATGTAGACTTAAGTTGCCAAGGAAGAGTGAAAGAGCTTGTGTTTGCTATTGTCAAAGTAATCTGGAAGCCGCAGCTTGGGCCAGCTGAAGCTTCTGAGTCATATTCAAGGGCAGTTCCATATGGCGACAATTCAACTTGGAAATTACCAGAGCCAAATGTGGTGGCCAAATCATCTCTGTTTAAAAAAGGCTGATAGCTGGTGTTCCTAGCTTCTGAAGCCACCTGTGATGGCCTGGGATTCAGACTCGGAGGCTGAACCGGAGGAATCCCAGCCTGCACAGGAGTCCCTGCCTCCAGAACCAGCTGAGCCGGGGCTGTGGCTTGAGCCTGAAGGGTCCTCACCTGTGCTGGATCCTCAGGTGCAGGCACCAACTGAGTCTGCTCTGGCTCCTGAGATGATGGAGGACCCATTGCCTGCAGGTGCTCCACTCTCAGCCCTGTCAGGGGAAGAGGAGTTTGCGTCTGGGTCCAGTAACCCTCCAGCCTCTCCTGAGCTGCAGAGGCTCAGGGCAGAGAGGCAAAGGAAACTAAGTTCTCGCAGGAGGAGTGCTCGCCTCCAGGCCAGGAGAGGTGAGTCACCTGTGGACCGGGGCCGCCCTATGCCTCGGGGCAGATAAAAGCCAGCCAGCCCAGTCCCAGGTTGCGGGAGCAACATTGTTGGTAGCCTGTTCCTGCCTGTACCCTGTCCTGCTCTTCTGCCAGAGTTCCTGACCTCACCCGACTCCCTGCCTTGGACCCCGCTTCAGCTTTGATGGACAGCCTCCATACTGCACCCTCAACCTCGGACTGGACTCAGATCTTGCCGCACGGTTAGCCCTTGGGACCAGCACACCACCAGAGTCGCCAATGACAACACTGAGTGCCACTAAGTGGTGGACCTGCTCCTTCCAGAGGAATGCATCCCTGCCAAGAACACGCCATCTCTCTACCTTTTGGACCTGATAACTAAGAACACACAGCACCTTTCTTTCTTAGCAGGATTCAGCTTCAAATTATTGACCCACATCCAGCCGGTCATTGTCTCCGATGGGGTAGCCATTTTGGTGGACTCCAGAAGGATATTGTAGGACTCCATCGTTTTTCAACCTTGCCCGTTGGAGCTGGTGGGAGTTTGCAGTCCAAGAACATCTAGAGGACACTGTTTGTCCCTAGTCTGTGAGGTGCCATAGTATGCCTCAGTAAGGTAAAAGGTAAAGGACCCCTGGACGGTTAAGTCCAGTCAAAGATGACTATGGGCTTGAGGCGCTCATCTCACTTTCATTTTTTTTAATGATCTTTATTACTTTTAACAAATCAAGAAAAAAAGAAAAGCACAACAAAGATAAAAACAGACCAAAAACACAATACAAGAAAAAGAAAACATTTCAAGACACAACCTTTCTTTCATTCACTTGTTTCCTTGACTTCCTCACACCTCCCTTCTTGTATTCCGCTTCTATTTAGTAATTTCAGCAAATCCTTTCCATCTTTCTCTTAAATCTCTATCAAATTAAACATAACATAATTTTCTTAACCTTGTTTTAACCTTAAAGCTAAAACTTATAGATACTTAACTTCTCATAACATTTCTGCTAAATCCATGAAGTGTCAATCCACCGTTTTTCTATCCCTCAAAAAAAAATTTTTTTTGTTAATTTCATATAAATTTTAAACTTTGTATATACTTTAATAAGAACTTTTCCAATCTTCTTCCCTCAGTCCCCCCCCCCCGTTTCCGGAAACTGCCAGTCCTTTCCGTCAATTCCCTATAGTCCCTCAATCTGGAAACCTGATGTCCGAGGCTCTTAAATCCCCTCCAGGCCCCTTCTGCAGATTTTCTTCATGCTCCTTAATGCCAAATAGCAGATCTCGAGGAAATTCCATCCTAATATTGTAGTTGTATCTTCTGAACAGTTCAACCAAGTTTCCATGGCTAGAACTAGAGTCTATGTGATCTTTCAGGAGATATTTCAGAATACCTCCAAATCCAAGAACCCCCAAACTTTCAACCTCCTCCAAAATCAAGTCCATAGTCCAACAGTCTATAGATCCCTGTATAGTGGAATCTTTCCAACTTTCCATCTTCAATCCAAGCTGGGATCCGATTCTCAAAATCTGACTTTTACCAAATTCAATCATGGACATCCTCAGTTTATAATCCACAGTTTGCTTCTGTAAAACTAAGGATCCCACTTGTGTTATTTTGGGTTCTAAAGCAACGGCTTCCTCCTTTTCTTCCACCAGCGCTCATCTCACTTTCAGGCTGAGGGAGCTGGCGTTTGTCCACAGACAGCTTTCCAGGTCATGTGGCCAGCATGACTAAACCACTTCTGGCGCAATGGAACACCGTGACAGAAACCAGAGCGCACAGAAATGCCGTTTACCTTCCCGCCACAACGGTACCTATGTATCTACTTGCACTGGTGTGCTTTCGAACTGCTAGGTTGGCAGGAGCTGGGACAGAGCAACGGGAGCTCATCCCATCGCGCGAATTCGAACCGCCGACCTTCCGATCGGCAAGCCCAAGAGGCTCAGTGGTTTAGACCACAGCGCCACCCGTGTCCTCAGTATTGCCTCAGTATTGAATAAGCACTATATATTACATCCAGCATATGTGCTTGGATCGCTGGTTATTGTTCTTACGAAGCCAGGCATTCTATTTATTTAATAAAACCCAACAAGGCATGTTTGACTGGAAACTTGAGGTCAGCTTGCTTCGGTTGGATGTGATGTCAACTTACTGTATTTGCCTTAAGCTAACTTAAGATGACTCAGTTTGCCTCCTTCTGAATTAGAATCAAAGCCTGTGTGTGGCTGAGTTGTTCTGAAGTAACCAGAGTGTCCTGAGCTGTCTTCAGTTTCCTCATGGGTTTGCTCCCCGTCTCTTCACTTTTAAACATCTGGAGAGATTTGTGCAGTTGTGCCAGTGCCCTGCTTTTCCCGGTTTGGTTTCTCTCGCGGAGAAAAGAAGTTGAGTTTGCGCCATTTCAAGGGAAAAGAGAAACAGCAAGAATATGGCAAGGACTGCAGTTGCACCTGCTCCTTTTGTCTTTATAAATATAGCATCAGGGCGACGATGGTAGAGGCTGGCATTGAATTTTTACAACTTGCACAAAACAAGTTCTTCTAATCAAGACAAGGATTTCCGAAAGCCACAAATCTTTCCTGTTAAGGTGGGGGAGCGAGTGTGGGGGTCGTGGGGAAACAAGGATGATAAGTGAACAGAGGAATCCGCTTTCAACTCAACAGCACTTCTGCAGAGAATGCAAACTAGAATATTTATATCGGGCATTTATTGATATAATCCTCTCCCCCCATGACACCTGCCAGCATATGACATTCCCCATCATGGCCCACAGTCACAACTTGTAATGTTCTCAAAGAATAAGGAAATAACACCGGGGGCACATATTATAGTGGGGGAAAGATATATGCACCATGTATGTATCAGAGGATCGCCAAAGCATGCGCCATCAGGACGCAACATCATCAAAGTTAGGAGTCAGGTCATTCGTTATTCAGAACTAGAAATTCCCTGCATTTCTTTCTCATGAATGATCTCTTGGGTTGGGGCAACTGGCTAAAATGGTTTTAAACATTTTTAAAGGTTCTAATTTTGGTTCCTATGTTTTGTTTTTTTCAGGTTGATGTTGGTTAAATGTTTAGTTGGGGTTGGCGGTTATTTTAATTTGGGCATAAGTGTAAACTGTTTGTTGTTGTTGTCGGTTTCTCTTGATTTACTGGTTTGTTTGTTGCTCGTATAGGGACGCGGGTGGCGCTGTGGGTAAAACCTCACTGCCTAGGACTTGCCGATCGCATGGTCGGCGGTTCGAATCCCCGCGGCGGGGTGAGCTCCCATCTTTCGGTCCCAGCTCCTGCCCACCTAGCAGTTCGAAAGCACCCCTAAGTGCAAGTAGATAAATAGGTACCGCTTTATAGCGGGAAGGTAAATGGCATTTCCGTGTGCTGCGCTGGTGCTGGCTCGCCAGAGCAGGTTCGTCACACTGGCCACGTGACCCAGAAGTGTCTCCGGACAGCGCTGGCCCCCGGCCTCTTAAGTGAGATGGGCGCACAACCCTAGAGTCGGACACGACTGGCCTTCGGGCAGGGGTACCTTTACCTTTACCTTTTTGTTGCTCATATAGGATATTTTGTTTTTTGATGTTTGATGTGGTTGTGTGTGTTGCAAGTCACCCAGAGTGGCAGGGGAAACCCAGCAAGATGGGTGGGATACTATTATTATTATTATTTTAAAAAATATTATTATTGTTATTATTGTTGTTATTATTCTTATTATTTTTATCATCATCATCATCATTAATCCTCCTCACCCAGCAAAAAAATAAATAAATCCCATTCATATCATAAAATTATTCTCTAAAAATTGTCCATTCTGAAAAAAGTATACACACACACACATTTCACAAGTACCGTAAATTACTCCAATTTCCAGAACTTATTTCAGTTGCAAAAAACATTGTGTAAGGATATATTTATATGGTCAGTGACAAGAAGATTCAGACTATGTTTTCGACTTGTAATAAAACTGGTTTAGTGTATGAATTTGGCACACTTACAAAGCATGCCAGGACTAAGAATTGAGCCATCCCTTCCATTGTTCTTATTTTGCTCAGACAGTAATCTGAGTGGAAAAAACTCCTCCATCCCCTTCAATAGTTTATCTGGTGGTGGCAGAAACAGGGACAGGGGCAGGACTAATTTTTGCTTCCCCCCTATCATTTGGAATGTTGCTGCCCTAGTATTCCCATTGCCAGGGATGCTGTGAAGTGCAATTGTATGTTTGGCAGGCGCCCTAGTAAAGATCTGTTTCCCGGAATCCCTAGTGTCACAAATGTTGTTGTAGGAGAATTCCAAATGCCAGGGAGGGAAAAACCTATGTTTGCCATTTGCAGCAGCAACAACTAATGGTAAGAGAGCTTAGGGACTCATGAAGGGGGCTAGGAACTTACACAAACCCCATTATGTTCCAATGGATGCAATAAGGAGCATGGCAATTTTTTTACTGGAGCTTGGAATTAGCAGTTTTGCCAAATCTAGTTCCACTTTGATGGGCTCCAACATCCTACCCCAGGATAGGCAAATCCCATGGGCAGCTTGCACCCAAAGAAAGCTATTCCCCTTGTGCTCAACCAATGAGCTATGGTTCTCTCTTTGTCCGCTATCACTTTCTACGAGAACAATTCACTATTTACAATGGAATCGCCTTACATCACAAAGCATCCTGAACGTTTCAAGAGGCAGGAAAGTAGAAGCACGAGTGAGTTTCTGGGGTTTTAGGTGTAATGTGGAAAAAAAAGACTTGCAAAATATAAATACACAGCCTCAAGTCTGTAATGTTATGCATTACAGTGGTACCTCTGGATACAAACGGGATCTGTTCCAGAGCCCCGTTCACATCCTGAAGCAAATGCAACCTGCGTCCGTGCGTCTGCGTAGGTCGTGATTCGCCACTTCCGCACATGTGGGTGACATCATTTTGACCATCTGCGCATGCACGAGTGGCGAAACCCAGAAGTAACGTGTTACTTCTGCGTCGCCGCGGAGCGCAACCTGAAAGCGCTCAACCTGAAGCAACTTCAACCCGAGGTATGATTATACATCATTCAATTCTGCAAGTGGACATGTCTTTAACTAGCATGATTTCTGCACGGGCAAGTCCTTTATCAGTAACCTTTTGCGCTTTTTTGAGTGTGCCAACAAGCATACAGATAGATCCAGTTGATACAGTGTACTTAGGGCTTATCCACAATTACTTGTTGCCTCACTCTTTCAAGGCCCTGGTCTGTGCTTAAAAGCTTCTTGTCCAAGCATTTTGCTTTTTGTCCTGGAGCTTTCCCTACAAAAACCTGCTTAACTGGAGCAAACACCGATTCCTGTTTGCCATGGATTGCTGTTTGTGCCGATTGAGCTTTAAAGAGTGTGTTTTCATGGGGAAAGCTCTGGAGCAAAAAAAACTGGGGGGGGGGGGCAGCGCTCAGACAAGTGCTGACCATGCCTGGAAAGAGTGCAGGAAAGATAAGTGGATAATATTTGTTAATAGCTTTTGATTAAGTCATTCACCAAAGACTCCCGAGTAAGCGTAGTCAGTGGTTTTTTCCTGGGGAAAAAAGGTGCCAGAATGCATTTCTCTCAGAAGACCCATCCCAGAGGCCAAAAAGGATCTCTTTGGCCTAGGGGAGGGTCTACTTGCAAGCCAGACGGTTGTTGGAGCTGACCCGTTGGCTCACACTTGCACAGCTTTCCTGTGCATCTGTTGTTAGCTGGGAGGTTGAAGAGCCTCAGGAAAGCCGCGCTGTGCCTCTATCTCTCAAGGAGACCCTCTCTGGAGCCTGTAAAGGATGTGGGTCTATGGTGAGGTTGGTCAGGTCTCTCCACCTAACTTCCAGGGCCCACCTGAGAGGTGCAGGAACACCATTCCTGTGTGTTCCACCTGGAAAAAAAGCCCTGAGTGTAGTAGCAGTCATATGACAAGAGGACAGCAACTGGTAAGGAACAGGAAGCTATAATAATAATAATAATAATAATAATAATAATAATAATAATAATAACATATTATTTATACCCCATCCCAACAGAATATTAAAAACACGATAAAACACCAAACATTAAAAACTTCCCGAAGCAGGGCTGCCTTCAGATGTCTTCTAAAAGTCAGATAGTTGTTTATTTCCTTGACATCTGATGGGAGGGTATTCCACAGGGTGGGTGCCACTACTGAGAAGGCCCGCTGCCTGGTTCTCTGCAGCTTCACTTCTTGCAGTGAGGAAACTGCCAGAAGGCCTTCGGTGCTGGACCTCAGTGTCCGGGCAGAACAATGGGGGTGGAGACGCTTCTTCAGGTATCCTGGGCTGAGACCATTTAGGGCTTTAAAGGTCAGCTCGGAAACGTACTGGGAACCATTGGAAGGCTGCAATGCTGCCTTTTCCCTTCCTTGCCTGCCATCCCCATCTTGCATTGATGTAAATTGACTTTTGGAATCACTCTGCTCGCTGGAAGTAACTCCAGATTTCACCTTACTATCTCAAGAGCCAGTGTGGTGTAGTGGTTAAGAGAGGTGGACTTGTAATCTGGTGAACAGGGATTGATTCCCCAGTCCTCCACATGCAGCTGCTGGGTGACCTTGGGCTAGTCACACTTCTTTGAAGTCTCTCAGAGTGTTTGTTGTGGGGGAGGAAGGGAAAGGAGAGTGTTAGCCGCTTTGAGACTCCTTCGGGTAGTGATAAAGCAGGATATCAAATCCAAACTCTTCTTCTTCTTCTTCTTGGAGGAATGTTGGCTTGGTAACATTTGGAAAATTAAGACTGTTACCTTGCCTTGCCGCTAATGCACGCACAAAACACAAGATAAAGGTACAAAAGAACCGCATCCCAAAAGGGGGCAAAGGAACGAGAGCAGATGAGAGCTTTTGCAAAGGATCAGATTAAAACGATGACAAATGGAGGTGCAGCGCTGGGGTCAGGCCCCTTTCAATAACAGGATCCAAGAGCTCTCAAACAT
Organism: Podarcis siculus; assembly: GCA_034642415.1. Taxonomy (NCBI): domain Eukaryota; kingdom Metazoa; phylum Chordata; class Lepidosauria; order Squamata; family Lacertidae; genus Podarcis; species Podarcis siculus. Next base: position 3,278,614 of record JAXCMG010000054.1, on the reverse strand, counting down.
TTGGTTTCTGTCAGTTACATGGGAGCCTTCTGGTCTCTGGTGACTGAGGTTTTTCATCGGGCTTTGCTGAAAGGATAAAGGAGAGAAGCTAAACAGGATAATTCCCACATTCTGCCGGGTGACTCATTTCCCCTCATGCTTTTCAAAAGCCGCCTTCACAGGCCAAGGGGAGCCGTGCTGACAAAGCAAAGGAAGTGGACCTTTCGGAGGAGGGGAGCGAGCGTTTCAACGGGGCGTCTGGTTCCAAACATGCACGGTCACTACAGAGAGCACCTGCAAAAACACCGGCTCCAAAAACAGCCCGGCAAATGTGGGAATTATCCTGTGTCGGTCCTCTTGCAGGAAAGGAGTGCTGGTGGGCTCCGAGGATTTCAAACCATCCATCCAGAGGATCTCAAAAGAGAAGATAGACAGGGACTGGAAGGTGTTTAAAAGATACTTGCAAAGCCATATCGAAAAATCAGAAATCAGAAATTAGAATAAACAAGTTCCGTTTCAAATACTGAAATACCAAATAAGATGGATAACAATGTGTAATAGAAAAAGGAGCATGAAATTAGGTTAAAGGTGTGTGAAAGGAAGTAATAGAAATGGAAAGAAATTGCAATTGAGTAGATTAGAAGTCTAACACAAGGGTGGGGTGAGGGGTGGTGGATGGTGATGGGAAAAGGAATTATCTGTGGGATTGAGTGTAGGTATGTTTGAACACTTTTAAGGATTGTATGAAATGTATGTTTGTATGCTTGTATATTTGTAATACATGTGTATTAATGCTGAATTATTTTAACAATAAAAACTTTTTTTAAAAAAACAAAAAACCATCCATCCAGGTAGTTCGACAAAAACAAAAACCTCTTGGCTTGCCCCCAAGCTAATGCAAGCATTCCTGTCTCTTTACTAATATGGTAAGAGGCAGAAATGGTCCTATTGTGGTAAAAAGCCACAGAGGATAAAAGACAGAGGATAATGCTGATGGGGCAAAAATTTAGCTGGGCTGCAGTGTCAGGACAGGGGCGCAGCGTTCACACAAGCCGGTGACGGCCGGCATATTGTTATTTTCGGCTCGGATTAAGGGTTCAAACATGAGGGCCTCAGGAAGATCTGTAGCCTCAATCTTGGATAACACCAGAAATAAAAAGCTGGGTTTCTTCCCACTTTGAGATGATGAGGACAATTGAAATCTCCTCCCTGATTGTCCTGTTTTGCCTCGCGTATAACCTGCTTTCAGATTCTTGCCTCGTAGCTGCAGTTCTAAGTTACTATTGATAGGTCCAGGCCAGAAACTTGACCCTGTGATGTATGAAAGGCGTAGCAAGTGTGACTTACATGTCAGTACACTTGTTTCATGCCTTAAGCCACATCATCTCGGGATGTGATCTTGTCAGATTGTATAACCAAAAGTAGGGCTGAGCTGGTTCGTGCTTAGATAAGGGGAGGATTTCAAATGTAAAAGCCTGGGGCAATGGCAGATGATTTTGGCGAATCCCTAAGGGGATAATTGGCCACAAACAGAGTTGCTTTAAAACACACACACACACACACACACACACACACACACACAGAGAGAGAGAGAGAGAGAGAGAGAGAGGTACCTTGGTTTTCGAATGTCTCAGAAGTTGAATGTTTCAGTTTTCAAACACTGAAAACCCGGAAGGAAATGCTTCTGTTTTCAAACACGCCTCGGAAGTCGAACGGCTTCTGCTGAGTGTTTCTCATTTTTCTCAATTACATTTCCTAATCGCCCTTTGCGTCTCAGTTTTTGAACGTTTTGGAAGTCAAATGGAACAGATTGTGTTCGAAAACCAAGGTTTGTTGTTGTTTAGTCGTTTAGTCGTGTCCGACTCCTCATGGCCCCATGGACCAGAGCACGCCAGGTACCACTGCAAAATAAATAAAGAGTAAACATCCTCTTGTGGTTATTAGTTGTGCTGTTTTTTATCCCCCTTCAGAGGTCTGCAAACCAATCTGTTGGCAGCTGGTGAAGTCCCTCCATTCAAGCAGAGTAACAAAACCCCATTGACACTTTTACCTTTGTCTGAATGAAAACTGTCTGAATTTTGGCGAGCTTGACAGCTGGCGCTTCTGCCTGGGTCAGCCCAGGCACAAATATGGGGACTGTCAGTCCTAAGCTAGGCTCAGCTTTACGTCCCTGAGCTCAGGGAGATGGGGAAGCTCAAGTATGGTGGCTGAATACAGCTCTCTGGGTCTCTGTATCTGGTCCACCCACTTATCTGTATTTTTGTAGCAGATGCAGATTGAGGGCAGCCCAAGCAGTGGTGGTGGGGCACTGGGTGTGCAGCCAAGGAGGTAGCCTCCTCAAAGCTGATTTTGCACTTGTCCAGTTTCGGAAAGGAGGTGTGAGGGCTCTGACAGGGTCCTAGTGTCCTCATGCATCCTTCCCAAAGCTGGGAAAAAGCTAAACAGGAAGGGAGGGCTCTAGGACTCTACCAGAGCCTCACTCCTCCTTCCCAGTGCCTTGTTCACTGGGCTAAAGCCAGTGCCAGGAGGGCTGGGGGGAGGGCATCAAATGTTGACCTCACACAGTGCAGCATATTACCTAGGTCCACCCCTGTTTGTAGAATGATCAGGCCATGCAAGTGCATCCGTACTATGTAGCCCTCCCTTTCCTGGGAATTTAGTTAAATGGCTTTCTCCCATCATGGCAAGCTCTGCCCAGGTTGGCCTGTAGCACAGGGCAGGGAGGGAAGCAGCAATTGATCAGACTTCGAAGAGTGTGGGGCACAAGCAACGGACCAGGAAAGTGACCCAGTATCGGACTCTGGGCAGAGGAGGAATGATGGAGACTGCCTCCCCAGCCTGACCCTTCCAGAGAAGAAGACAGTTCAGAATTACAACAGGGGTTTGAGGGAGGTCACAGCTCAGAGGAAGATGACACTCTTCATGGCCCCATGGACCAGAGCATGCCAGGCACTCCTGTCTTCCACTGCCTCCCGCAGTTTGGTCAAACTCATGCTGGTAGCTTTGAGAACACTGTCCAACCATCTCGTCCTCTGTCGTCCCCTTCTCCTTGTGCCCTCCATCTTTCCCAACATCAGGGTCTTTTCCAGGGAGTCGAGTCTTCTCATGAGGTGGCCAAAGTCTTGGAGCCTCAGCTTCAGGATCTGTCCTTCCAGTGAGCATTCAGGGCTGATTTCCTTCAGAATGGATAGGTTAGAATGGATCTATCTCTATCTATCTATCTATCTATCTATCTATCTATCTATCTATCTATCTATCTATCTATCTGTCTATCATCTATCTATCTATCTATCTATCTATCATCTATCTATCATCTATCTATCTATCTATCTATCTATCATCTATCTATCTATCATCTATCTATCTATCTATCTATCTATCTATCTATCTATCTATCTATATCTATCATCTATCTATCTATCTATCTATCTATCTATCATCTATCTATCTATCATCTATCTATCTCTATCTATCTATCTATCATCTATCACCTATCTAATAAAATTTATATATATCTGAATACAGCCCTTTAAATGCAAGTTTTTAATGTTAAAAGTTTTATTATGTTTTCATATATACTGGAAGCAGCCCAAAGTGGTTGGGACAACTTGATGGTAGAAAACCTCAGAGCCATTTCCAAAAAAGAGAATAAAACAGCAATCTTATTAGTAAGAACAATTAAACATTTTTTTTTAAAAAAAAACCCCAACAATAAATTAAATACATTAACACCAGCCATTCTGCCTTGTGGGTTGGCCCTATAGAGCCATTGATTTGAAAAGAAGTTGTGGAGTCAGATCAGCATGAATGTGGGTGGGTGGGTGGGTAGGAGAGAAAGCAAGAGTTCGTATGACCCCCTAAAAGTTTCTGTACCTCCCTTGGGAAACAAAAACCACAAAAAAACAAAATATACAAGATTAGCAGCCTTGTTCCTTTGATCTGCCCATTGATCACCGTAGTGCTTTGCTCTTTCTTTTGAATATGTAAAATTGCCTCCGTGACAAGCAACATGTCTTCCATTCAAGGGCAGACTGCATTATGAATAGAGCCTTCCTTTCACTCTTTCTTCCTTTCTCTTTACGACGCCGGCCTTGTTATTATCACAATGTTCCAAGTCCTGCCAATGCCAGACACTTTTGGACTTCGACTCTGAAATTTATTTCTTCCCCTCCAATCTTTTATCCCTATACATAGATCTGTTGGACACCGACGTGGCTTAATTCATGCGCTGGCTGGGACAGCAAGAGGCTAAACTGACTGAAAATCAATGTCCACAGCCAACCAGTTAATAGCTATTGGAGCTGGAACCAACCAGGCTGGTCCTAAAATAGCCTGATGTGTTTTGCTGTGTGTTGAAAACCAGAAGGGTTGCGGGTTGTAAAGTACCTTAAGAAATTAAGTTATTTCTGTGTTGCAACCCCCATGGTTCGCGGTGGCAATTCAGAGTGTTAAAATTGGGTTTGCTCCTCCCTAGGCCTAATCTGATGTTCTGACTGTCTATGACGGAAAAACTCACGTCAGAATTTGGTTTCAGCAAAGCCACTCCCGAACTGGCGAGGAGGTGGGGTTGCGGGCCCACACCCTTCCCACACACACGGGGGCTGGCCTCCAGCCCCCACAAGATTGAGGGAATCCTCGGGTGCGTCAGCTCTCTGCCTAGCCAATCAGCTGGTCAGGGAGGCGTAGCCTGGGCTATTTATGCCCGGTGTGCCCGAGGTCCGCCCTCTCTTCGCCTCTCCAGCTGATCAGGTTTCCCACCCTGCCCGCCCTTTAGTTGCTCCTCTGACCTTGCTATGGACTTCGGTTGGTCGCTGTCAAGGGGCCTGGTAGGAATTTTTTCCACTTGGCGAATTGGCACCTGCCATTTGGTTTTTTCCGCCTACCTCATAGCAAATCGCCACAACTTCTCGGTATTGGCGGTTAGGCATTGGTAGGGGTATTGTTATGCAAATGAGGGGGGGAAGGAAGTGCCATCACCTTCCCCCAAAGCAAAGGGTAGTCCGGTAAAGGATTCCAGGAGGCGTTGCCCTGTCCGAAGCCTATGGAGGTGTGGGCCTAAGGCACGCCCCCGAGTGGTGACCCCGGGGGAGATCCTAGTTGATGGACATCAGCAGGACTCCCCCCACTGGTGGTTAACCCTTACCGACCTTCATGCAATTGGGCTGAAGCCGGTTAGTTGATAAGACCAATGCCTAAGCCAATACGGCTCTGTTCCTGCAATCAATAAAGTTGTGGTCATTTTCCGCCCATTAACCTTATATACCGTGTCCTGTGTCTTCATTTCTCATGAGGGGAGGGGGACTTGCCACGCAACGTTGGGCTGCTCATCCTGCCTTCTCCACATTCCCACATTTCGGTGCAAAATTCTCCTCATATACTTTTGTATGCCATTTTGCCAAATATACACAATGTTGCAAAGCAATTTCCCCTAATATATTGCAGTTTGGGGTGTTATTTTCACTAATATATGCATTTTATGCCCACTTCACCACTACATGTGCATTTTTTGTACACATTACTTAGCCGGATAGTTGCATTTTGAAATCTAGAGAAGTGTGAAGCTCAAAGGATCGATGTGATTCCACTCATGTATTGTTTTGGAAAGTGTGGATTAGGTACCGTATTTTTCGCTCTATAAGATGCACCAGACCACAAGACGCATCTAGTTTTGGGAGGAGGAAAACAAGAAATAAAATATTCTGAATCTCAGAAGCCAGAACAGCAAGAGGGATTGCTGTGCAGCGAAAGCAGCAATCCCTCTTGCTGTTCTGGCTTCTGGGATAGCTGCGCAGCCTGCAATCGCTCCGTAAGACGCACACACATTTCCCCTTACTTTTTAGGAAGGAAAAAAGTGAGTCTTATAGAGCAAAAAATACGGTAAGTTCACCTTTCAATGTAAATAATCAAATTTCTCACCCTTCCCTACTCTTGGATGCCCCCTGTTGTTGCGTCTGAGCTCCCTGGCTGTCCTTTCCATTGGAGGACAGAGTTAAGTATCCTGCCCTGTGGCACCAGGTTTGAAAACGTATTTCAGCTGGGGGGCTACATTCCCTTGTGGGAAACCATTCCAGTGGTGGTGGGATAATGGAGGTGGCTGGAGGCTGCATCCCAAGATTCATTCGTACAAAAGTCTGATGTTTCTACACATCCACCCACATGGGGGGTATTTCTCTATCCTGGCAAACCAGAGGTACTGGTATCACAGGCATGGATCACAGTTCAAGGCATACCCCCCAGTGCCCAGCAAGTTGAAAACTCTCCAAAATCAACACCATCGTCTCACCAACATGTTGAGACTAAGGATGCTGTTTTGTTGAGTTCATTGTGTTTTTATATTCGATTTTTATCCGTACTGTTTTTACTTTTAAGGCAACATTTAATTTTCTTGTTAATCGTGCTGCTTTAAATACTTCCGACTTTCCTCTGTTTGATATTTTGAATTTGTTATGCTTTAACTTGTAACCTGCTTTTTGTGTTATTATTTTTTAAATCTAAAGCAGTATAGAAATGATTTCCATAAATAAAACAGAATAATGGCGAACACTGGAACTTACCTTTTCAAGTTATGATTCTCATCACCTTTAGCAAGTGTGGGAAGACTTTGGGAAGGAGACACCGTTTTCATTCCCTCTCTCCTCACATCTGTTTGTGGAAAGATACGACAGCTTGGCATATTATGTAAGTACGAATTGCATCTAATTGTAGTTATGCAAGGAGCGCTGCAATTATAATATCATACCACCATTAGTGCACCGCATCATGCGCACATGTAATGTTTTCTGCACCCACATCCACCAAGATTCAGTTCCCAGCTCTGTGCATACAAAACTTGGGGAGAAATTGTTCTTCTTTGAACTCCTGACCTTTCCAAGGCGGCATCCATCTCGTACAGGGCTATCACACACCCTCCAAATATCCTTATTTTCTAGGGACAGGCCTGGATTTACAGGTTTCTGATCTGATCCCAGAATGTCCCGCTTTTCCTTAGGTAAAGGTAAAGGGACCTCTGACCGTTAGGCCCAGTCGCGGACGACTCTGGGGTTGTGGCGCTCATCTCGCTCTATAGGCCGAGGGTGCTGGTATTTGTCCGCAGACAGCTTCTGGGTCATGTGGCCAGCATGACTAAGCCACTTCTGGTGAACCAGAGTAGCGCATGGAAACGCTGTTTACCTTCTCGCCGGTACCTATTTATCTACTTGCACTTTAACATGCTTTCGAACTGCTAGGTGGGCAGGAGCAGGGACTGAGCAATGGGAGCTCACCCCGTCACAGGGATTCGAAACGCCGACCTTCTGATCGGCAAGCCCTAGGCTCAGTGGTTTAACCCATAGCGCCACCCGCATCCTTTTCCTTAGGACATCCCTGTTTTCACTGGAGAAATTTTAAAGGGTACGGAACAGGATGTACCAATTTTCACCGGATAACTGTTGGAGGGTATGTTATGGCCTTCTGTAAAAGGGAGCACCCCTATGGAAATTGGGCATTGCAATAAATGGGCTCTGGACATAAAAAGAGTGCGCTGACGTAAGATATGCATCTAGCCCAGTGCAGTGGTACCTTGGGTTAAGTACTTAATTCGTTCCGGAGGTCCGTACTTAACCTGAAACTGTTCTTAACCTGAAGCACCACTTTAGCTAATGGGGCCTCCTGCTGCTGCGCCACCGCCGCCCGATTTCTGTTCTCATCCTGAAGCAAAGTTCTTAACCAGAGGTACTATTTCTGGGTTAGCGGAGTCTGTAACCTGAAGCGTATGTAACCCAAGGTACCACTGTATTATCTGCACTGACTGGGAATGGGCTCTCTAGGGTTTCAAACAAGGCATCTAGCCCAGACCCACCTGGGGACACCGGGGATTGAACCTGGAGCCTTTCTCATGCAAAGCCAATGCAACGCCCCTGAGCTATGGCCCTTCTCCAAATCCTCTGTTTCTCCTTCCTTGTGCCAAACAGGACCTCTCGCCTGCCTGACTCTGGGGCTCTGTGTGCTCAACAAGCACAAGATTTAGAGCAACAACCCAGAATCACAGCGTGAGCTTGTCATCCCCAGTTCAGAGCTTCAGAGAGAGAGCTAGGAGGCATCTCCAAACTGTAGTGATAGGGAGAGAAGACAAGGGAGCCCATGCTGGGCTATAATGTACTCTCACTAAGTCGCACAACAGGAGCTCGGAGAGTAACTTATCTCCTTTTGCTAGAGGATGGAGAGCTAGCCAGGAATTTAAGTTACATCTAATAATTTGACATCCTTGTATCGGGGAAAGTGATTCATGAAATCTGAATTTTTAATTCCAGGCCCGGAGACAATTTCTTTATTAACGTGCCTTTTGAGATGGCTCAGTCGCTCCACACGTTCCCACCCCCACATTTAAATTCCGAATCTTTTTATAGGTCACTTCCTTTTTGCTAGCCAACCCAACCCCATTCTTCCCTGGGGTCCTAATCAATTACCACCCTGCTATATTGCATTTGATGGGAAGCTTGTATGCCCAATTAATTCAAAGATGCATTAAAGTGAAAGGCTTCACAATGGAGATGAACGCATCTTCCTTTCTGTCATGTCTTGGGCTCGTGAATTAAATTTAAGGAAATGTTAACGGAATTGTCAATAGCGCATTGCAGAAAGGTCATAATGGGGCTGGCTTTAATAAATGGGATTTTTTGTGCGCACGTTATTTCTTTATTATATTAGAATGCATTTTCCCCTATTGTCTTCTGAAAGTGGATGAGAACAGTTTCCACCCATTAGCGTGTCTGTGGCGCTGTCATAATTGAAATCTTTGCTGCGCTACATCAGGCTTTGGTACCTTCTCAGCTCGCACAATAGAATTGAATTTCTCTCTCCTCTCCCCCCCCCTTTGCATCCCTCAGTCTGTGATTATAATTAAACAGTCCTTGCCTTTGACGATACGTCAGAGAGGTGAACTGTGTAGTGGTTAAGTGGCTCATTAGAATGATTTCAGTTGACACAGCCAAGATTTCTAATTCCACACTAAATACTTTACAGAGTTGAGATTTAAGCCACCTCTATGACTTGGAATCAGAGAATCACAGAATTGTACGGTTGCAAGGGACCCCCAAGGTCCTCTAGTCCAACCCCCTACAATTGAAATACTTTATTGTCACTTGTACAACTTGTATACAGTGAGATTACATGAGCACCGCCCACTCAGCTCTCTTAGTCTTAATTCCCCTCGTTTACTGATGCACACCCAGCAAACCTGAAAGTCAGTTGCCCTGTTGTTATCTTTTCATGCAGCAGCCTAACAGCCCAGGGATAGAAGCTGTTCTTTACCCTGTTGGTGCGACTAATCATGCTTCTATATCTTCTGCCTGAGGGAAGGAGATCAAGAAAGTGCCGGCCAGGGTGTGAATCATCCCTGAGAATTTTCCTCACTCTCCTGAGGCAAAGTTCTTCTGCTATTTCATCCAGTGGATTCACGGGACAACCCATAATATCTTGTGCTGTATTCACCACCCTCTGTAGGCACTTCCTATCAGTTGATGTCAAACCAGCGTACCACACCGTGATGCAGTATGAAAGGACACTTTCTATTGTGGACCGGTAGAAGGAGATCATCAGATGTTGATTGACATTGTTCTTTCACAATACTCTGAGGAAATGGAGTCTCTGTTGGGCTTTCTTAACCACCTGGGTTGTATTAATTTTCCAAATAAGGTCTTCACTGAGATAAACTCCTAGGAATTTAAAGGAAAAGACTCTCTCCACACAGCCCTCCCCGATATACAGTGGGGCTAGTTTTCCTCTCTTCCTCCAAAAGTCCAACACTATCTCCTTTGTCTTGCTGATATTAAGGTGCAAGTTGTTCCCTAGGCACCATGTAGATATTTTTTGGGCCTCCCCTCTATACGCTGATTCATCTCCACCTGTTATTAAACCCATTATGGTGGTGTCATCTGCAAACCTAAGAATTGCAGCAGATGGGTCAGATGATATGCAATCATATGTATACATTGAATACAGGTAGGGACTTAGCACACATCCCTGTGGTGTGCCAGTGCTGATTTTTAAGGAATTAGATGTTACATGTCCAATCCTCACTGTTTGTGTCCAATCTATCAGAAAGTCTTTAATCCAGTCACAGATGGTAGAAGAAAGGAATGCAGGAATCTCAGCTAAAGCATCCATGACAGAGGGCCATCCAATCTCTGCTGATAAACCTCCAAGGACTTATATAGGCGCTGGAAAATCTAGCAACCATTTCAGACCAGCGAGGTAAGCGAAGGGTGCCAATCACACCCAGCTCTGTGATGCACTGTAACTTTTCTCGCTAAATGGGTTGGGGAAGTTGTGGCCCTGCATATGTCGTTGGACTACAACTCCCATCAACCCCAGTAAACATGGCCAAAGGTCAGGGGTGATTGCGGTTGTGGCAGTGGGGGCAACAGCAGCCCGTAGGGTGGTTCAGGAAGGGCTGAAGCATGGGGAATGAAACACAGTGTAGGCTTAGTGGTACGGCCAAGCCAACACTCCTGCCACTATTTCTGACTTCTTGGAAAATGCCAGCTACATCATACTGTTGGGAAAACAGGTACACAACCCTGCCCTGGCTGCAACACCACCTCAATCACTGCCAAGTTGTAGTCCAACAATACCTGGACGGCCACAGGATCCACATCCATGCTCTAAAAGACAACAACTTCCCTAGCATGCCCGTTCTGCCATGTATTTTTCACTCTTTTAATCAACGCAATTAATTATATTTAATTTTAACACAAAGCTGGTGTTCTCCCAAGGGCTCAGAGCAGGAGTGTGTTAATTACAAAGGCCCTAACAGCGTCAATTAAAACCCATCTTGCCTTATTTCACCCTTTGACGATCTGAATTAAAAGAATTCCATACCCACCTAAATCGGGACACTCCATTTTTTTTGTCCCAGGCTCCAGTGTATGCACAAGAGGACAAGGCCCAAAGATGCTCTAGTGCTCTGGCATGACTGAGCTGAGTCACAGCAGAATGCTGGACCGAAAAAGGAGTGCCCGGTGCTCTGGTGTGACCCTGCTGATTAACACCAGAGTGATCGTCTTTTGGTCCAGAGCACAGGATAAAAAAATGAAACATTCTAGGATCCAGACAGAAGCCAGGATTGGCTCCTGTGATTCTGGGATGTCCCACTTAAAATGGGTCAGTTGCTGTATAAAGTTAGTAATAAATGTTGGAAATGTAAAGAAAAAGAGGGAACATTTTATCACATGTGGTGGGAATGTAAAAAGGTGAAATGCTTCTGGGAGATGATATATAATGAGTTTTAAAAAATGTTGAAATATACATTTATAAAGAAACCAGAAGCATTTTTATTGGGCATTGTGGGGAGTGACATAAATAGAAAGGAATGTAAGCTCTTTTGATATGCAACAACACCAGCAAGAATATTATTGGCCCAAAAATGGAAGCAAGAAGAATTACCGACGATCAAAGAATGGAGGATGAAGTTAATGGACTATGCAGAATTAGATAAACTAACAGGAAGGATTCGAAACCGGCGAGACCAGAAATTCACGGAAGACTGGAGTAAATTTACGGACTATTTGAAAAGTATTTGTGAAGATCAGACAACGTTTGTAGGTTTGCAAGAAGTTTTGTGAGGAGTATTATTGGAAGAATTGCAAAAATGGATAAGGGGGAGGATGATTTGTTAAGAGATGTAAAGGCAATATAAAGTTAAGAAATGCATAAGAAGTGGTTAAAACGGTGGATCATCAGAGGTGCTGACGGAAGTCTAAAAAGATTGTGTAAGTGCTAAGTTTTGTGGTACATTTTATAATTTATATGTTAAAATCAATAAAAAATATTATTTAAAAAATGGGACAGTTGAGGGGTATGGAATTCACACTGCTCCTTGAAGATCTTTGGCTTTGAGCTTTAGCAAGTCTCCAGGTGAAGAGAACCCCAGAGATGACCTCTCTGCACACCACTGTGATTCTGGTTTGCTTGGAAGATGGTAACCTTAAGAGGGAGTTCGTTTATCTTAAAGGACATGATGGGGAAGCAGAAACTCCTAAGAGATGAAGGGCCCTGGTCATTTACAGATCCTTGGCTCATCATCAGCATCACCCTTGCCTAAAAGCAACTGGGAACAATTTCAGGTGTCTTTTTTCTCCCACAATATCACTGAGTCCCCTGGGTGGCCGGTAGTCAGAGATGTCATTCCATGGAATTATTCCAATCTCTGCTGGAAAAGGCACCAAGCAGCCTGCAGTGCTGCAAGTAAGCATCTAACATTCTTATTAGCGACATCTGCAAACCAGATCAGACAGCAGCAAATCGTATTATGGACATTACTGCTGATATGGCTAAGTGCAAACGTACAAACTTATCCACAATTATCTCCAAGATCACAGAACACAGCTTTGGAATCAGAACTTGAACTCAGATGCAGAATGCAGATTTTAAGAGCAGCTGCAGTGGCCAAATGTTTTATTCTCTAAACCTGCAAAATCTCACACTCACTAACATCCATTGAAATTTGGAGCGAGGTGTTGTTAGATTTAGCAGCTAATTTCAAAACTGCAGTTAAATGCATAATGCAAGCAAGCAATAGCTAGATATGTGGCCTATATTGGTAGTTATATATGGTCTATATATAAAGGTAAAGGGACCCCTGACCATTAGGTTCAGTTGTGACCGACTCTGGGGTTGCAGCGCTCATCTCGCTTTATTGGCCAAGGGAGCTGGTGTACAGCTTCCGGGTCATGTGGCCAGCATGATTAAGCCGCTTCTGGTGAACCAGAGCAGCGCACGGAAACGCCGTTTACCTTCCCGCCAGAGCGGTACCTATTTATCTACTTGCACTTTGACGTGCTTTTGAACTGCTAGGTTGGCAGGAGCAGGGACCAAGCAACGGGAGCTCACCCCAGCATGGGGATTCGAACCGCCAACCTTCTGATCGGCAAGTCCTAGGCTCTGTGGTTTAACCCACAGTGCCACCCGCGTCCCTATAGCTATATATAAAAGTCTTAAAAATGGAAAGTGTAATGCTGGTGGTCAACAAAAGAGGCTTAAAGACTCTCTCAAGGCAAATCTAAAAAAAATGTAGTATAAACACCAACAATTGGGAAACACTGGCCTGCACGTGCTCCAATTGGAGAACAGCCTTTACTAAATGTTTCATGGACTTTGAAGATGCTCGAACTCAGGACAAAAGGGAGAAATGTGCTAAGAGGAAGGCACACTTGGCAAATCCACACCGTGATCAACTCCTGCCCGGAAACCTATGTCCCCACTGTAGAAGGATGTGTGGATCCAGAATTGGCCTCCACAGTCACCTATGGACTCATTGTTAAAACCATGTTTATGGAAAACAATCTTGCTTGGCTACGAGTAATCGCCAAAGAAGAAGAAGATTTCTAGAAGTTTGAAATCTAGTGTAATACTCTCCAACTGATGGATCCCTCCTCCATTTTTATTTTTCGTGCACTGTGCTTGTACAAGGTTTTGTGCATGCATGTTATATGTGTTAGGTATAATTGGTTTAATTCACATAGAAATTGGAAAATGGCTGCGTGTATTAATGAAGATTTAAAATGGAGAATGTGTATTGCTAACATTGGGGTTTCCCCCAATAGTTTTCTAAGCTCCTTAATAGGCTAATGATTACCTGTTGATTGTTCTCTAGCTCTAAACTTAATGCAACCTTTGATCACGTGAAAAAGGTATTGAGTTACAAATCCGCCAGTTTGAAAGGGTTAATTTTATTCTTTGGTAGATGTACAAAAAGAAAAACACACACACCAATAAATAACTTTTAGAAAGGGGCAAGATTAGGACAAGCACTGGCTCCTCCTCCTCCTTAAGCTTGGTGGCAGCAACATTGTCAGGGGAAACAGGGACATTCCAGGATAAAATCAGAAGCCAGGATGGCTTTTGCAATTCCAGGACTGCCCCTGGAAAATCGGGACACTTGGAGGATATGTTAGTTGAATCTGGGCCTGAGCCTATATGGACCTAGAATGATGCGATTCGGCCCATGAGCAGTTTCCCAGGCTACATGCATGGGCTAATGTGCATTATAAGAATGACTCACAAATGCACAATCCATTCCATAAGGTTTAATTACTGAACGTCAAGCAAAAATTCAGCAGGGAAAGCTTTCCTCTCAAATGCCTAGAAAAGGGTGGATTTCTGCTTGTCACATAGCTGTGAAAGCTACAGGGACCTTGCCAGAAAAGTTGGCAATCCTACAGTGTCTAAATTACCGTTCAAGGAGAAGAACGTACATTTTGATTCACCCTGCCAGCTCCTTATCCTTTTCGGTCTGCCACCATTGCTTCAGCAGACAGCTGCACATTCAGAAGCCGAGTTTGCAGCTAAATTCTCAGCCTCTGGATCAAATGCCCCATTTGCCTTATGAGTGGGCTGGCCCTTATCATACATTGCAACAAGACTCTTAGTCTTGTAATTGCTGGTGTTTGCCCCACATAAGTACCTAGTGCTACCTCTAATCGCCGCCTGTTGACACTGGAATGACACCAGCCAACCGTCTGTTTTCTTTGGCAGAGGTAAGAGATTCACAAGAACTTTACTGAGCAGAACATACGACGGATGTACAGTTCCCTCGCAGAACAACATACGCTCAGGGAAACCCAAGTCGCCTGTTGAGGAAGGATGGAAAAACCAAGAAGTGGCTTATTTCCACTCGGAAGACGGGATGTACACTTTCTGCATGGATTGTCAACACCTGGAGAGAGAGGGAGAGAGCGCACTACTTCACGCTTGGAAGCTCCTGTATTCAAATTTGCTTATCAATGTAATAAAAAGAAGCATATTCACTACCTTGATGACTGGGAAATGTTTTACTGGAAACAAATAAAACCAGACAATCACAGCGTAAAATGGCCTCGTACAATTTCATTCTCTGGTATTGCACATTTGTATTTTTATGGCACGACTACAATTAGGCAGTTATTTTTGCTTCAAGAGACACCGGGTGGTTGCGGGAGGGGAGGGGGGCATGGAGCTGATAGCGTATACCATCCATGCGAAAAAAGAAGAAATCTCTTCAGAGTCTCAGCTGTCACTGAAATCTGAAATCCCATACAACGAAAGATGGCTTTGGGTAAAGGAGACATGTCAAGTAAACACTCACAGAAGAGATCCCTTAAGGCAGGAGACTTCAGGCTTTCAGACAAAGGGCCCACCCACCTTTTGCCCTAACCTGACACCCAGGGCTATTTCCTCCTCCTTTCGGTCTTCTTCTAGCCTCCCCTCCCCCCTCTAGTTCCATTCTTCTCTTAATCTCCATTTCTTGCCTCCTCCTCCTCCAAAAACAGGGAGTATAAAATGATGATGCCAACCATAAGCACCAAGTATGAGGGGCCCTGGGTGCCCAGGCACCCACAAATTTCAAATGAAGGGGCTGAGCACCCCAAGGTTCTATTTGGTGGTGTGTGCATGCCCCACAGTGTGTGTGTTTTTTCCAGTTTCTTTTTTAATTTTTTTTATTCAAAATTATAACAAGACATATTATCCAAAAACATATCATCCTTGTGTGTGTCCCCCATTTTTCCTCCCTCCCCCTCCCACACAGAACCCCGCCCCGACTTCCCTCAGTTCCAGTCTTTGGTTTCTCTGAGAATGCTGTTTTCTGCATGTTACAAAGTTGCATAGATCCTCAAACTGTTTAGCTGATTATTATCAATAAAAAAATTGTGAATGTTTACTTTAAACCTGCCAAGGAGTCCAGTTCGCTTTGTTGCATCTTCAGATACTTTGTGAAAGGTTCCCATTCATCCTTAAAGTCACAGTTATCCTTGTCCCGTAGCTTATGTCAATTTTGCCAGTTCTGAATAGTCCATCAATTTTTCTTGCCATGATTCTTTAGTTGGGGTTTCTTCAGTCTTCCATCCTTGTGCTACCAGAACTCTTGCGGCCGTTGTCGCATACATGAAGATGTTTTTCAACTTTTTTGGCAGGTCTTTCCCTACAATCCCCAACAAAATTGCCTCGGGTTTTTAAACAAATGTTAAATGGAACATTTTCTTCAATTCATTGTATATCATTTCCCATTTTTTTTTATTACCTTACAATCCCACCACATATGATAAAATGTTCCCTCCTTTTCCTTACACTTCCAACATATATTTGAACAAGTTTTGTACATATTCCCTAACTGCACTGGTGTTGTGTACCATCTGTACATCATCTTCATGTAGTGTGCATGCCCCACAGAGTGTGTTAATGACATCAGTACGCTGATGTCATGCACGGACGCCGCGGGGTGTACCAATGTCACACACGCATGTGTGCACGTCACGGTGATGTTGGCATGCCCTGGGCACCCATTGCCGTGGGGGGGGGAGGCAATGTGCCTGATTCCAACAGTGGGCCTTAGGAAATCCTCCCCAGTCCCCATCTGGGTGCTCCAATTCACCCACTGAGAAAGCTTGCCAGGTTCCCCTCCATCCCATAACACTTCACGTTCACACAACTCGACGTTCTAACAGAAGAAAACAAAGCACACAGCACTTACTGCAGGCGTCAAAATTTCAAAATGCCAAGCCTTCTGAGGAGCCACTCAGTCTGGAGTTAATACAGTGGTACCTCGTACTGGAGGAGGAAGAGGGGGGCAGGGGGAGCTCACCGCCCCTGGCACCACGATCCTGGTGGGGTGCCATCATGGCTCACAGGCAGTGCATCGTGCCCCCGGGACGCACACCATGCCCCTGGGATGTGTGCCCACCATGCATCCGCCTGCTCTCTGCCCCTGGTGCCGGAGCATGAAGCTCTGCCACTAGTACCTCGTGTTATGTATCGTCCCCCTTATGAATGCTTCAGATTACACGCTCCGCTAACCCGGAAGTAGATGCCCATTGTTGCGAACTTTGCCCCGGGATGCGAGTGGAAGCCACGCTCCGGCAGTGCGGCAGCAGCCTCATGTTACAAGCAGTTTCCGGTTATGAACGGACCTCCGGAATGGATTAAGTTCGTAACCGGAGGTACCATTGTACCATGCGCTGATGAAGTAAACGCAGCAATGACAGAGTAGCCAGAGTAGCCGTGAATTCATGACGATTGCCCATCACAGTCTGACGCCGGGACCCAACATGACCTCTTTCTCCACCAATCCAATTCCTCTAAGCTACTGTTCATCTCCCCTCTTGACACCTTCCATTGAGCTGCAAGGGTTAAATATGCCAGGGTTGGAGAGAGAAGAATTCTCTTTGATAAAAGCCAAGGCCATTGCCACTTGGGTTGGGTTTCCCTCCCTTGCTCTCTGAATAATCAACAAAACTCGTTTGTATAAACTGAAGGGTTCTGCCACTGCAAAATGTTTGAGCAAAATGGTTTTTAAAAAATATCTATATGAAGCCGCTGGGAGAGATCATCGGGCATTTGGGCTGGTTGTTCTATCATACCCAGCTCTACCACTCTTTTAAATCAGAACCAGTGAAGGTGGTGAAGGTCCTGTGTGAGTGTCTGGAGGTGGTTGGAGGATGGATGGCGGCTAACAGATTGAGGTTGAATCCTGACAAGACTGAAGTACTGTTTTGGGGGGACAGGGGGTGGGCTGGTGTGGGGGACTCCCTGGTCCTGAATGGGGTAACTGTGCCCCTGAAGGACCAGGTGCGCAGCCTGGGAGGCATTTTGGACTCACAGCTGTCCATGGAGGTGCAGGTTAATTCTGTGTCCAGGGCAGCTGTCTACCAGCTCCATCTGTACGCAGGCTGAGACCCTACCTGCCCGCAGACTGTCTTGCCAGAGTAGTACATGCTCTAGTTATCTCCCACTTGGACTACTGCAATGCGTTCTACGTGGGGCTACCTTTGAAGGTGACCCGGAAACTGCAATTAATCCAGAATGCGGCAGCTAGACTGGTGACTGGGAATGGCCACCAGGACCATATAACACTGGTCCTGAGAGATCTGCATTGGCTCCCAGTATGTTTCCGAGCACAATTCAAAGTGTTGGTGCTGACCTTTAAAGCCCTAAACGGCATCGGTCCTGTATACCTGAAGGAGCGTCTCCACCCCCATTGTTCAGCCCGGACACTGAGATCCAGCACCAAGGGCCTTCTGGCGGTTCCCTCATTGCGAGAAGTGAGGTTACAGGGAACCAGACAGAGGGCCTTCTCGGTAGTGGCGCCCACCCTGTGGAATGCCCTCCCTTCAGATGTGAAGGAAATAAGCAGCTATCTTCTTTTTAAAAGACATCTGAAGGCAGCCCTGTTTAGGGAAGTTTTTAATATTTACTGCTGTATTGTTTTTAACACTTGATTGGAAGGTGCCCAGAGTGGCTGGGGAAACTCAGCCAGATGGGCGGGGTATAAATAATAAATTTTTATTATTATTATGAGGAACACAGCACCATGCTATTGAGAACAAATTCTGAAGCTGAAGAAAGATGGAGTTTGGTTGCCCTTTCCTGAAGAGGGATCAGTTTTCCAGCGTTCGGGGAAATTGTTAAGCGAGATGCATCCATAGCTCCCACTGAATATGGGATTTATTTGGAATCTTTATCCCTTCACAGGATAAGGATTAGGGCCAGAAACTCATTCATTCTGAATCCTGGTCTTGGCAATATTCTGAGGCCAATTTTGCCTCCTCAGCTTGGTTAGAAAACACTGGATTTGAGATCACGCCACAGGATTTATTTGCAAGCAGAAATAAATCTTGGTTTATTTATTTATATTCCGAAAGCCATCTGTATGCAAAATCACTCATTATTGTAACAACTTTCCTTTTTCTTTTTCCTTTTCCTTTTCCTTTTTTTTAAGCCGTCACATGAAATGGCTGGAAGACTGTGGAAATATGGATTCAATCAGCAGCCCCTGGCTATTTTCTTTCTGCTTCAGTTATGAAAGGAGATGAGGTGTTTAAATTACTAGATTTCACATGTGGAACAAATAAGTCTGAAGGAAATAGCATCTGACTCCATCCAAGTTTGAATTACAAATTATTCTAGGACCCACTAGAGAAAGGGAGCAGTGGGGGAGACTAGAGAGAGAGAGAGAACACATTTGGGGAGATTCTTTGTCAAACAAAACAGCTTTTCAATCACTTTGTGGGCCCAATTTCTTCCTTATGTTGTATTAGCCAAGCAATGCAAAGGCTCAGGGGCTCTTGTTGATACCACACTCGATGACTACTTATATTATGTGGTGATATATTTATCTGGCAATAAACATATCATGTTGTTTGGGGATCTTTCTTTGTAAGGGGAGACACGGTTGTCTTGCCAAATGCAAGGTGGTTCTTTTAAAAAGAGATTCAGAAGTAGTGCAAACACAAGTGAGTGAGAAGATTGAAGATTTTATTCTAAACAGCAAGCAATGTATACATTACCAAGCAAGCACTTCAATCTGCCACTTGGAAGCCCTCAAGAAGTGGCAAAGTGACCCCCCCAGTAGCCTCAGGTTGCATGGCCCTGCGGCCATCTGTCCGTGCACGAGCTTTTCCTTCTCTATGCCCAAAACCATTCAATAGATAGATAGATAGATAGAGATAAATAGAGATAGATAGATAGATAGATAGATATAGATAGATAGATAGATAGATAGATAGATGATAGATAGATAGAAAAGCAATGACAAACCTAGACAGCATCTTAAAAAGCAGAGACATCACCTTGCCAACAAAGGTCCGTATAGTTAAAGCTATGGTTTCCCAGTAGTGATGTATGGAAGTGAGAGCTGGACCATAAAGAAGGCTGATCGCCGAAGAATTGATGCTTTTGAATTATGGTGCTGGAGGAGACTCTTGAGAGTCCCATGGACTGCAAGAAGATCAAACCTATCCATTCTGAAGGAAATCAGCCCTGAGTGCTCACTGGAAGGACAGACTGTGAAGCTGAGGCTCCAGTACTTAGGCCACCTTATGAGAAGAGAAGACTCACTGGAAAAGATCCTGATGTTGGGAAAGATGGAGGGCACAAGGAGAAGGGGACGACAGAGGACGAGATGGTTGGACAGTGCTCTTGAAGCTACCAGCATGAGTTTGACCAAACTGCGGGAGGCAGTGGGAGACAGGAGTGCCTGGCGTGCTCTGGTCCATGGAGTCACAAAGAGTTGGACACGACTAAACGACAACAACAACAGATAGATAGATAGATAGATAGATAGATATAGATAGATAGCCCGTATAGCTTGCCTGACTGGCTGCGTGCAGATTATTCGTTAGCCTCTCCCAATGCCTTACTTCAGGGGTGACCAAACTTTAGGACCGAAGTTTCGAGGGTAATGGGACCAGTGGCCATGATCTTAGTTTTTTTGATGTTGAGCTTCTATGGGAAATTTGGGCTGTTTTGTCTTATACAGCAGTCCCCAGTGCCTTTCTCTATCTCTGAAAGTCTAAAGAGAGAGATAAAAAATTCTGAAGAGGGGCTCCGCAGGAAAGGGTCGGTTCGCTACGGCACAGCGACGACCCACCAAGAAAAACCACGGGCAGAGTGAGCCCGTGGCCGTGGGACTCGGCGGGCACCTGGAGCGACCCCAAAATCACGGAAGGAACCCCGTAAGGGGCTCCGGAGTGAAGGAGGGGGAGCGGTGCTGTGAGTTCATCGCTCTTTCTGCGGAAGCGAAGCCGCGCGGCTGTCACAGATGAGCGTCGACCTTTCTTCCTTAAAATATCTGGCTGAAACAACAAACCCGTGAGTAAGGACATTAAATTCGGGGAACAAATTTTTTAAAAAATTGGCTGAAACTGGGAGACGATAAAAAGGAAGTCCGCCTTCCGGTACTGCTTATAAGATCAAAGCAAAGGACTTGAGAAGCGGAAAGCAGTTGAAAAGGGAAGCGCTAAAGAGGGACTTTCATGCACTTTCAGAAGTGACTGCTAAAGAGGAAAGACAGATTTATTTGTGAGTAAACTTTTAAAAGAAAAATTGGAGCGATCCCCCTCGGTTAGGGGCTATTGAAAGTTAAATTCCAAATCGTCGGGCTGCCGGAGGGGAAACTGTTTAACTGCGGAACTGTTACAAACTTTTAGAGATGTAAGTGATACTTTTGAGCTTAAACAAGTTGGATTGGATACAAGTTGCAGGCACCTTTCTGAAACTTTGTTAAAAGTCAAAAGTACTCTGCAAAACTTTTTTTTACTACTGTTCTGGGACTATTGTGTTTTTTTTTAACATAACAGGGACTTTAATGGCGGAAAAGTTGCCTTCTTCTTTCTGAACTTTGGTGGCACTCCCCCTAGAGGATTTTGGGAATATAAAGGCCTGGGAACAGCTTTTTATGTTTATTCTCTCTCACTGGATTGTTTTTAAACTGGATCTGTCTTTCCCATGGGACAACAATAATTTGACCTTGAACATTGACTGATGAGTGGTACAGGAAAGACAAGAGCAGCCAAAGCTAAGGAAGCTAAGGAGAAGGAAAAAGAAAAAAAGCTGGCACAGCTTGTACAAACAACTTTGACTCAGGGACGCAGATCTTTGGTTCCAGCTGTGCTGGGGGCACAAAAGGCAGAAGTCGAAAAGCCCAAAAATCCTGCAGAGGAAGATATGGCAGCAGGAGGATCTGAGGGAGTTTTGAAACAAATTTTGGAGCAACTGGCAGCTTTAAATCAAAAGGTTGACAACCAATCACTAAAAATTGACCAAGCTACATCTTCGATCCAGAAACTGACTGATCAGGTTTCCCAGCATACACAAGCAATTGAAAAATTGCAAGGAGCAACAGAAGAAAACCGTAATTTAGCTGGGGAAGCTATTCAAATAGCAACGGCAGCTAAAAAAGAGGTTGAGGAAGTTAAAGGAGAAGTCAAGCCTCTGCACAAACAAATTGGTGAACAGCAAGCCTATCTCTCTATGGTGGAACTGAAAAATCGTGAGAATAACCTCAGATTGAGGGCAATTCCAGAAATTGAACAAGAAGATTTGATTGGATTCTTGACAACAGAATTTTCAAAATTCTGGGACATAAAGGAAGAAAGTGATTTTAAAATAGTTTCAGCTTTTCGACTGGGAAGATTGGTAAGGAAGGACAGATCCAGAGATTGTTTGATAATTTTGAGATCAAGGGAAGAGAGAGACAAAATATTAGGCCTACACTTTGCAAATTCACTGGAGATACAGGACAAAAGGGTGGAAATTTACAGAGACATACCAAAACAGTTATTGGACTTGAGAGCCACCTACTCAGAACTGGCAAGATTGCTGAGGCTCAACACAATTCGTTACAGGTGGGAGTTCCCGCAAGGACTATCATTTACTTACAAGCAGAAGAAGGTTAAAATAAGAACACCAGAGGACTTACAAAAGTTCCTGCACGACCACGGAGAAGATCTCCAAAAAGAAGCAGCAGCACATTGGCCTCTACCACAATCTGGGATACCGCCTGGAGGCGGACCAGGTTCTACACCCTCGGGACCAGAGGATAAAGAAGAAACACCACTCTAGGTTCAACAAAATAGTACAGGATGTCTCTGCAGCTACTTAGTTGGAATATAAACGGCGGAAATTCCCCGGAAAAAAGAAGGAAAATATTTCACATATTGAAGAAAGAACAACTGGACATTATTTGTTTACAAGAAACCCATGTGACCAGGCTCCACAGGAAAGTCTTAGTCAACAAAAGACTAGGCCAAGAATTTATTTCATCAGACAAGGTCAAGAAAAGAGGCGTGGTGATATATGCCAAGGAGAGCCTGGCACCAAAATTTGTATTTAAAGATGAGCAAGGAAGAATTTTGGCGATTGAAATTCAGACACAAGGAGAAAAAATTTTGATATTAGGAATATATGCGCCAAACGACGGGAAATCAGAATTTTTTAAGAAGCTGCATGAGACTATGCTGGACTATATGGACTATAACATCATAATGATGGGAGACATGAATGGAGTGGTGTCTACACATATGGATAAATCTCAAAATCAAAACCTAACATCAGATGGCAGACTGCCTAAAACCTTTTTTGAACTGATTGACAATTTGGATCTGATTGATATATGGAGGACAAAGAACCCCCTAGGTAAAGAAGGAACTTTCTTCTCTGAGGCCCACCTGTCATGGACAAGGATCGACCAAATTTGGACATCTAGAGGGCTGGCACCCAAGACCAGAAAGGTGGAAATCTGCCCAAAAACTTGCTCCGACCACAACGCTTTGAAATTAGAATTCAGACTTACTCAAACCGGTTCCTTCAGATGGAGAATGAATGACACCCTTTTAAGAGACCAAGAGATTGTGAAAAAGGCCCAAAAAACGTTAAAGGACTACTTTGAGATAAATTTGAACACTACAGTAGAAAAAAGAATGATCTGGGACGCTAGCAAAGCTGTTATGAGAGGGTTTCTCATACAACAAAACACAATCAAGAAAAAGCTCTGGAATGGAAAGAAGGAGAAAATACTGGAGAAGATACATCAGGGAGAGAAAAAATTGAGAACCAAGCCAAAGTCAAAGGAGGTGCTGAGAGAAATCAAATTCCATCAAGCACAATATTCTAAATTGATAAATCAAGAAATCGAATGGAAAATTAAACAGATGAAGCAAAGATCGTTTGAATCAGCAAATAAATGTGGAAAGCTGCTAGCTTGGCAGCTGAAAAAAAGACAAAAGTTAAATACAGTTACAAATCTAGAGATTGAAGGAAGAATGGTTCAGAAACCAGAAGAAATTAGGAAGTGCTTCCACAGATATTTTAAAGAACTTTACGCACAGGGGCCTCAGAAAGAATTTGAGATAGACCAATTCCTAAAGACAAATGGATTATCAAAAATAACTCAAGATAAAAGATCAATCTTGAACTCTAAAATAACTTCACAGGAAATTGAAGGTGCCATTCAGAGTATGCAACTAGGCAAATCTCCGGGCCCGGATGGGCTTACCTCCAAATACTATAAGACTCTGAAGGACTACTTGACACAACCTTTGATGGAGGTATGCAACCAGATCATGGATGGGAAGAGGGCACCAGAAACGTGGAAAGAAGCTTTCATCACATTGATACCTAAGTCAGAATCTGAAAAGACCCAGCTTAAGAACTACCGTCCCATCTCACTCCTGAATGTGGATTACAAAATATTTGCAGACATTTTGGCAAGTAGACTTAAAAAGGTCTTAAATGAAGTAATTCACAAGGACCAAGCAGGCTTTCTCCCTGGTAGACATTTATATGAAAATACTAGAAACATCATTGACATTTTAGAACTTCTGCAAACCAACAGGAACACAAGGGCGGTGTTAATCTTTATTGATGCGGAGAAAGCATTTGACAATATATCTTGGATGTTTATGAAGAAAAACTTGGAAGGGATGGGAGTGGGACGGGGGTTCGAAAATGGAATAGATGCAATTTATTCAGAACAGAAAGCTAAATTAATAGTGAACAATGTGGTGACGGAGGAATTTAAAATTGAAAAAGGGACACGACAAGGGTGCCCTCTATCCCCTCTTTTATTTATTTCAGTCCTGGAGGTGCTACTGAACATGATTAGGGAGGACCGGTTGGTACAAGGGATAGAGGTCGGAGTGAAACAATATAAATTGAAAGCTTTTGCAGATGACTTAGTTTTGACATTACAGGAGCCAGAACCCAGTACAAAAAGAGTTCTAGAACTTATAGCAGAGTTTGGTCGGGTTGCGGGATTCAAGTTGAACAAACAAAAAACTAAGGTTTTGACCAAAAATTTGACATCTACAGAAACAGAGAGGTTCCAGAGAGAAACAGAATTAAATGTGGTTAAAAAAGTGAAATACCTAGGGATTTATTTGTCTTCCAAAAACTTGAATTTATTTAAAGATAACTATGAAAAATGTTGGTTGGAAATTAAAAAGGATTTAGAAGTTTGGTCAAGATTGAAACTTTCCTTGTTGGGCAGAATCGCAGCTATAAAAATGAATGTATTGCCGAAAATGTTATTTTTGTTCCAAACCCTACAGATCGTGGACAGAGTGGAATGTTTCGGAAAATGGCAGAAGGATATATCTAGGTTTGTCTGGCAGGGCAAAAAGCCTCGAATAAAGTTTAAAATATTAACTGACTCGAAAGAAAGAGGGGGGTTTGCCCTGCCGGACTTGAGGTTATATTATGAATCTGCAGCCTTCTGCTGGTTGAAAGATTGGTTTTTGCTAGAAAACACTGATGTCCTAGATCTGGAAGGTTTTGATAATGCTTTTGGTTGGCATGCATACCTATGGTACAACAAGGTTAAAGTTCATAAATTGTTCAAAAACCATATTGTCAGAAAAGCAATTTTTGCAGTCTGGATGAAATACAAAGACTTATTAGAGAGTAAAACCCCGAGGTGGCTATCACCGATGGAGGCCAAGGCTCGAAAAAGGCCCAGTATGGAGGCCCACTGGCCGAAATATTGGGAAATAATTGAAAAAATTGGAGACAATTGGAAGCTGCAGAGCCAGGACAAACTAAAGAATAAGGTGTGAGACTGGTTACATTATGCTCAAATTCAAGAGGTTTTTAAAATGGATAAAAAAGTTGGTTTCCAAGTGGAAAAATCGAAATTGGAGACAGAACTGCTAGAACCAAAAACTAAGATACTATCGAGAATGTATAACTTGCTGCTTAAGTGGAATACACAGGATGAGACAGTTAAATCTGCCATGATAAAATGGGCACAGGATGTTGGACATAACATTATGTTTGAAGACTGGGAAAGGTTATGGAACACCGGAATAAAATTCACGGCATGTAGTGCCCTGAAAGAAAATATTATGAAAATGATATACCGGTGGTACATGACCCCAGTCAAGCTAGCTAAGATATATCACCTGTCTGATAATAAATGTTGGAAATGTAAGGAGGCAGAAGGGACATTCTTTCATCTCTGGTGGACCTGCCCAAAAGTGAAGGCCTTCTGGGAAATGATTTATAATGAATTGAAAAAGGTATTTAGGTATACCTTCCCTAAGAAACCAGAGGCCTTCCTGCTGGGCATGGTAGACCAGAAAGTGTCAAAGAAAGATAGAACTTTGTTTATGTATGCTAGCACAGCAGCAAGAATACTTATTGCAAAGAATTGGAAGACACAAGATTTACCCACGTTGGAGGAATGGCAGACGCAGTTGATGGACTACATGGAACTAGCTGAAATGACCGGCAGAATCCGAGATTTGGATGAAGAATCAGTTGAGGCGGATTGGAAAAATTTTTAAGGCTATTTGCAAAAATACTATAAGCTGTATGAATCCTAAGATAGTGCATGTTATTGGAAATGTTATGCTTTAGCAAATATGATTAAGCAAATGGTAAAATAAGTGACAAATGAGAAAAGAAGACAAAGTGAACCAAACATATTATGTTTATTTTAAAGGTATCAAAATTGAGATACAATATATTGAATATGGATACATAATAATTGAAAGTTGTAACAAGGTTTGAAATAAGGTAACAAATTGCTGATATTGTTATTACAAAGAACGCAGATCTGGAAGGTGTGGGGAAGTCCAATGGGGATTTACGGAAAGTGGAACTTTTATATATCTATAACCCTATTAAGGTTTTTTCTTTTTCTTTTGTTAAAAAAAAAACAACAAAAATTGTTTCTTGTACTTTGTTTCTTCGGTATTGTTTGGAATGTATAAAACTATGAAAAGAAACGCAATAAAAAATATTTTTTTTAAAAAAAGAAGAAGTTTCGAGGGATGGATTAAATCGATCGGTGGGACGGTTTGGGCCCCCGAAACGGACTTTGGGCATGCCTGCCTTACTTTCTCCAAACAATGTCCAACATCAAAGAAGGTTCTCATCCCTATCTCTTCCTTCTAACAGATTAGGACATTTTCTCAGCCATCAAACAGCTTAACAGAAGATAGGGAAAAGGAAGGAACAGGGGGGCAGGAAGAGGGCAACCATGCCAGATCACCAAGGTAGGGGTGTGTTATATATGGGTGGATCTTAAAATATGGAGATGCACTAGGTCTCGGCTGGTATAAGGTAAAGGTAAAGGGACCCCTGACCATTAGGTCCAGTCGTGGCCGACTCTGGGGTTGCGGCGCTCATCTTGCTTTACTGGCCGAGGGAGCCGGCGTACAGCTTCCGGGTCATGTGGCCAGCATGACTAAGCCGCTTCTGGTGAACCAGAGCAGCGCACAGAAACACTGTTTACCTTCCCGCCAGAGCGGTACCTATTTATCTACTTGCACTCTGACGTGCTTTCAAACTGCTAGGCTGGCAGGAGCAGGGACCGAACAACGGTAGCTCACCCCGTCGTGGGGATTTGAACCGACCTTCTGATCGGCAAGTCCTAGGCTCTGTGGTTTAACCCACAGCGCCACCCACGCCCCATACATAATACAGCTTAACATAAGGCAAATTTGCATCACAGCAATGGAGAAGTACAGCTGAACTGTTGCAGCTACATGGGCAACAGCGCCACTGCAGCTGAACTGGCAGGAGCCAGGAGCTCTTCTTCCTTTGCCTTAGAAACCTGTAGGCTTGGAGAAAGAAGTCTGCTTGTGGGTTGTCTTTCTTCTGGCATCAAGATCGGAAAAGCTATTCCCTCTGGTGCAATGCAGCTTCCATGTCAAATGGTGCCAAGAGCATTCTGCAGAGAAGCAGCAGCAAAAAACTGAATGCAGCCGCCAAGTAGCACTATCATTTTTCCCCCTTACTAATTGACCTTGTCAAGATAATTATTGCAGATTGTAAGATGCTGGCAGGTTGGGTGGAATTTTCCATGGTTCAGCGTATTACGCGCTTTAGAACAGTCTGCTGTATTTAGTGGAAAGAGCACTTGGGCTGTTTCTAAAGACAAACGCCTTCGTTTGAATGGGCTGGGTTTTAATGGTGCAGTAAGCTGACATGTTCACAGCCCACGGCCTCCCTATGTTGTCAGCATCCATTTTGTGCAAACAGGTCGCAGGTAACAGAGTGACAAATATTTTTAAAAACCACACTTCTGAGTGCCCTTGGAACTTCTCCCACCCGTTTCCCAACATTTCTCGCAGAGCTCCAGCTGCTGATTTCTTTGCTTCTGCCAATGTCATTGACTTCTGTGCTCCAATATCACAGTGCAGCCTGGCCGGCAGAGGCTTCAATAGCGGCCTGAGTTCCTGGTGTGCTTTTTTCTTGGTATATTTAATAACAAGAACTCCAATTTATTTAACGTTAATGGCAGGCAGAGGAGGCATGCCGCCCCCTTTGACTGCCATTGGCTGGACTGCTCTGATGTCAGAGTGATGCAGGGCCAGGGCCGGATTTAGGTTTGATGAGGCCCTAAGCTACTGAAGGTAATGGGGCCCTTTATATGTCCAGCTGTCCCTTGTCAACAACAAATTGCCGCTGTTTTTTGTGTTGAATATATGCTGTATGGTAATTTATGGACCGAAAAGGTATCTAAAGCCATTTGCACATAACAAAATATGTATTCTATTAAAGTAATTGTTGAACTGAAATACAATTAAGAAGAAGTATAAACCAGTCCATGCAGGATGTAGGCACCCTAAATAATTTTTGTTGTTTAGTCGTTTAGTCATGTCCGACTCTTCGTGACCCCATGGACCAGAGCACGCCAGGCACTCCTGTGTTCCACTGCCTCCCGCAGTTTGGTCAAACTCATGCTGGTAGCTTTGAGAACACTGTCCAACCACCTCGTCCTCTGTCGTCCCCTTCTCCTTGTGCCCTCCATCTTTCCCAACATCAGGGTCTTTTCCAGGGAGTCTTCTCTTCTCATGAGGTGGCCAAAGTATTGGAGCCTCAGCTTCAGGATCTGTCCTTCCAGTGAGCACTCAGGGCTGATTTCCTTCAGAATGGATCGGGTTGATCTTCTTGCAGTCCATGGGACTCTCAAGAGTCTCCTCCAGCACCATAATTCAAAAGTATCAATTCTTCGGCGATCAGCCTTCTTTATGGTCCAGCTCTCACTTCCATACATCACTACTGGGAAAACCATAGCTTTAACTATAGAAATGAGCAAATCAGTGATA
Source organism: Podarcis siculus (assembly GCA_034642415.1). Classification (NCBI taxonomy): domain Eukaryota; kingdom Metazoa; phylum Chordata; class Lepidosauria; order Squamata; family Lacertidae; genus Podarcis; species Podarcis siculus. The sequence continues at coordinate 3,249,794 of JAXCMG010000054.1, read as the reverse complement.
TTTTAGGGAGAAGGCTAGCAGGTGGGGCCCATTACTTACATCAAGCTTCCTCAACCTCGGCCCTCCAGATGTTTTGAGACTACAGTTCCCATCATCCCTGACCACTGGTCCTGCTAAGCTAGGGATCATGGGAGTTGTAGGCCAAAAACATCTGAAGGGCCAAGGTTGAGGAAGCCTGACTTACATCATAGGAGCCTACACGACACAAAACACTGTTGATGTATGTAGGTTTTATTTTATTTCTTTTTTATCTTATATTTTGGAAATTTACATCCAGTGTTTTTCCTTAAATTTTTTGGGGGGGCCCAAGAGAGTCGGGCCCAAAGCTATAGCTTGTTTAGCTTATACATAAATCCGGCACTTGGCGCTGTGGGTTAAACCACTGAGCCTAGGGCTTGCAGATCAGAAGGTCAGCGGTTTGAATCCCTGCGATGGGGTGAGCTCCCATTGCTCAGTCCCAGCTCCTGCCAACCTAGCAGTTCAAAAGCACGTCAAAGTGCAAGTAGATCAATAGGTACCGCTCTGGCGGGAAGGTGAACGGTGTTTCCGTGCACTTCTCTGGTTCGCCAGAAGCAGCTTAGTCATGCTGGCCACATGACCCGGAAGCTGTACGCTGGCTCCCTCGGCCAGTAAAGCAAGATGAGCGCCGCAACCCCAGAGTCGGTCACGACTGGACCTAATGGTCAGGGCTACCTTTACCTAAATCTGGCACTGTGCAGGGCACACTTGGGCTTGGAAATGTTTGCCAGGAATGTGTTGGGAACTGAATCCCACAATGGTCCATGAATGGATCAGAAAGGCAGGGTATAAATATTTAAGCTGCTGGTTATGCACAGCTAATATTAGAATCCAGGGGTGCCAATTTGAATAAAATATTGGGGGTGGGGCAGGTAAGCCCCGCCCTGCATGATTGATACACTATTTGAATGCCAATGTCTATCAACTTTGGGGGGCCCTGGCCCCTCAGATATTTTATGGGGGGCCCTGAAGCAACCTCAGCCCCTAGGAGTTGGCTCCTATACATAACATTGTAGACCTAGAGTCATCTAGTCGGATTCCCTGCAATGCAGGATTTTCTTTGCTCAGTGTAGTGCTTGAACCCAGGACTTTGAGATTAAGAGTCTCATGCTTTACCAGCTGCACTATAGGAAAACAGAAACACAGAAAGCTGACTTACACGGAATCAGACTGTTGGTCCATCTAGTTCAGTATTGTCCCCACTGGCAAGCCGTAGCTCTCTAGGGCTTCAGACAGTGGTTTCTGCCAGCCATTCATGAAAATGCTGAGCGTTGGACCTGGAGTCTCCTGTGTGTTCTTCCACTGAGCTACAACCCTTCTCCAAACAACAGGATTCAAACCAGGAATTTCCTGATTAATAGACCAATCTCTATGAGTACAAACCAGTGAAGGTCCTGTGTGAGTGTCTGGAGGTGGTTGGAGGATGGATGGCGGCTAACAGATTGTATATGTGCTGCCAAAGCGAGCACAGCGGCGGCTAACAGATTGAGGTTGAATCCTGACAAGACAGAAGTACTGTTTTGGGGGGACAGGAGGCGGGCAGGTGTGGGGGACTCCCTGGTCCTGAATGGGGTAACTGTGTCCCTGAAGGACCAGGTGCACAGCCTGGGAGTCATTCTGGACTCACAGCTGTCCATGGAGGCGCAGGTCAATTCTGTGTCCAGGGCAGCTGTTTATCAGCTCCATCTGGTATGCAGGCTGAGACCCTACCTGCCCGTGGACTGTCTCGCCAGAGTGGTGCATGCTCTGGTTATCTCTTGCTTGGACTACTGCAATGTGCTCTATGTGGGGCTACCTTTGAAGGTGACCCAGAAACTACAACTAATCCAGAATGCGGCAGCTAGACTGGTGACTGGGAGCAGCCGCCGAGACCATATAACACCGGTCTTGAAAGACCTACACTGGCTCCCAGTACTTTTCCAAGCACAATTCAAAGTGTTGGTGCTGACCTTTAAAGCCCTAAACGGTCTCGGTCCAGTATACCTGAAGGAGCGTCTCCACCTCCATCGTTCTGCCCAGACACTGAGGTCCAGCGCTGAGGGCCTTCTGGCGGTTCCCTGGCTGCGAGAAGCCAAGTTACAGGGAACCAGGCAGAGGGCCTTCTCGGTAGTGGCGCCCGCCCTGTGGAACGCCCCCTCACCAGATGTCAAAGAGAAAAATAACTACCAAACTTTTAGAAGACATCTAAAGGCAGCCCTGTTTAGGGAAGCTTTAAATGTTTAATAGGTTATTGTATTTTAGTGTTTTGTTGGAAGTCGCCCAGAGTGGCTGGGGAAACCCAGCCAGATGGGTGGGGTATAAATAATAAATTATTATTATTATTATTATTATTATTATTAACTCAGAAGTAAGGCCCATTAAGTTCAATGATTCTTACTCCCAGGTGCATAGCATTGCAGTGATCCCACTGAAAAACCCATATATGCCATGGGACAAATGGCAGATAAGTAGACATTTATTACACTAGAAAGGCCCCCCCCCCCCGAACCACTCCTCTTTTGCTTTAGCGGCCCAACAAAGTCAAACTGATGGCTTTGCATTTGCATGAATCACTGGCTAATCTGTCTTGCAGCATTTTATATTGATCGATTTGTCTGCTTCCCTGGTTTAGACGATGCCCTAAAAGGGATGGGGGCGAGTCATCTCCAGGGACAGCGTGCCAGAACATCACTGCAGGGTGTTCGGCAGTAGCCTCCTGCAAATTCGAGCCATTAACATGACAGCACATCTGATCTCGACAGGGCAGAGCTCCTGTCATCTCCTGCTCCCGTCTCCCCACCTGGGAACGGCCGCTTTTAAATGGCAGCAGCCAATGCCGGGTGCATTGGGGGATTGAAAAGCTTAGCAGGCCGTGCTCTTCGCAGCGGCTCCAGAAATCTAAGTGCTGCGACGAAAATAGAACGGGGAGATAAATTGCGCGGCTTTGGCCAAATGGCACATGCCTTCAATTCCAAATATGAGCTGCTGAAACTTGCCGATGTCATTAGTTTAGAGCGGAAGCAGGGTGTACATCACGGCCAACGTTGAAGATTAAGTCAATTCAACGTGAGAACATCTACTGGACTCGAAGCAGCATTAAGGAAAAATTGAGCCAGAGTGGTGGAACCTCAGGTTTGGGAATTCTGTACTGCAGCAGTTAGAAATTACTGAGCCGAATTGCTCCCCACACCCACCTCCTCCCATAGTTGTCAACCCAGCAGATTTAAGGTAAAGGTAAAGGGACCCCTGACCATTAGGTCCAGTCGTGACAGACTCTGGGGTTGCAGTGCTCATCTTGCTTTATTGGTCGAGGGAGCCGGCGTACAGCTTCCGGGTCATGTGGCCAGCATGACTAAGCCACTTCTGGCGAACCAGAGCAGCGCACGGAAACGCCGTTTACCTTCCCGCCGGAGCGGTACCTATTTATCTACTTGCACTTTGATGTGCTTTCGAACTGCTAGGTTGGCAGGAGCAGGGACCGAGCAACCGGAGCTCACCCCGTGGCGGGGATTCGAACCGCCGACCTTCTGATCGGCAAGCCCTAGGCTCTGTGGATTAACCCACAGCGCCACCTGCATCCCCAGCAGATTTACTTTATTACTTATTATTACATTTATTTTTGAATCAATCTTTTATCCATCCCCCCCCCCAACATAAAATACAATAGATCTCAAACTAATCCAACAGAAAGGATCTACGATTCTTTGAAAACTGGGTGGGGGCAATGAATGCAGATTTTACCTTTCAACTGTAGTCTAGCTTCTTCATCTACACTCATCCCTCTATGTCCTCTATCCAGGCAATCAAGAAGCATGAGAAGAGTTTAAGGATACGTTCCAGTCAGGCAAAAATGAAGCAATGCCTGGAGAAGGGTGTGGCTTGAAGATAGAGAATGTGTGCTCTGGAGAGAATCCCAGCTGCTAGACAGAAAGGCCTGAAGGTCCACATTTGCTGCCCTGGACCTGAGGTTCCCCATGTTGTTAAAATATATATATATACAAATATTACCAGACACCACAAGCTACCAAGGAAGCAGGTCGTGGGTACGCACTGTGCCTCTGGGGTTGCCACTGCTTAGAGAATTGGGGCAAGTGTAATAATACAGTTAAATAATATAGTTATATATATAAAACCCCAACCATTTACTCTTGATTTCCCACCCAAAACTGTTATGTACTGAAGTTCTCACCCTGGGCCAGCAGGGGGATACTGTAGATAGTTATGCAAATGAAGGATCGAAAGTGACGTTCAGTGATTGGATAGTTTGCATGCAAATGAAGGATTGAAAGTGACGTTCAGTAATTGGATAGTTTTAGAAAGTTTTTACAGTAACAAGGTACTAGAGCTCTATATAAGCAGGCTGACTGAGCCCTTCAGCTCAGTTCAGTTCTGGCCTCAGAATAAAGAAGAGCTGTTTGAAGAATCGCTGTGTCGTCTGATATGTTCGCCCACAACTTAACAAAAACAGACCTTTAGATCCCTTCAGTAAGGCAGGAGTCAGCAAACTTTTTCAGCAGGGGGCCGGTCCACTGGCGCTCAGACCTTGTGGGGGGCCAGACTATATGGGGGGGGGGAGGAACGAATTCCTATGCCCCACAAATAACCCAGAGATGCATTTTAAATAAAAGGACACATTCTACTCATGTAAAAACACGCTGATTCCCGGACCGTCCGTGGGCTGGATTTAGAAGGCGATTGGGCTGCATCCGGCCCCTGGGCTTTAGTTTGCCTACCCATGCTGTAAGGATTGCCTTTCCGCATTAAAACCTCCCCTGACCATTACAACCTGAAGTGGGAGCCCTACAACCCCAGGATTAAAAAACAAAAACGAAACAGGAGCATGCGGAGCCCATTAGCTGTTGGCAACAAGAATGGCCAGCAGATCTTCTAGCAAGTATCATTTGGGTCTTTGCCATCCAAAGGAGCCCTCCAGCAAAACTAATTCTGGCCAGAGATGGATAGCTTTCACACATGATATCTTGCCACTTGAAAAAACCAGGGTGGGGATTATGCTTCCTTGTGTTAGGAAACCAATATATATGTTCCAAGTTCGCTGCGGTGCAGATTAATGTGTTTATTTACCTAAGTATTTGTAACCATTGCTTCCTGACCCGGGACTTGGCGGTTGTGTGAGGGCGGTTTGAGATACACACGGACACCGTTAAAGCTCTGAGATACATGATCTATTTAAGGAAAAGCAATACTCGAAGCAACTCTGCGGTAAAGTAGTAAAAGATTTAGCAGCCCTGGCAGCCCAAGATATACACAAGGCAGTAAAATATTACACCTCCTCTAGGACTCAGCATAATCAAAGGGCGGCAAAGAAATAAACCCTTGACAAGAGGCCGAATATGAAAGTCAAATGACTTAGCAATAAAAGTGCCCCTGTACCGTTCCGCAGCCCAGATTCTGCCTGCCCCATCTGAATCCTGCCTGTTATTGAGCATGCAAGACAGTTCCCTTTCCCCTGCGTGTCTGTTGGGTCGTTATGCTGCATAGTTGACATTTTAATGGCGTTGTAACATTCTCATGCCTGAGATCAAGTTCCTTCAAAATGAACTTTGGGCAGCGGCTGGAATGAGAGTTCTTCGGTGCAAAAGGTGCAATTATAACTTTACAGGAGCCTGAAAATTGCTGCAGGATATTCCCAGCAGGAATTAGGTGACCAGCGGTGACCAAGCAGCAGCACGGATTGCCAGATTCGGAAAGCTATTAAAATATCGAAGCACCACTTAGCACGGAAAGAAAATCCAGCCCCGTCTGCTTTCCTGCAATCCTTAAATAACCACTCTGCATTTAAATTGAGATTCTTTAAAGATCTTTGTGAGCCCTTTAAAAAAAAAAAAAGTATATAGTAGCTCTGAATGAAGACCAGGGGCTGATATGACCAGAGGCCCGTCTCGGTGTCAGCAAGTGAAGATGTTGAAATGCTAAGAGCACTTGACGCTGGAGAGGTTTTTTGTGGTTTAGGCAGGAGAGGCTCTAACTAACTGGCAGAGGAACACATAGTGTTCATGCTGCTGAATTAATGTGACCAAATAAATGCTCCACTTGACAATCGTTGTCCACAGACTTGAGATGTTACTTGTTACAGAGTTCTTACCTGGATATAAGAAAACATCTGAAGGCAGACCTGTTTAGGGAAGCTTTTAATGTTTGACGGACTATTATATTTTAATATTTTGTTGGAAGCCGCCCAGAGTGGCTGGGGAAACCCAGCCAGATGGGCGGGGTATAAATAATAATAATAATAATAATAATAATAATAATAATAATAATAATAATGTTTTTATTGTTGTTATGTCTAGGCTACGGATGGAGAGGAAATTCCCACTTATTTAACTTATATGCAGAATTCATCATGCGAAAGGCTGGGCTGGATGAATCCCTAGCCGGAATTAAGATTGCCGGAAGAAATATCAACAACCTCAGATATGCAGATGACACAACCTTGATGGCAGAAAGTGAGGAGGAATTAAAGAACCTATTATTGAGGGTGAAAGAGGAGAGCGCAAAATATGGTCTGAAGCTCAACATCAAAAAACCGAAGATCATGGCCACTGGTCCCATCACCTCTTGGCAAATAGAAGGGGAAGAAATGGAGGCAGTGAGAGATTTTACTTTCTTGGGCTCCATAATCACTGCAGATGGTGACAGCAGCCACGAAATTAAAAGACGCCTGCTTCTTTGGAGAAAAGCAATGACAAACCTAGACAGCATCTTAAAAAGTAGAGACATCACCTTGCCAACAAAGGTCCGTATAGTAAAAGCTATGGTTTTCCCAGTAGTGATGTATGGAAGTGAGAGCTGGACCATAAAGAAGGCTGATCGCTGAAGAATGGATGCTTTTGAATTCTGGTGCTGGAGGAGACTCTTGAGAGTCCCATGGACTGCAAGAAGAGCAAACCTCTCCATTCTGAAGGAAATCAGCCCTGAGTGCTCACTGGAAGGACAGATCCTGAAGCTGAGACTCCAATACTTTGGCCACCTCATGAGAAGAGAAGACTCCCTGGAAAAGACCCTGATGTTGGGAAAGATGGAGGGCACAAGGAGAAGGGGACGACAGAGGACGAGATGGTTGGACAGTGTTCTCGAAGCTACCAGCATGAGTTTGACCAAACTGTGGGAGGCAGTGGAAGACAGGAGTGCCTGGCGTGCTCTGGTCCATGGGGTCACGAAGAGTCGGACATGACTAAACGACTAAACAACAACAAAACAGCATGTGAACCATGAGCACAGCCATCCCTTGAAATGTGCACTTCTCTGAATTTTGCAGCATTCTTCAGCCAAGCACTGTGTGCTGAAGTGCATATGCTAGGGTAAAGTGTGCATATATTAATACAACATTCATTGAATTAGGGGGAATCACTTGAAAAAATATGTATATTGTGGAAAATTGCGTTAAAAATGCACATATAAGGAAAAATTCGCTCTAAAATGCTGGGGAATTTTCACAGAGACTTTAAAAAATAATAATAATCACAAACTGATGTGGAAATGGAAAGAACTACATAGATACATTACATTTTTTTATTCTTATGCTGCCTTTCCATAGTTCAAACCATGCTCAAGGTGGCTTACAACAGGGGAAAAAACGAAATCATAACATAACGAAAGGAGTCATAAACAATAAATAAAAGATATAAAATACACAACCAGACTGAATGATTTCTGCATAAATCATAAGATCTAAAATAAAGATACAAAAAGGATAGTATAAATAACAGCAGCAACCCCTGCCAACAAAGCCCCCTAACTTATCTTAAAGACCATTGTAAACAGTTGAAATTGTGAGTAAGATTGGGATAACACTTGTGGTTTAATGGTGAATTTTGGGCACAATGGAGATGTAAAAGATTTGGATTATCATAAATGATGCAGGAGGAAATGATTAACAATAGGACCCACAAGTGGGAGGAAGGAAGTCCAGGAGATTAATTGGAATCTTGTTTTTATGTTGGATATGTGATTGTAAAATTTTAATCTGAAAAACCAAATAAACAATTATTATTATTTTTAATTGTCATAACCTGCCCTAGGGGCCTGTTGGTGAGTGGTGGGCAATAAAATATAATGAAATAATAATAATAAAGGTTGCAAAAATTAGGACCAGATTTATACATGGAGGTAACACTCTACGTGGGGCTGCCCTTGAGACTGACCCAGAAACTCCAGCGGGTGCAGAATGCCGTGGTGAGACTTCTTACAGGGTCCTCGCTGTGGGATCACCTTCACCCGGTGCTATACCAACTGCACTGGCTCCCGGTGGAGTACAGGATCAGGTTTAAGGTGCTGGTTTTAACCTTTAAAGCCCTATACGGGCCTAGGACCCTCGTACCTACGGGACCGCTTCCCCTGGTATGTCCCACGGAGGACCTTATGGTCTTCAAATAAAAACATCTTGGAGATCCTGGGCCACAGGGAGGTTAGACTGGTCTCGACCAGAGCCAGGGCTTTTGTGGCTGTGGCTCCAATCTGTCACAAGAGACTAGGGCCCTGCGGGATTTGACATCTTTCTGCAGGGCCTGCAAGACAGAGCTGTTCCACCAGGCCTTTGGCCAAGGCACAGTCTGACCCCCTCTCTTCTTCTGTAGTCTTGATAGAACTCTAGCCCGATGGTTGCCATTAATTTGATTCTGAATTGATTCTAGAATGTATTTTTATTAATTGACTGCATTATTTCATGTACACTGTGCTATTTTTACTTGTTGTTAGCTGCTCTGAGCCCGGCTTTGGCCGGGGAGGGTGGGATATAAATAAAATATTATTATTATTATTTCTCCAGACTTGGATATGGAGAAACAGTACTTGTAACAATTCCACCAACAGCCAATTGCAAAGGGTGGAGAAAAATCCCACTTCCAGGGCATTCATAACAAGTACAGTCGCAATTAGAATTTGGAGCAGTTCAATAGTATAGTAATGACTATTCCCCCCAATATTTTACCATTTTAGTCACACATATCATGCGCCTGTTGCGCTGAGGTGCAATGGGGAATGCTGTGCTCCCTCCACAAGTGCTGAAGAAAAGCTCACCTGCTAATCTGCTGCTGTACTTGGAATGAGAGGAAATAATAATAATAATAATAATAATAATAATAATAATAATAATTTATTATTATTATTTCTACCCAGCCCATCTGGGTGACTTTCAACAGAACACTGAAAACACAATAAAACATCAAACATTAAAAACTTCCCTAAACAGGGCTGCCTTCAGATGTCTTCTAAAAGTTGGATAGTTGCTTATTTCCTTGACATCTGCCAGTGAAGAAGAGTTTGGATTTGATATCCTGCTTTATCACTACCGGAAGGAGTCTCAAATCGGCTAACGTTCTCCTTTCCCTTCCTCCCCCACAGCAAACACTCTGTGAGGTGAGTGGGGCTGAGAGACGTCAGAGAGGTGTGACTAGCCCAAGGTCACCCAGCAGCTGCATGTGGAGGAGCGCGGAATCGAACCCGGTTCACCAGATTACGAGTCCACCGCTCTTAACCACTGCACCACACTGGCTTCACCACAGTGGCAAAGCTGCATGCTCTGGCACCGGGGGTGGAGAGCAGCTGGGGGTGTGGCTGGTGCGCATCTTGGGGGGTGTGGCGCACGTCCCAGGGGCATGGCATGTCGCCCGTGGGGGCATGGCACTTGGCGTGGTGGGGGGTGCACAGCGTGTGTCCGGGGGGCAGCCGCAGTGGTACCCCCCTCCCCGATGGTGCCAGGGCCAGTGCGCCCCCCGCCCCCATTCCTCCACCAGTGGGGAGGGCGTTCCACAGGGTGCGTGCCACCATCAAGAAGACCCTCTGCCTGGTTCCCTGTAACCTCACTTTTCACGGTGAGGGAACCACCAGAAGGCCCTCAGCGCTGGACCTCAGTGTCCGGGCAGAACGATTGGGGTGGAGACTCTCCTTCAGGTATACTGGGCCGAGGCAGTTTAGGGCTTTCAAGCTCAGCACCAACACTTTGAATTGTGTTCGGAAACGTACTGGGAGCCAATGTAGGTCTTTCAGGACCAGTGTTATATGGTCTCGACAACTCTATAACACCATCATTGCCTCAGGCAGCTTAGGTCTGCTCTGGTTTAGTTTTTGTTTTTTAATGTGCCCTATCCATGAGGGGACTCGGGTGGTGCTGTGGGTTAAACCACAGAGCCTAGGACTTGCCGATCAGAAGGTCAGCGGTTCGAATCCCTGCAACGGTGTGAGCTCCCGTTGCTCGGTCCCTGCTCCTGCCAACCTAGCAGTTCGAAAGCACGTCAAAGTGCAAGTAGATAAATAGGTACTGCTCTGGCGGGAAGGTAAACGGTGTTTCCGTGCGCTGCTCTGGTTCACCAGAAGCGGCTTAGTCATGCTGGCCGCATGACCCGGAAGCTGTACGCCAGCTCCCTCGGCCAATAAGGCGAGATGAGCATCGCAACCCCAGAGTCGGTCACGACTGGACCTAATGGTCAGGGGTCCCTTTACCTTTACCTTTATCCATGAGGCGAAGGGGATTTGCTCCCTGTCCTTCCCAGACAAATGCATCCAGCATTTGGATGTTCCTTTTCACCTCATGGCGTGGGAGAGTATTTGCTTTGCTTGTTAAGCAGGGCCAGGAAACAATCTTCAGTATGCAAGGAAGTGTGAGGAGGACCATTTTATTATTCTCCACGGATGATGAAATAATACATTAGCCGGGACTGGCAGGAGGGATGCCCCTCATTATTACTTCTGATTTATCTCCACCGGCCTCTAACGCCGCTTTGTCGTGACTGAGCAAGCACGTTCGTCTGCAGTCATGAGGAGCGGGAAGTGGGCTTTCCTTCCCTCCTGGAAAGCATCCAGTCCTCCTCTCATCTCAAATGAAAGGGCAATCCCACAGAAAGGCCGAGACTTGGAAGCCTGCCACACACGGCTGTAGAGTCAGTTTGATGAAGCAATGAAGAGGGACAGTGCCTAGCAGAGACAACCAGAGGCCTACAAAATGGTGGGCTTCTCTTTTGCTCCTCAGACACCCTCTACAACAGGCTTCCCCAACCTCAGCCCTCCAGATGTTTTGAGACTACAATTCCCATCATCCCTGACCACTGGTTCTGCTAGCTAGGGATCATGGGAGTTGTCGGCCAAAAACATCTGGAGGGCCGAGGTTGGGGAAGCCTGCTCTACAACATGTCTGTCTGCCTTTGAAGGGCGTCTGCCTTCTAATTCTCCCAGGAAAGCTTTAAGCTCATGAGGAACCTGAACAAGATCCTCACCGGTCAAATTCAGAAGAAGGGAACTCAAGGTAACACTGGAAGAGGAGAGACCTCAGAATGGTCTAAGAGATCAGTCTTTATCAAAGACTGTGTGCCTCTAGATAGGTGCCCCTGAAGAAGGTTGCATTCAGCTGAAACACACTGCGATGGATGGATGGATGGATGGATGGATGGATGGATGGATGGATAGATTTATAGAAATTAAGAAGAACTATGCATGCTAGCCAACCATGTCGTACTCAGACTGGGCCCGTTGAGATCATAAGACTGACTGGCTACAACTCCCAACAAATGCTGTTTGGATGTTGACAAGCTGGAAGATGTACAGAGGAGGGCAAGCAAGATCATCAAGGGTCTGGAAACCAAGACTTACCAGCAACGTTTGAAGGAGCTGGAAAAGAGTTTCGTTCAAACAATGTTTGAAGTTTAGCCTGGAAAAGAGGAGATATGACAGCCATCTTCAAATGACTTTTAGAAGACATCTGAAGGCAGCCCTGTTTAGGGAAGCTTTTAATGTTTAATAGACTATTGTATTTTAATATTCTGTTGGAAGCTACCCAGAGTGGCTGGGGAAACCCAGCCAGATGGGCAGGGTATAAATAAATTATTATTATTATTATTATTATTATTATTATTATTATTATTATTAT
>JAXCMG010000054.1:3176940-3237909 GCA_034642415.1 Podarcis siculus | reverse complement strand
ATTATTATTATTATTATTATTATTATTATTATTATTATTATTATTATTATTATTTCTTGAGGGCTACCACATGGAAGAGGGAACAAGCTTGTTTTCTCCTGCTCTGGAGGGTAGGACTTGAACCAATGGCTTCAGGTTTCAAGAAAGGAGATTCCAACTAAACACCAGGAAAAACTTTCTGAGAGGAAGAGCTGTTCGACAGTGGAACGGTCTCCCTCGGAAGGTTGTGGACTTTCCTTCCTTGGAGGTTTTAACACAGAAGTTGGATGGCCATCTGTCATGGATGCTTTAGCTGAGATTCCTGCATTGCAGGGGGTTGGACTAGATGACCCTTGGGGTCCCTTCCAACTCTACAATTCTCTGATTCTATGAAATGCTATTTGGGAGTTGTAGTCCAACAACATCTGGAAAGCACCAGCTTGAGAAGAGGCCCTTGTTCCTATTTCTCTCTCTCTCTCTCTCTCTCTGCCTTCTGGCCATTGGATAATTTTGCTAGAAGCCGTGGAATAGCCTGTACAAAAATCCTTTGAAAGATGCTCCTGCTCCACCTGCCGCCACTTTGACATTGCATCCTGGTTATGTAATTCATACAACCCCCTGCACATTCAGAGCACATACCAGATCCTCCTGTTTACTCCCAGACCAAAGGCAACAGAATAATTATGAGTAATAGCTGCACGGTGAAAGGGCACGCCGATTATTATCCGCATAAATATCAGCCCAGGAAGGTTAAACAACATCTTACGTACCACATTTCTGTAAACCATCATTGAGGGGAAGGGCAATAAATCACTTTTTATAAAAATCCTTTATACTTTGACATGCCTGCTGCTTTCTCTAAACATTATACTAAGATATTTAATTGGAAGCACTAGCAATGAAAACTTTTCATTCTTTATTCTCTCCTTACCTCCTTTTTCCTTTCTTCAGTCCTCAAGGTAGGCTAGAATGAGGAAATCGAGATATATATGAGGTGGCTGCTTGTTGAGGTCCATTTGTGAGTGAGTGTGTGTGTGTGTTTTATGAGGGGGCAAAACCCTGAAAGAAGTACAGTGGCACCTCGAGATGCGAATGGGATCCATTCCAGAGCCTCGTTCGCATCCTGAAGCGAACATAACCTGCATCTGCGGGTCGTGTTTCACCGCTTCCGCGCATGCGCGTGACATCATTTTGACCGTCTGCACATGCGCGTGGGGCGAAACCCGGAAGTAACGCACTCCGTTACTTCCTGGTCACTGCGGAGCGCAACCCGAAAATACTTAACTTGAAGCACATTTATCCCGAGGTATGACTGTACATGAAACTCCACAGAAAATTGGCGTGATAATTGTAATGCTGTTTGAAACATGAATGATAAAATCTAGCTTCTGGAAGCACTATTGACACCCACGCGTCACCTTGAGCGCTGCTTTGAAGACAAGAGGACCTAGCTACATCACAGACTTTTATCAGTTTCATTCGAGTTGAATAATCTCCTGGGAACTGGTGAGACGAATTATCTGTTAGATACTACCCACCCTCTTGTGGGATGTTACACATAGATAGCAGTCAAGTACAATATTCCTAGAGTGGACAGGAAAGGGGATGTTTGCTCCAGTCAGTCGGAACTTCCTGTGTCCTCCTGAGCTGGGACAAACTTCCTCTGCATGTGACTAGAAGTGGGCATGACCTTGTTGTTGTTGTTTAGTCGTTTAGTCGTGTCCGACTCTTCGTGACCCCATGGACCAGAGCACGCCAGGCACTCCCGTCTTCCACTGCCTCCTGCAGTTTGGTCAAACTCATACTGGTAGCTTCGAGAACACTGTCCAACCATCTCGTCCTCTGTCGTGCCCTTCTCCTTGTGCCCTCCATTTTCCCAACATCAGGGTCTTTTCCAGGGAGTCTTCTCTTCTCATGAGGTGGCCAAAGTACTGGAGCCTCAGCTTCACGATCTGTCCTTCCAGTGAGCACTCAGGGCTGATGTCCTTCAGAATGGATAGGTTTGATCTTCTTGCAGTCCATGGGACTCTCAAGAGTTTCCTCCAGCACCATAATTCAAAAGCATCAATTCTTCGGCGATCAGCCTTCTTTATGGTTCAGCTCTCACTTCCATACATCACTACTGGGAAAACCATAGCTTTAACTATATGGACCTTTGTTGGCAAGGTGATGTCTCTGCTTTTTAAGATGCTGTCTAGGTTTGTCATTGCTTTTCTCCCAAGAAGCAGGTGTCTTTTAATTTCGTGACTGCTGTCACCATCTGCAGTGATCATGGAGCCCAAGAAAGTAAAATCTCTCTAGACTTCCGGTCGGCGCCAGCGTTTAATGGCGGTCCTCTCTCCGAGCTCCGGAGGAGGACTGCTTCATGAGTTCGGGTCTGACCTGCTACGGCGAGCGGGGGACCCCTAAAATCTCAGGCGCTGAAGCCTGAGAGCAAGGAGACTCGGCGGGCACCTTTGCGCCCCCCTATACTGTGAAAGAGCCTTTTTAAAGGCTCCGGAACGGCATCGGGAGTGAGCGCGGTGCTGAGAGTCGTTACCCAGCCCGTGGAGTGAAGCCGCGTCGCCATAAACGGAGAGCGCCGATTCCTTCCTGAAAGACAAATTGGACTGAAGCACCCGTGAGTAAGAGCGAAAAAGACGGGACCTTTTAAAACTACTTTTTAAAAAATTGGCCGAAAGCGGGAGGGCATAAATTAAGGAAGTCTGCCCCCCCCCCGGACTGCAGGGAAATAAAGCAACGAAAGACCCCGCTGCAGTTGCAAAAAAGAAAGTAGCGAACTGTCAACCCTGAGCTGTCAAAAGTATCTATTCCCCCCGATCGGCAAGAGAAGGGGGAAAAAAGACAGTCTTGTGAAGATCCTTTTAAGTTGAAAGGAAACAAGCTTTCCCATCGCCCTGATTCCCCGGGGACGATCTGCCAGGAGTGAACACCGGGAGGAATTGGTTCTTTAAAAAAGGATACGGGATGGATACAGACTATACTCTAAATGCTGAAAAAAGTTGCAAGAATTGAATGGGACTTTGCTATTGAAACTTGATTAACTAAATTTACTTGGGAAAAAGTTTTTAAACAACTTTAATGGCGGACCTTAGACTCTTTACATCCGGCTTTGTGCTTCTTTGTTTCCCTTAACGTGGACACTATTAATTGCTCCCTCTTGAGGATCAAGAGGGAGAAACTGTAAAGTAACTGGCCAACAGTGGGATTTTCCATTGCAAGTCTTTCCTGTGAGAACGACCTTGGGACATGAGTGGCACAGCAGAGGAGATAAGAACCAGATCTAAAGCTAAAGTGACACAAAAGAAAAGAGGCTCAATCTCCGGCCAAACAGTGCCTGCACCGGAAAGTGTACCAGCTGCATCAATGGATTCTATGTCACAGGCATTGCTTAAAATAAATCAATCCCTAGAGGCCTTAACAAAGCAATCCACAGAAAATACAAAGAAATTGACAGAATTGACAGTAAGATTGGACTTGAACACTACGTCAGTGACATCTAATACAGAATCTATAAACAGACTGATTCAGGAATCTACAGAAACCAGGAAAATTGCAGAGAGTGCGAAAGCTACTGCAGATGAGACACAGGGAAAACTTGCGCCGATAGAGAAAAAAGTGAATGAGCATGAGGCAGCCCTCTCCTTATTGGAACTGCAGAGGAAAGAACGGAATCTGAAATTAAGGCAAGTTCCAGAGAACGAAGGGGACAACCTGACGGAATTTCTCACCCAGGCAATTTTGGAAAATTGGCAAGAAGACTTGGAGGATGATGAAATAGAAATAACAACGGCTTTCAGACTTGGCAGAAAGCAAGGCAAAAGGGCAAGGGATTGTCTGATTACCTTAAGAACCAAAGAGGAAAGAGACAAGATATTGAACCTGCACTATCAAAAAGCTCTGGTAATTGAAAATATTCAGGTTCAAATCTTTAAGGACATCCCTAGATACATTTTGGAAGTGAGGACTTTCTACAGAGATCTGGCCAACTTGTTGAGGAAAAACTACATACTTTTCAGGTGGGAATTCCCACAGGGGTTGTCCTTCAACTATAAAGGGAAGAAGGTAAGAATAAGAACAGTACAGGAGAAAGAATATTTTTTGGAGAGAAACCTGGAGGACTTGCAGAAAGGGACAGCACAAGGATTAACACCAGAAGGAGGAGAGCCAGTGGATATCGCAAACTTATCATACGGCCTACCACAACCACCAACTGAAGAAGAAGAAAAACTTGGAGCAGCCGGAGGGTCAAACGACTAACAACCAAGATGTCACTGCAACTTCTTAGCTGGAACTGCAATGGTTTGAACCTTCCCCGAAAAAGACGCCAAGTTTTCCATATCTTGAAAAGAGAGCAATTGGATTTGATATGTCTACAGGAAACTCATATAACTAGAACACACAGAAAATTGCTTGTGAACAAAAGATTGGGACAAGAATTTATATCTTCCGACAAAGTCAAAAAGAGAGGAGTAGTGATTTATGCAAAGGAAAAATTGGATCCAAAAATGAAATTTAAGGACGAAGAAGGAAGATACCTGGCAATCGAAGTACAGATTCAAGGAGAAAAGTATTTGGTAGTTGGAGTATACGCACCAAATGACGGGAAGGCAGAATTTTTTAAGAAGTTGCATGAGACTTTATTGGATTACCTCGACTGCAAAGTAATAATGATGGGGGACATGAATGGAGTGGTCTCTACAAATATGGATAAGGCACAAAGACAAGTGATTTCTAAAGAAGGAAGATTACCAAAGATCTTTTTTGAGATGACAGAAAATATGGACCTGATAGACATTTGGAGGACAAGAAACCCTCTCGAGAGAGAGGGAACTTTTTTCTCCGAATCTAAAATGACATGGACAAGAATCGATCAAATCTGGGTATCTAGTGTGATGGCTACAAAGATAAAGAAAGTAGAAATCTGCCCAAAAACCTGCTCCGACCATAACGCAGTAAAGATGGAAATGAAACTGACAACAACTGGATCCTTTAGATGGAGAATGAATGACTCCTTATTTAGAGATGAACAAATCTGTGAAAAAGCCCTAAAGACATTGAAAGATTACTTTGAGATAAATTTAAGAACAAAAGTTGAAAAAAGAACAATTTGGGACGCGAGTAAAGCCGTGATGCGAGGCTTCCTGATACAACAGAATTCAATTAAGAGGAAAAAGCAAAATGAAAGGAAAGATAGAATTCTGGAAAAAATGAAGGAAGGAGAAAAGAAACTGAGGTCTAAACCAAAGTCTCATGAAATTTTGAGAGAAATAAAGTACTATCAGATGCAATATATGGAACTTACAAACCAAGAGATAGAATGGAAAATTAAACAAATGAGACAAAGGACATTTGAGTCAGCAGATAAATGTGGGAAGCTCCTTGCATGGCAATTGAAAAAAAGGCAAAAACTGAACACTGTCACCTGTTTGGAGGTAGATGGAAAGAATATTTGTAAGCCAAATGAGATAAGTAATTGTTTTCAAAGTTTTTTTAGGAAATTATATTCACAAGGGCCTATGAAGGAACAAGAAATAGATGAATTTCTTAAAAATTATGGACTACCAAAAATTTCAGAACAAAGCAAGTTGATATTGAACCAAAAAATAACAGAACAAGAAATAGAGGATGCCATTCAAAAAACACAATTGGGAAAATCTCCAGGACCAGATGGCCTGACGGCCAGATACTACAAGGCTTTGAAAGATTGTTTAGTACAACCACTGAAAGAAGTTTGCAATGAAATACTGGAGGGGAAAAAGGCACCTGAATCGTGGAAAGAGGCTTTTATATCACTTATACCAAAAACTGAGACTGAAAAGAACCAGGTCAAGAACTACCGCCCGATCTCACTTTTAAATGTGGATTACAAAATATTTGCAGACATTTTAGCAAAAAGATTTAAGAAAGTGCTGATAGGTGAGATTCATAAGGACCAAGCTGGCTTTCTTCCGGGAAGACACATGTCGGACAATGTAAGGAATATAATAGACATTGTGGAATTATTAGAAACGAACATTAATAGAAAAGCAGTTTTGATTTTTGTGGACGCGGAGAAAGCCTTTGACAACATTTGTTGGAGTTTTATGAAAAAGAATCTCCAAGGGATGGGGGTAGGCCAAGGTTTTGAAAATGGTATAGGTGCGATATACTCTGAGCAGAAAGCAAAATTAATTGTGAACAATGTGGTAACAGAAGAGATAGCTATAGAGAAAGGAACACGACAAGGATGCCCTATTTCCCCTCTACTTTTTATATCGGTCCTGGAGGTTCTGTTAAATATGATTAGAAAGGACCAGTTGGTCAAAGGAATCCAGGTCGGAGTGAAAGAGTATAAATTAAGGGCATTTGCAGATGACTTAGTTTTAACACTACAGCAGCCAAACACTAGTACAAAAAGAGTCTTAGAACTGATTGAAATATTTGGTCAAGTTGCAGGATTTAAATTGAACAAACAAAAAACTAAAGTGCTGGAGAAAAATCTAACAAATGAGGAAAAAGGGGCATTTCAGAAGGAAACAGGTTTGGGGTTAGCAAAAAAAGTGAAGTACCTGGGGGTGAACCTGACATCGAAAAATGTGAATCTATTTAAAGACAATTATGATAAATGTTGGTCAGAAGTTAAGAAAGATCTAGACACATGGTCAAGGTTGAAACTTTCCTTGTTAGGAAGAATTGCTGTTATTAAAATGAATGTATTGCCTAGAATGCTATTTTTGTTTCAGACCTTACAAATAATAGACAAGATGGACTGTTTCAAGAGGTGGCAGAAAGACATATCCAAATTTGTCTGGCAGGGCAAAAAGCCAAGAATAAAATTTAAGACACTAACAGATGCTAAAGATAGAGGAGGCTTCGCCCTGCCAGACTTAAAACTTTACTATGAATCAGCAGCGTTTTGCTGGTTGAAAGATTGGCTGCTCCTTGAGAACACAGACATTTTGGATCTTGAGGGATTTGATAATAGATTTGGCTGGCATGCATATATATGGTATGACAAGGTAAAACTGCATAAAGGTTTTAAGAACCATATGGTCAGGAAAGCATTGTATAATGTCTGGATACGGTATAAAGATTTGCTTGAAAGTAAAACCCCCAGGTGGCTGTCACCTATGGAAGCTAAAGAGGTGAAAAAATTGAATATGGGGCCAAATTGGCCTAAATATTTTGAAATTATAGAACAGGATGGTGAAAAACTGAAATTGAAAAGTTTTGAGGAACTGAAGGATAAAGTGAGAGATTGGTTACATTACCGACAGATAAATGAAGTATTCAAACAGGACAGAAAGAAAGGCTTCCAAGTGGAGAGATCTAAATTAGAAACAGAATTGTTAGAACCCAATACCAAAAACTTGTCAAGAATGTATAATTTGCTGTTGAGGTGGAATACCCAAGATGAAGTGGTGAAATCTTGTATGATTAAATGGGCACAGGATATTGGACATGATATTGAGCTTGCTGACTGGGAGCAGTTATGGACCACCGGTGTTAAATTCACGGCATGTAATGCCTTAAGAGAAAACATTATGAAAATGATCTACAGGTGGTACATGACTCCTGCTAAGTTAGCGAAGATTTATCACTTGCCCAATAACAAATGCTGGAAATGTAATGAAACGGAGGGAACCTTCTATCACCTTTGGTGGACCTGCCCGAAGATTAAGGTTTTCTGGGAAATGATCTATAATGAAATTAAAAAAGTTCTGAAGAGAACCTTTATTAAAAAACCAGAAGCCTTTCTCTTGGGTATGGTGGGCCAAACGGTGTTAAAGAAGGATAAGACTTTTTTATGTATGCCACAACAGCAGCAAGAATTCTTCTAGCAAAGTATTGGAAGACACCAGAATTACCCACGTTGGAAGAATGGCAGACGAAGGTGATCGACTATATGGGACTGGCAGAGATGACTGGCAGAATTCGAGACCGGGGAAAAGAG
Source organism: Podarcis siculus (assembly GCA_034642415.1). NCBI lineage: Eukaryota > Metazoa > Chordata > Lepidosauria > Squamata > Lacertidae > Podarcis > Podarcis siculus. Next base: position 3,229,994 of record JAXCMG010000054.1, on the reverse strand, counting down.
GCGGTGGATGAAGATTGGAGTAAATTTAAAGTTTATCTTAAAAATTGTTGTAATTTGGATGAAAACTAGAAGATCAGGGTAATAAGAGATAAAGAACTACAGCTGTTTTAATAACTTAAGGAAGTTAAATTTATGACACTTAAAATAAGTTTATGACGAAAGAGTTGCTGAAAAATCCTGAAACAAGGATGCAGAAAAGGGGTGGTATGGGGAAGTCGATTTTGTGTTTGTTTATGTTTTTTGGTTTTGCTTCTTTGTATTCATTGAAAATTAATAAAAATTTATTCAAAAAAAAAAAAGAAAGTAAAATCTCTCACTGCCTCCATTTCTTCCCCTTCTATTTGCCAGGAGGTGATGGGTGATGGGCATGACCTTACCTGTCCAGGTAACAAAGGGGCAAGGCAGGCAGCACACTTCCCTCTTCTCCATCTTGCTTTCGACGTGTGAGCAGCACTGACTGCTTCTGTCAAGCAGTCAATGGGACTAACTCCCATATGGGGTAGTTCCATGTATATATACTTTGCAACCTAAGTCTGCCTTCAAGGATCCATCTGTGAACTGAATGTGTGAGTAAACTTCTTTTACACAAGATTGTGTCATGTCTGTTCTTTTTAAGGGGAGAAAAGGGGATTACCAGGAATCCTAATATTGAGAAACTTAAACAAACTTGCAACAAGCTAACCCAAGGATCAGCAAACATACCGCGGCTCGGGCCGGTGTCTCCAGAGCCAATCGCGCGGCGGGCTGGAGGGCGGGGGAGCACGTGCCCATACGCTTCCGCACACGCTATTTCCGGCACACTTCCGGGTCGGAGGAGCACCGGAAATAGCTTGTGCACATGTGCACGGGTCTCCTCCGACCCAGATGTGCACCGGAAATAATGCTTGCACATGTGCAAATAACGCTTGCGCATGCGCACAAGCTATTTCCAGTGCTCCTCTGACCAGGAAGTGAGCAGCCAAGCAGCACAGTGCTGGTAAGAGCGGGTGGCGGGGGTCACCGCGGGCCAGACAAACGAGTCCCGCGGGCCTTATCCAGCCCGCGGGCCTTAGTTTGGGGACCCCTGAGCTAACTGCTGTGTATTTAATAGGGGAATACCCTCTGCTAAGTAAAGGGACTTGCAAACACAAGTTAGGAAGCATAATATATATATATATACTCTCCTGCCTCCCTGAACATTCCCACACCTCTCACCAAAGTGGAGGAATAACTATTGAATTTGGTCTGTAGAGCAGATGTCCCCAAAGAGGTTTAGTAGCAATAGTATCGCTATGCCCCCACTGTTGTTGTTGTTGTTTACTATCATCATCATCATATATTGAATTTATATACTGCCCTATACCCGGAGGTCTCAGGGCGGTTCGTCATTATTAAAATTATTTACTGCATATAAAGTGCCTATAAATTTGGAAGTGCTTATTAAAAGCTAAGGCAATTCTTCCCCATGGGCTCATAATCTAATATACACAGCACAAAAGGAAAAAAGAATGGGGAGGGTAGAGGGAAAAAAATAAGAATTTGATCAGCTTTTCCTTTACCAGCTGATGAAGGGGGCCAAGGTAGGATCTCCATTGACATGATGCCCTTCTGGGTCACCTGGTTCATAGGAAAAGCCCGTGTGTTACAGCAAAAACACATTACATTGTCTGTGTCTCTTGTGTATCGTGAGCTTTCGGCCCCACTAGATGCATTTCTGCCTCCCTCCCTATACACCTTTGTGAATCTGCCAACTGGGGACAAGCTTTGTGCATCAATAAATTGAGCTCTGCCCCATAAAAAGCTTCTGCCCCAATCAATCTGATAGGATATGGGGGGGGGAGGGAATCATTTCAACAGGTTGTAGCGGTTACTGTTGCTAATAAGTCATGTTTTGCAAAGCATTATGAAGTCATGAATTTTTATTTTTATTTTTTAAAAAATCTTATTGAACATTTTATGGATTTTGTTTTAGTTTTGGTAAGTGGGTTAGGTTAGAAATATGCATTTGAAATGTTAAAAAATAATGTGCATACAATTTCCCCCATTAGAGACTCCAAAATCTCCAAATGGAAGCTGTATTCCATTTGCTGGCCTTTAATGCATTATTTAAAAGCGTTATGTATTAAATAAATTGAAAACTCCCAAGAACTGGCTGCAGAAAGTTGTCCTTCAAAAACATATTGGTTGTGGATGTCAGGGTAGCATCCTAGCATTGTGGGGGGCCAGTAGGGAGCCGGTGGCACTGTGGTCTAAACCAATGAGCCCCCTGGGCTTGCCAATCGGAAGGTCGGCGGTTCAAATCCCAGCGATGGAGTGAGCTCCCATTGTGCTGTCCCAGCTCCTGCCAACCTAGAATTTCGAAAGCACACCAGTACAAGTAGATGAATAGGTACCGCTGTGGCGAGAAGGTAAACGACGTTTCCATGCACTCTGGCTTCCACCACGGTGTCCCGTTGTGCCAGAAGTGGTTTAGTCATGCTGGCCACATGACCCGGAAAGCTGTCTGTGGACAAACACCAGCTCCCTCGGCCTGAAAGCGAGATGAGCGCCGCAATCCCATAGACACCTCTGACTGGACATAACCTTCCAGGGGTCCTTTACCTTTACAGTGCAGTCATCCAGACTTGCGGTTAGCACTAGAGGTTTTCCCAGGAGCAGAAGCTGCTGGCCTGTCAGTCGAACCTGTACTTCTAGCATTCAGAAGCATCATCTTCAGAGCTAGACATCTTCCTGATTGGTACAAGCTTGCTGTGTGCATGTGTGTGTGTGAGAGAGAGAGAGCACACATTGAGAACAGAGAAGAAACTATGTCATTAATCCCAGGAAGTACTTGCCATCAACCTGTCTGGCTTTGAGTTTGTTAGCCAATTATTCAGGCCATAACAACATCAAGATGGCTTTTAGGCATGGCGTGGCTGCTTCTGAACCAGAAGAAAGACGAAGAAAATCTGGTTGTCATCATACTGAAGTTGCCACTCTCTCTTCCAGACTATCTCATGCAGACATTTCCACCCAGGCTCTGGAGTGCAGTTGGGGGGGCGGGCTTATAGCTATAGTTGCACAAATAGGGGGATGGCGATAGTAAGAACTCTGGGCACGTAGAATGGGCATAATGGTCTCAGAGTTCAGGTGGGAGTTCGTACTTTTGGATGGTATTTTCGAATGAAAGCTCCTCCTTTGCCATATAGCAAACTGGCACAGAAACGGCTTAGTCATGACCCAGAAGCTGTACGCTGGCTCCCTCGGCCGGTAAAGTGAGATGATCACCGCAACCCCAGAGTCATTTGGCCAGCATGACTAAGCCGCTTCTGGTGAACCAGAGCAGCGCACGGAAATGCCATTTACCTTCCTGCTGGAGTGGTACCTATTTATCTACTTGCACTTTGACATGCTTTCAAACTGCTAGGCTGGCAGGAGCAGGGACCGAGCAATGGGAGCTCACTCCGTCGTGGGGATTCAAACCGCCGACCTTCTGATCAGCAAGTCCTGGGCTCTGTGGTTTAACCCACACCGCCACCCGCGTCCCCCTGCATTGTATAATACTTACAACCTAAACCAGGCTCCCACAATCTGCTGCCTTCCAACTGTCTTGGACGACAACTCTCACCCATTCCAGATCTCTGACCCCTGGCCACGCAGGCTGGAATAGGTAAGTGTTGCACACCAAAGCATCTGGTGGGCATCAGGGGCATCAGGAGAGCCAGTGTGGTGTAGTGGTTAAGAGTGGTAGTCTCGTAACCTGGGGAACCGGGTTCGCATCTCCACTCCTCCACATGCAGCTGCTAGGTGACCTTGGGCCAGTCACACTTCTCTGAAGTCTCAGCCCCACTCACCTCACAGAGTGTTTGTTGTGGGGGAGGAAGGGAAAGGAGAATGTTAGCCACTTTGAGACTCCTTAAAAAGGGAGTGAAAGGCGGGATATCAAATCCAAACTCTTCTTCTTCTTCTTCGGGTAGAGGAAAGCTGACCTAAACTACTTTAAGATAACATTCTAAATATTGGCATTATTCCATCCACCCCAAAAACCTTCAGGAAATCTTTTTCAACTTGGGAGTCTTGTTTCTAGCCTTCTTCCATGATTAAAAAACAAATCCCTATTCCAAAAAAAGAAAGCAAGGAAAAAAAGCCTGACCCTGTGAGGCTCTAATTTGGAGATATCAAAGCCGGCAGCTTTTGTCAACATGACTCATTTGCAATGTCATTCAACGCGTCCCAAGCCGCTCCACAAAAGCTCGTTAATGCAACAGCCCCTTTCATAATAAGCCCCAACCCTTTTAAATATACAAATAAATCCAAGCCGTAGCGGAAGATGGAATATTCTTCACTTTTACAGCAAATTAGGTTTAATGGACAATAAGTGGCAAGGTTTTAAGAGGAAGGTGGGGGGGAGTGGATCTGTTGATCAATATTTAATCAAGAGCTCTTTATTTTTTCATAAAGGAAGACTTTTTCTAAAAGCCTGATTTAAAATCAGTGACAAGGCCGGATTCTGTAATTCTGCAGGGTTAGTGCCATATATAACACGCCAGAGACAGAACGGCAAAAAAAAAAGAACCTTTCTTGACACCAGCGAAATGTAGATTAACAGCAGGAGAAGACAAAGGCCACAGGAACAGATCAAATAGAGTGAAGGGTGCAATGGTGGCGGGGGGCGGGGGGGCGAGCAGCTTGGCTAACGATGGCAAAGCATTACCATAATGAATCTTGTGAGTAAGCAACATACTTTAACATAATTCCTTTTGATGTATTAAGAAGGCATATGCTATAATCAAGAAAAGCGTTACTAGGCAAAAGGCGAGGCTGCTTTCAGATTTAAAAGCTTAACTCGTTTTCGCCATCTCCGCCACCGTCTTCAGACATACTTTTTTAAAAATAAAAACAAAAAACCCAAAGGAGCTATTTACAATAAATTGACATAACTTACCCTCACAGACACGCATGCAATAATTTCTGTGCATGTGTGTGTGTGTGTTTTTCCTATCCTGTCAACATTAATGTTTATTCATTGTTCCCCAGTCCCCCTTAAGAATTTAGGAGAGGGAAAATGCAATAAGCCGCTATAACTTTGAGATGCCTGTGCTAAATTACGGGCGCTGTCATTCATGGAATAATTATCCACCAATCCGTACAACGTTAAATCAAATAGAATTTTGAAGCAACATCAATTTCGGCATAACAAACATGCCTTCTGTTCTTTAAATGTGCCAGGTGGAAAACGAGGAGCCAGGGCTGTGATCCTGTTTAGGCAATGGAAACCAGCCCAATATGTGTTTGGACTCCGATATTCTAGACTCCCGACCATTCTTTGTAGTGGCCATTTATCCAGGTACTTTCTTGCCTGCTTCTTTGACTAGCTCAGAAGGCTTAACAGGGGAAGTCAGGGGAACTCAAAAGGGACTGAACTACAGTCATACCTTGGAAGTTGAACAGAATCTGTTTGACTTCCAAAATGTTTGGAATCCAAAGTGCGGCTTCCGATTGGCTGCAGGAAGCTCCTGCAGCCAATCAGAAGCCGTGGAAGCCCCATCAGACATTCGGCTTCCAAAAACAGTTCGCAAACCGGAACCTTGGGGAGCCAAAATATCCGAGAACTATGCGGTTTGACTTCCAGGGTACGACTGTGTAAGGTAAAGGTAAAGGGACCCCTGACCATTAGGTTCAGTCGCAGACGACTCTGGGGTTGCGGTGCTCATCTCACTTTATTGGCCAAGGGAGCCGGTGTACAGCTTCTGAGTCATGTGGCCAGCATGACTAAGCCGCTTCTGGCAAACCAGAGCAGCGCACGGAAACGCCGTTTACCTTCCCGCCAGAGTGGTACCTATTAATCTACTTGCACTTTTGATGTGCTTTCGAACTACTAGGTTGGCAGGAGCAGGGACCGAGCAATGGGAGCTCACCCCGTCATGGGGATTCAAACCGCTGACCTTCTGATCAGCAAGTCCTAGGCTCTGTGGTTTAACCCACAGCACCACCCTGTATATCAACCTGTATATCAACCTGTTATTGTTCTCAGACACTCTCCTCCTCCCCAAGTTGTTTTCACCCTCATGAATACAAACACCTGAACACAGGTAAGTCCTTGCTCTGCGCAAGTATTCTTCATACCTGCTGATCTGCACATCTCAACCGTTGAGCGCACAGGTGCACAGACAGTATACTTGCTGAATGTTACTTGTGAATCATTGTACAAGTACGCAGCTCAGCTGTTTGTCTGTACAGATGCACGTTGGACACTCATTGAATGTACCACCCCTAGAGCGCATGTGAGTCACGAACCGTACCTGGGAGCTGAGTAATGGCGTGATAGAAAAAGGTAATGCGTGGAAGGGCAAGCATTCTTTCCTACCCACTGTTAGTTACTCCACTGGAATCTAGTTTATTTATTACATTTATACCTGCCTTCCCTCCCAATGGAGCTTCTAAAAAGAAAGGCTGATCCTGGAAGGAGACTTATTCTCAGTGAGTTGCCATCTCCTTAGTCCCAGGCAGACCAAAGGAATTGCACCCCTCTGGGCCAGCACTGCATTTGTTCACAGAGGTTGTATAAAGATTCCAGGAGCTGAAGATTAAGGATGGTTGAGGATTTTATTCAGTCTGCATTTTGAGGGGAGACCAAACCAATCCACAGCCCCAAGAACCACTGAGCAAGATTCACATAATGCAAGATTCAATCAGATACAAGCATTTCACCGGTCTTGAAAGACCTACATTGGCTCCCAGTACGTTTCTGAGCACAATTCAAAGTGTTGGTGTTGACCTTTAAAGCCCTAAACGGCCTCGGTCCAGTATACCTGAAGGAGCGTCTCCACCCCCATTGTTCTGCCCGGACGCTGAGGTCCAGCGCCGAGGGCCTTCTGGCAGTTCCCTCATTGTGAGAAGTGAGGTTGTAGGGAACCAGGCAGAGGGCCTTCTCGGTAGTGTGGCCCGCTATGTGGAACGCCCTCCCATCAGAAGTCAAAGCGATAACAACTACCTGATATTCAGAAGACATTTTAAGGCAGCTCTGTTCAGGGAAGTTTTTAATGTGTGACATTTTTGTGTATTTTTGGTCTCTGTGGAAGCCGCCCAGAGTGGCTGGGGAAACCCAGCCAGATGGGCGGGGTACAAATAATAAATTACCATATTTTTTGCTCTATAAGGCTCACTTTTTCCCTTCTAAAAAGTAAGTGGAAATGTGTGTGCGTCTTATGGAGCGAATGCAGGCTGCACAGCTATCCCAGAAGCCAGAACAACAAGAGGGATTGCTGCTTTCACTGTGCAGAGATCCCTCTTGCTGTTCTGGCTTCTGGGATTCAGAATATTTTTTTTCTTGTTTTCCTCCTCCAAAAACTAGGTGCGTCTTGTGGTCTGGTGCGTCTTATAGAGCGAAAAATACGGTATTATTATTATTTCTCTGAATTTTGCGATGTTGCTTGTGATGCAGATTTTGGCGAAAAAAATGTGCAGGAATGAATTAAAACGGGCAAAATATATACTAAATATACAGCCAGGATGGTGTAAAATGCAACCCATTTGAGGTCATATTTGGGTATTATTTTTTCATGGTTTATTTTTTAAAGCTGTTTGATGAAGGAACAGGATGGACTGGATCAATGACAAGGAGATGTGTAAAATGGAAATATCCTGGGTTGTATTCAGTGCAGCACTACAGATGTTCTTCTGTCAGCGAAAGCATCTCTGCTTGCCCGGTGGAAGACTCTTCCTTCTCATCCTCCCACCTGCCATTCTGGAGGATCTCCCAACCCTCGGGAGCAGATCTGGAGAGGGTGCGTGGACCACATGGGGAGGGGGAAATTCTCACTGCACCAGTGGCACTCCTTGCTCTGACTTTTGCTAGCACAATAGTTTGGTTGAATATGGTCCACTGACCTGTCCATCCTTACTCAAGATGCTCCATAGGGGGATCAACGAAGGGAAATCCTCATTGTCCAGGGAACCACAGCAGAAAACTGAAATTTAGGGCAGAAGCCAGTTAAAGATCAATTGGATAAAGAGTTAACGCAGTGTTGAGTAAAGTCTTGCTTGTTCATTCTCCTGTGGATTTGTTTACAAGGTTGGCGGAAGCAAATATTCCCTGGTGGGAATTTGTGGCCTTCTGACTCTCAATCAACACAGCCAACCAGTTCGGCAGCCGGCCTCCTTTCCCACAGCGCAGACACTCAGTTGGATTTCTATCTCTGACATTCAAACAAGGGTAGCAAAGAAGACTGGGTAATATTCCGCACTGCAGCCCTGCTTACGATTCTGTCATCCCAGCATGTCTGGGAGACATTTTGGCAAGATGTGTGAATCCCTTTCATCCTCTCATGAATTACTGAAAAGGCATGTGGAAGTCGAAATACTCGCCAAAGTGAAATCTGTCATGTTTGGTCCTAAGCATGATGTTACTGTGGTTGGGTCTGGCTGCTGAAATAATCTAAAACAGAGTGTCCTGGAAAGGCTGCTTCTTGTGGTAACCTGTTCCATGTGTGTCCTCCTCCTTTAAAAACCAGAGACTTTCCCCTCTTTGAAGTCCTTAAGTGATATTTAACCCCTTTTCCTTGTTGTAAAGAAACCAGCGAAACAAGACCTGCAGCCATCACCCATCCCCAAGCATCAAGACTTTGAAGAAGAGTGGCAAAGTAACACTAGCAGAAGCAGTAGCAACCTTTGCTTGCTTAGGGTGCTTCAGGATTTGCCTTGCTGTGTGCGGGAGAAAGAGAGACAGAGACACCCTTTAAGGACTCTTTTTTAAGTTAGAAATTGCAAAAAGAAAAGATTCTCCAAGTTTTATCTCTTTAACATTCAAACAAGTAGTGGAACTCAACCATTTGAGCAACTTTATGATCAGATTCTGGGCTGCATGTTTGAGAGAGAGTTTGAATGTTTGTGCTTATTAATTTTGGAAGGCAAGGAAGGGTTGAGAAAAGAAAGCTTTCTGGAATATATTACTGGATTCGGAAGCCAATGCGCCCGGGGGAAGATGCACAGACTTTGTTTACCAGGCTAAAAGATGTGTAGACTTCCTGAGTTCAGAAATTCCTGTCAGGGATTCCTGACTTCTTCCTTGACCTCTTGGGGCTGTTTCACATGAGTCCAAATAGGTGTATATTAAAAATTTAGCAACTTCCTGCTTCTGCCCTGAAACACAACCATGGGAGAAACACTGAACAAAATAATTCTACAGCCACCAATTCTTCTGTGGGGAAGAACTGATGTATGTTACATTTTTAATGAATATTTTGGTGTGTGAAGCAGCTCAGTCCTTGCCCTAAGAGGGGGAAAAGTATACAATAACACTTTCAAGGAATCTCCATAAGCATTTCAATCTCAGTTGGAACAGAAGGTTATTATTTGGTAACCCTTTTCCATTGCTGCAAGAGAGTTGGTTTTTTTAATGGTTACGAGTGCATATATATATATACACACTCGTAACCATTAAAAACCATTTTTTAAAAAACTCTCTTGCAGCAATGGAAAAGGGTCATATATATGTTTGTCTTGTCTGTTAGTATGTCTTTCTTTTTTGTGTGTGTTTCATGGTTCATATCTTGGAATGGCACAATGGAAACAACCATCTTTGGAAGAACAATACAACAATCAACAATTGGACAAAAAAAAATATGCACTTGAGGCTCTAATATTTTTGTGGAAGCATCAATGAAGCAGCTTATAACCCATAAGGTTCCATTTAGGATCCCTTGCAATAATGCAGTGAATGCTGAGGACTGATCTCAAAGGCTCATTTCAGATGTCACACAAAACTATGGCTAAAAAAGCTTAACTTTTTGGAACCAGTCAGCAAACCAGCAACAGAACTAGTGTTTGAGGTGGGCTTGTAAACCATGGTTTGTGCCAACCATTGTTTGGCATTGTGTTTGAATTGAAAACAAATAGTCATTGCTTTGCCTCCGGACTCAAGGCTAATGTCCCTAAAGACTAGACTGCTGAGTACTGGGGATGGGCCTGTTTTGCATCTGCTTTGCATGTAGAAAGTCCTAGGTTCAGTCTTCAGGTAGAGATGTGTGATGGCCTGGGATTCGGACTCGGAGGCTGAACCTGAGGAATCCCAGCCTGCACAGGATTCCCCGCCTCCAGAACCAGCTGAGCCGGGGCTGGGGCATGAGCCTGAAGGGTCCTCACCTGTGCTGGATCCTCAGGTGCAGGCACCAGCTGAGTCTGCTCTGGCTCCTGAGGTGATGGAGGACCCATTGCCTGCAGGTGCTCCACTCTCAGCCCCATCAGGGGAGGCTGAGGTTGCCTCTGGGTCCAGTAACCCTCCAGCCTCTCCTGAGCTACAGAGGCTCAGGGCAAAGAGGTGGGGGGAACTAAGTTCCCACAGGAGGAGTGCTCACCTCCAGGCCAGGAGAGGCGAGTCACCTGTGGACTGGGGCTGCCCTATGCCTCGGGGCAGATAAAAGCCAGCCAGCCCCAGTCCCAAGTTGTGGAAGCAACATTGTTGGTAGCCAGTTCCTGCCTGCACCCTGTCCTGCCGGATCTCCTGACCTTGCCCGACTCCCTGCTTTGGACCCAGCTTCAACTTTGATGGACGGCCTCAATTACTGCACTCTCAACCTCAGACTGGACTCGGACCACGCCTCACGGAAACCCACGGGACCAGCACAAGATGGGAGAGACTATTGTGTGAAATTCTGGTGAAGCAGTGACAGTCAATATAGATAATATTGAGCTACATGGACCAACGAATCAATATAATATGCTAATACGGAAAGAAAAAGCAGACAAACCACAACCTCACTTGATCAGGAGTTGTGCCCCAGCATCCTTAGTGACTTCACAAGACAGCCTGGGACTCATGTCTTAGATCATGTGGTTTAATGTCCTTGGTCAGCAGTTCTGCAAAGCAGCAATCATTGCGATCCTTCAAAAGCTGACAATCGCACCAGGTCATATACTTTATAGAATTATGAATAATTTTAGCGGCTCGTATTTCTGGCTGACAGGCACTGAATACTTAAACAACGTAAGAAGTTCATTGGAAACTTTGCTGAAGTTTCGTTAAAATGTGCTCCTTGGGTTCTATTGATTTTGCAGTTCTGGAACATTGCATTCGAGAGTGGAATTTTCAGTCTGGCTTTCAATTTATTTAGCTCTCAAATATTATATGGTGCTATAAAATTGTGTTTCATATACCTGCTTGCAACAGAAATGAGAAGAATTGGAGCTGAAAGGGGGGCAGGATGCCAAGTCCCAAAACATGCTACAGAAATACCGGGGGTATTATTTATTTTTAACTGGAATTTTTAATATTGATATTAGTAGGTACCATCCTTAATGTGAATCGCCAAAGTCAATGGGGTTTTTACGCAATGTGGTGCTTCAACCACATCCCCCTAGTGGTCCAGCAATAAAACTGCCGGCACATTTGCAAAGCTAAGCAGGGTCCGGTATGGTTTTTAAGTATTCTTATCAGTGGAATAAATCCAGGGAAGGCTATATCTACACAGCTATAAAAAATCGCTCTGCAAAAAACCTGTTGTAAAGCTCACAATTGAAAATATCATTGCATTGCGATTTCAGCTCTACAGGGCCAACGGTGTCACAGTGTTATAATGCATTTATAACGCTGTATTTTGACTAATGTAGCTGTTGACAGCAGTCACAAAATTAAAAGACGCCTGCTTCTTGGGAAAAAAGCAATGACAAACCTAGATAGCATCTTAAAAAGCAGAGACATCACCTTGCCAACAAAGGTCTGTATAGTTAAAGCTATGGTTTTCCCAGTAGTGATGTAGGGAAGTGAGAGCTGGACCATAAAGAAGCCTGATCGCCGAAGAATTGATGCTTTTGAATTATGGTGCTGGAGGAGACTCTTGAGAGTCCCATGGACTGCAAGAAGATCAAACTGATCCATTCTTAAGGAAATCAGCCCTGAGTGCTCACTGGAAGGACAGATCCTGAAGCTGAGGCTCCAATACTTTGGCCACCTCATGAGAAGAGAAGACTCCCTGGAAAAGACCCTGATGTTGGGAAAGATCAGGGAGAAGGGGACGTCAGAGGACGAGATTTTTGGACAGTGTTCTTGAAGGTGCCAGCATGAGTTTGACCAGGGGTCTGCAACCCGCGGCTCCAGAGCCGCATGTGGCTCTTTTACACCTTTGCCGCGGCTCCGGGGCGGATACTAGCGAGGGGAGGAGGCGCATTGTGCGCCCTGACACTCCCCACTGTGGCAGGCGCTGTACTGGCTGTGACGTCGCATGGGGGCGGTGCGTGCGTCAGTCACGCACCGTCCCGACGTCACCTTCCCGCCCGCTGTCAGATCGGACATTAAGGTAAGAAACAATATATGCAGTGTTATATTTGTTTTAAATGTCGCAATGGTTTTGCGGCTCCCAGTTTTTTTTTCTTCAAAAACGGGTCCAAGTGGCTCTTTTTGTCTTAAAGGTTGCAGACCCCTGAGTTTGACCAAGCTGCGGGAGGCAGTGGAAGACAGGAGTGCCTGGCGTGCTCTGGTCCATGGGGTCACGAAGGGTCGGACACGACTAAACAACTAAACAACAACAAACAGGCCTGAGGCCTAAGTCAGTCAATCAACAGATAAACAGCAACACACCAAATGGTGGGCACTGTGTGAGAACAGGATGGTGGGCATATGGTCTCATCCAGCAGAACTCTTCTTATGGGCTTACATACATGGATTCATGACATAACTGATTCAAGTTGTCCATAAGGCCATAATTGGCTGAGATTTACATTTACAGACTGTAAACGGGCTGTTGAGATATTACTAACAGGTAGATTATCAGATTTCCCCCGCAAAGGAAAAATCTGGTTTAAATTGTTTTTCAAAAAATGGGCTGGCATTTTGATGCCAGTAATGCAGGGTGGTTGCTGCAAATCAACTCACACATTTGAGGAGAACCCTTCCCACAATAAACATCCATCTGGAAGCAGCTTAAGTGCAAACAGATTCCAAAACTGCACGCATTCAGGAATGGTTTGCATCTGAAGAATGGGAGACCATTTTAAAGGGATCAGTTTAATAATTTTTCACATGCAATTCATAAAGGACTATACGAAAGGCCATCATTCTGCATAAAGCTCATGCAAACATCAATATTATTTTTTTTCTTTGTTGAGTGATACTGTGCAGTGTGTCTTGCAAGTTTTATCTTGTTTGTCGGCAACCGTGGGTAAGGCAGGTCGCTCTGATTCTCATTTTATAAATTCTTCTTCTTCGGCGATCACTCGTAGCCAAGTAAGATTGTCTTCCATAAACATGGTTTTAACAATGAGTCCGTAAGTGACTGTGGAGGCCAAATCTGGACCCGCATGTCCTTCCACAGTGGGGACATTGGTTTCTGGGCAGGAGCTGATCACGGTGTGGATTTGCCAAGCGTGCCTTCCTCTTAGCAAGTTTCTCCCTTTTGTCCTGAGTTTGAGTGTCTTCAGAGCCCATGATACCTTTCACAAAGGCTGTTCTCCAACTGGAGCACTCACAGGCCAGTGTTTCCCAGTTGTCAGTGTTTATACTACATTGTTTAAGATTTTCATTGAGACAGTCTTTAAACCTCTTTTGTTGACCACCAGCATTACGCTTTCCATTTTTAAGTTCGGAATAGAGTAGTTGCTTTGGAAGGCGATCATCAATAGTTTTCGGCCTTCATTTTATAAATATTGAAGCGAAGACACTGCAAGAAAACTATGCAATGGATCACAGTTCCTATGCCAGTCCGCAGGAGGGAGAGAGACAGAGAGAAAGAATTATATTTCCACTCACTCTCGTGCTATTACCTTTATGGCATATCGAATCTTCCGTTTTATGTGAATTGCAACAGCTCCGGTGTTTTTAACGGCCTTTACTCTCATCAACTTATGAAAGATTTACGGCACTTCTAAACAGGAGTCATCAATTTCAATTCTCAGCAAATCAATGAGTGGGGGGGGCAGCACCCAATCTATTGAACTGCTTTATGCAACCAATTGCACAAGTTAATGTTTATTCCTTGAAAACATAAAAAGCCCACCTGTATGTGGACACAGAACTAGTAAAAGGTACCAGGCAAAAAACACTGCAGAGATTAAAACTGTGTATTTATTATTTCACCCAGACATGGAGTGATTCCCTCAATAGAACATTGTCAATGGCAGCTTGGCTAGTAGGTTTTTCTATTGTTGTAAAAATTTAGGGTGGCACACACTCCACGAAAACAAATCCTTCACCCTTCAGAATTTAGGAAATATTCCCTGAGAAAATCACACTTTACTTTAGAACACAGAACAATCCCAAAAGCTTGGCTCTCCTAATAACTCTAAATATTTCCTCTGCAGACGGAAATGTCTTAGAGAAACGTTTCCCAATTGTTTTCACTTACAAATCATACAAATTCTGTCTTAAGGGCATATTTTGCAGAATAATAGGGTAGGCCTGTGACCTGGATTCAAGAACTAAAGTGTTTATGATCTCAAAGGAATGGTCACACTAGCCAGTTCATGCAATCAGTGACCGTTATCAGGTAACTTGTCAGACAAGAAACAAGCCACACTCGCAAATTTCTGTTGTAGACTGCCTCCTTCTGTGACACAAGCATGATGCATTTTGGGTGGTCTTTGGCTAAGGGGCTGCACAATTTTTAAAGTCTTTAAAAGTTCCTGCACACATTTGTTCTGGGTCCTTGACTCCATGCAAAGTGTGTGGGGGGGACACCATTGTTGCAACAGAAAATAGAGAAGTTCTTTGATTTCACTGGATCCTGCCTCCACTCAATTTTCTCTGGCCGATAACGAATATAGGAGGACACTGGATCCCTTGATCGAGAGTTGAGCTGACAAAGCAAACTCCAGTTTTTTCTATAACACTACACAGCACTACGCAAGGAATTACTACTATTAACACAGGCGTACCTCAGAAGTCCTCATTTGGACAAGATTTCATTGTTTTAGATGAAGTCTTTCCTCTGATAGCTTCTTGGACCCTGCTCATCAACCACACTGGTGTCATCTTGTTCCTCATGATACGTTTCCAGATCTGTGGCGTACGTTCCATTTCCGTACAGTCGTACCTCGGCTCCCGAACGCCTTGGGAGTCGAACGTTTCGGCTTCCGAACGATCAAAAACTGGAAGCGAGTGTCCAGGTTTTTGAACGTTCTTTCGGAAGCCGAACATCAGGTGGGGCTTCCGCGGCTTCTGAAGTTGCACTTCCAGAACGGATTCTGTTTGACTTCTGAATACGACTCTAAGGTCTTAAAAGGAAGGGGGGGAGTTGATCAATATTTAATCAAGAGCTCTTTATTTTTTCATAAAGAATGTTCGGAAACCTGAACACTGTCTTTCAGTTTCAGTTTGGGAGTCGAAACATTCGACTCCCAAGGCATTCAGGAAGCGAGGTACGACTGTATTATTATTGAAACAAAATAAAATAAAAATTCCTTCCAGTAGCACCTCCCCCCCCCCAATTTTTTTATTAGTTTTCACAATATTATAAACAAACAAACGCACAAGACAAACAAACATAAATCATAGCCTTATTGAAAATTACAGCTATTAACTTTGTTAAGTGACTTCCTTGCTTCCCTTTGGTTGAATTTCATTGCATGTCCTTTTAACGGTTTTCCAAATCCCAATTTTTATAAAATTTAACTTAAGCATTAACATCCTTAGATCGTCACCTTATGGAATTAAACATATTAATTCATCACTTAACATAAATAAAATCCTTAGCCCATTAGGTATCTGCAAGCTATTTTCAGTTAGTTTAACTTAACAAATTTAAGTAAATAATCATTAAATTTATTCCATTCTTCCTGATACTCCTCCTCCTTCCGGTCGCGGACTCTTCCGGTTAGGTCGGCTAGCTCTGAAAAATCCATCATCTTCATCTGCCATTCTTCTATTGTTGGTAATTCTTGGGTTTTCCACTTTTTAGGTAACAAAATACGAGCAGCAGTTGTGGTATACTCTGGTTCCTCTTCAGATCGTATAAATCTTTCGCCTTTTACCAACTAAGTTTCTTATTGGTATGAGCTTTTGTGTGCATGCACACTTCTTCAGATACCACCACCACCATCATCATCATTTGCTAGAAGGCACTATCTGGTACAAACAGGGCTGTGCACATGGCAAGAATTCGTTTGTGTGCCATTATCTCCCCACCCCACCCCAAATGAAACCCACTAATTCAGCAGCAACTGATTTCATTCTGCATCAATTGCTTAGACGTCTTCCTGTGCCTTAGGGCCTCCCCCTGAGGAGCCTCACAGCCGGCTTGCAGGCATTCCCTCATCCAAGTAAGAGGTAATCCCTCTTCCTTGCCTGGAATAAACAAAACTGGTGAGCATTTTCCCCAATCCAAACCCAACACCATCCACTCCACAATGCTAGATTTTTGTGAAACCTACCATGGATTGAAGAGGAGGAGCGCAGGAGCTCAAAGAGTTAGTTGTTGTTGTTTAGTTGTTTAGTCGTGTCCGACTCTTCGTGACCCCCTGGACCAGAGCACGCCAGGCACTCCTGTCTTCCACTGCCTCCCGCAGTTTGGTCAAACTCATGCTGGTAGCTTCGAGAACACTGTCCAACCATCTCGTCCTCTGTCGTCCCCTTCTCCTTGTGCCCTCCATCTTTCCCAACATCAGGGTCTTTTCCAGGGAGTCTTCTCTTCTCATGAGGTGGCCAAAGTATTGGAGTCTCAGCTTCAGGATCTGTCCTTCCAGTGAGCACTCAGGGCTGATTTCCTTCAGAATGGAGAGGTTTGATCTTCTTGCAGTCCATGGTACTCTCAAGAGTCTCCTCCAGCACCATAATTCAAAAGCATCAATTCTTCGGCGATCAGCCTTCTTTACGGTCCAGCTCTCGCTTCCATACATCACTACTGGGAAAACCATGGCTTGAACTATACGGACCTTTGTTGGCAAGGTGATGCCTCTGCTTTTTAAGATGCTGTCTATGTTTGCCATCGCCTTTCTCCCAAGGAGCAGGCGACTTTTAATTTCGTGACTGCTGTCACCATCTGCAGTGATCATGGAGCCCAAGAAAGTAAAATCTCTCACTGCCTCCATTTCTTCCCCTTCTATTTGCCAGGAGGTGATGGGCCCAGTGGCCATGATCTTCTTTTTTTATGTTGAGCTTCAGACCATATTTTGGCTCTCCTCTTTCACCCTCATTAAAAGGTTCTTTAATTCCCCCTCACTTTCTGCCATCAAGGTTGTGTCATCTGCATATCTGAGGTTGTTGATATTTCTTCCGGCAATCTTAATTCCAGCTTGGGATTCATCCAGCCCAGCCCTTCTCATGATGAATTCTGCATATAAGTTAAATAGGCAGGGAGACAATATACAGCCTTGCCGTACTCCTTTTCCAACAAAGAGTTAGAGATGTCCCAAAAGGGAAACAAATGTACCCTCCTGAGCAAAACTCAGGTGCTATAAAAACACCATACATTTAAAGCACACTAAGAGTGCATGATTCCTCCATAAAGAGTGCTGGAAACTGTAGTGTACGCCTCACAAAGTGACAGTTCTTAGCCCCCTTAACAAACTAAAGCTCACAGAATTATTTGGGGGAAGTCAGTTGCTTTAAATGTATGGTGCAGATGCAGCCTCAGAGCACACAGGGACTGCAATGCAGTTCATTGTGTTTCTCACCCTTCTGCAGATCTGGGGATTGAGTAATATCTATACAGTGGTACCTTGGTTCTCAAACTTAACCGGTTCCGGAAGTCTGTTCCAAAACCAAAGCGTTCCAAAACCAAGGCTTGCTTTCCCATAGAAAGCAATGCAAAATTGATTAATCCATTCCAGACTTTTAAAAACAACCCCTGAAACAGCAATTTAACATGAATTTTACTATCTAATGAGACCACTGATCCATAAAATGAAAGCAATAATCAACGCACTGTTGTTGTTGTTTAGTCGTTTAGTCGTGTCCAACTCTTCGTGACCCCATGGACCAGAGCACGCCAGGCACTCCTGTCTTCCACTGCCTCCCGCAGTTTGGTCAAACTCATGCTGGTAGCTTCGAGAACACTGTCCAACCATCTCGTCCTCTGTCGTCCCCTTCTCCTTGTGCCCTCCATCATTCCCAACATCAGGGTCTTTTCCAGGGAGTCTTCTCTTCTGATGAGGTGGCCAAAGTATTGGAGCCTTAGCTTCACGATCTGTCCTTCCAGTGAGCACTCAGGGCTGATTTCCTTCAGAATGGAGAGGTTTGCTCTTCTTGCAGTCCATGGGACTCTCAAGAGTCTCCTCCAGCACCATAATTCAAAAGCATCAATTTTTCAGCGATTAGCCTTCTTTATGGTCCAGCTTTCACTTCCAGCTTTCAACACACTGTACTATAAAATAAATAAGACAGTATTATAGATGATAAAAATTAAAATTATTATTTTTTCTTACCTGCCCTGATGATAGTCACTGTTTTGATGGGGGGCTTTTATCCATTTCCGCAGTCAATCAGTAGCTGAACTGGGTTCCACAAAGTCCCAAAAACAAATTAACTGAAAAAGCCTAAAAAACAAAAATGCAAAATAAAAAGCAAAAACAAAAGTGCCAGACTTAATCCATTCCAAATGTCTGTTTGACTTTCGAAATGTTCAAAAACCAAATTGCAGCTTCTGATTGGTGCAGGTGCCCCAGAAACAGTAGCTGACAGTTGCATCGGACATTCTGCTTCCGAAAAATATTCCAAAACCGGAACACTTACTTCCAGGTTTTCAGTGTTTGAGAACCAAGGTACCACTGTATATGGTTGTGATGGACTGGCAAACCAGAAGCTCTGCAATCAGCAAACTTGTCTACTTCTCATTAGTTACTCGTCGAACAATATTTCATGGTACTTGAAAAATCTTGATACTGTAACACCATTCTAGCCAATTTGATACTCCTTCATAGCAAGCAAAGAGGTTTGACTGGAGAGAGGTGGCTTTGTGGGAGCATAATATGTAGGTTTCCCTCTCTGAGTCTCTAACTCCATGCCCAGAAACGCTCCATTTTCACTTTATTCTATGCTATTCAACATCTTTGTGCAAAGATACAACCAGAATATCTTCTGAAGCAGCTGTGCCCAAGGTGTTGTTGTTTAGTCATTTAGTTGTGTCCGACTCTTCGTGACTCCATGGACCAGAGCACACCAGGCACTTCTGTCTTCCACTGCCTCCCGCAGTTTGGTCAAACTCATGTTGGTAGCTTCGAGAACGCTATCCAACCATCTCATCCTCTGTCGTCCCCTTCTCGTTGTGCCCTCCATCTTTCCCAACATCAGGGTCGTTTCCAGGGAGTCTTCTCTTCTCATGAGGTGGCCAAAGTGCTGGCCCAAGGTAGGGGTGCCCAAGGTAGGGGTGTTATCATAGAATCATAGAGTTGGAAGAGACCACAAGGGCCATCGAGTCCAACCCCCTGCCAAGCAGGAAACATATATGGGTGGATCTTACAATATGGAGATGCACTAGGTCTCGGCTGGTATAAGGTAAAGTTGAAGGGACCCATGACCATTAGGTCCAGTCGTAACCGACTCATCTCGCTTTATTGGCCGAGGGAGCTGGTGTACAGCTTCTGGGTCATGTGACCAGCATGACTAAGCCGCTTCTGGAGAATCAGAGCAGCGCATGGAAATGCTGTTTACCTTCCCGCCGGAGCGATACCTATTTATCTACTTGCACTTTGTGCTTTCAAACAGCTAGGTTGGCAGGAGCAGGGACCGAGCAATGGGAGCTCACCCCGTGGTGGGGATTCAAACCACCAACCTTCTGATCGGCAAGTCCTAGGCTCTGTGGTTTAACCCACAGCACCACCCGCATCCCTTTCGGCTGGTATAGCAGGTCTTAAAAGACACATGAGGGTGCAAGATGAAATCTCCAGCCTCCGTAAACAGCGATGGATTGGTTCTGATGAATTGCCTTTAATTGCTGCTGTGCAATCTCCACCGTGCTTTCATGTGCCATATAATTCATGGGCTTTGTCGCCTGTAAAACATTACTCTTAAAAGAAACCTGTAAACACATTTATGGATGCCTTTGATTTGTCATCTAAAACAGAGATAGCCAACATGGTGCCTTCCAGATGCAAATGAACTACAAAACTACAAAACTACATCCTTGTCATCCTGGCTGGGATCCCTATATTGGTTAACCCAGATCTTATTTTTTCTGAAATAATTCTTATTTGATTTCTACACGTGTAAAGTTATAACAATACAAAATGCATATCCATAGTTAGAGATTTCTCTGAATCTCCAGATTTCCCACCATCCCCTCCATGGGTTCCTGTTGTCAACCTTTTCGACTGCATATTATTTCAAAATCCAAATTTGTATCTTTCCATATTGTCTACAATATTTGCTACATTACAAGTGTTATTAGAATCCTGCTAATGTTTTCATCTGCTTACAGTGGTATCCTAAATAAATTATAATTTTTCCCATTCTTTGTTAAAGTTTTTGTCTTCCTGGTTCCTGAGCTTTCTGGTTAATTTTGCCATTTTGGCATATTCCGACAGCTTGATTTACCATTCCTCTCTGGTAGGGACTCTGGTAGTAACATCTGTGTGGCTGTTGTTGCATACATAAAAAGTCTTTTCTGCTTCTTTGGGATCTCCGTACAGTGGTACCTTGGGTTACATATGCTTCAGGTTACATACACTTCAGATTACAGACTCCGCTAACCCAGAAATAGTACCTCGGGTTAAGAACTTTGCTTCAGGATGAGAACAGAAATCGTGCTCCGGCAGCATGGCGGCAGCGGGAGCCACATTAGCTAAAGTGGTACCTCAGGTTAAGAACCGTTTCAGGTTAAGAATGGACCTCCAGAACGAATAAAGTTCGTAACCTGAGGTACCTCTGTACCTATAATTCTTAATAAAAAAGCTTCTATTTTCCCCCTAAAGGTTATTTTAAACATTTTTCAAAAAAATCATTAGATATCATTTCCCAGAATGCTTCTATTACCTCACACGACCACCACAAATCGTAAAAGGTACCTTCTTTTTCTTTACATTTCCAGCAGGTATTTGTACTTGTCTTAAACATTTTTGCTAACTTACTAGGAGTCAAATACCACTGGTACATCATTTTCAAAGACCATACTTTTCCATGTATGTTTTTTTACTCTAAAATAATGTTCAAAATCTGGGCCCGTCTTATACACGGATAGTATCTCCCCCCAATTTTATTAAATTCCCCCCAAATAGGGGGTGTCTTATACACGGGGACGTCTTATAGACCGAAAAATACAGCAATTTTCTTTCAGCGTACAACATGTTGAGAATTTCAAGTGCATTTTCATAACCTTTCCCGATCGGAGAGTTGAATATTATGGTTAACCCAGATCTAAAGACTTTATAGAGTCACTCTTGTATCCAAGCCATACATATATGTTTAGTATAAGGGGGAGAGTTTTTTAGTGCCATGTTGAAGGGCTTTGCAATTGATTAGATGCACCATGCAAACAAGGAAGTCGATGGAACGGAAGTACAATAGACAACAGCGACCGGGCTCCCTGAATACCTTCTGACAATTTAAGCCTGCCCACGTAGAAAGGAGATGAGATGATTTATTTCTCGGTACTTAAAATTTTGTGCACCTTTGATATTTTTAAAAATTCCTTTTAGATACATCAATCATTTGCTTAATTCTCCGCTTTGATCTCACCCTTGAATCGGCCTCAGTTCAGAGGGAGAGAGCCATCCTGATCAAATGGGCTTTTGAAGTAGTTAAATCATAGCTTTGCCACAGTTGTTCATAGTTCTAAGCACTTGGGTTTCTTATGGCGGTGTCTCTGGAGACAGCACAAAGTTACCAAGGTGACCCTGCGAAAGGACATGGCAGTGGTGAAAAATGCTTCTGCCCTTTGCTGCATCTTTATGATGTATATTAAAAGCCTGAAAAATGCTTCTGCCCTTTCCTGCATCTTTATGATATATTAAAAGAAGCTCGGAAGTTGTTCGTTCTGTTGGTTTAATAAGTGGGGAGGGGGATTTTTTGAGTTTATCAGAAATATGCCTACTTGTCTTATGGAGGGAACATTTGTTGTTGTTTAGTCGTTTAGTCGTGTCCGACTCTTTGTGACCCCATGGACCAGAGCACGCCAGGCACTCCTGTCTTCCACTCCCTCCCGCAGTTTGGTCAGACTCATGCTGGTAGCTTCGAGAACACTGTCCAACCATCTCGTCCTCTGTCATCCCCTTCTCCTTGTGCCCTCCATGTTTCCCAACATCAGGGTCTTTTCTAGGGAGTCTTCTCTTCTCATGAGGTGGCCAAAGTATTGGAGCCTCAGCTTCAGGATCTGTCCTTCCAGTGAGCACTCAGGGCTGAGTTCCTTCAGAATTGAGAGGTTTGATCTTCTTGCAGTCCGTGGGACTCTCAAGAGTCTCCTCCAGCACCATGATTCAAAAGCATCAATTATTTGGCGACCAGCCTTCTTTATGGTCCAGCTCTCACTTCCATATATCACTACTGGGAAAATCATAGCTTTTACTATACAGACCTTTGTTGGCAAGGTGATGTCTCTGCTGTCCAGGTTTGTCATTGGAGGGAACATACTTGAAGGCAATTTGAAAACTGAGTCCATTGCGTCGTCTTCGGCAAACTAGCTCAGCAAGGTTGCTGAGAAAAGAATCATTGTTTTTGAAAATGCTTATAGGAACCAAACTATTTCCATGAGTGGTTGTATAGGAGGAAATAGTTCTGGGGATCATCATAAAGGAAGGGATAAAAACTTTGAGCAGCCACCAACGTTGTATGAGTAGCATGCGAAGATCCTTTGCTAGACACTTCTGAACCAATTATAAAATGGTTGCAAAAGAAGAAGCACATATTTCACTCACCACTGCAGCACCACATCCAAATGTCTTACGTCCAAAATTAGTGAGCAGGGCTTTTCCTTCAGAAGATTCGGCTTCAGGCAGAACGATGCAATAGTTTCCTCTCTCTATATATAGAAATTACTCATTGGCTAAGCAAAGATGGCGGCAAGAATACATTTACCACCCACCCCATCAGTACTATTACAACTCCTACAATTTTATTAAATTTATATCCTCTTCTTCCTCCCAAAGGAGTCCAGGGTGGCAAACAATGAGAGGGGAAAACCCAACCAAAAACACGTTTTTACAAAATCCAGTACAGATGCAGACTGGGAAAGAACTCAACTTTAAAACCTTGTTGATAGAAGGTGTCATTCTCTAGACACCATTAGACGTCTAATATTCTATGGGGTTATTATTGTATAGGAGAATAGATACAAGAACACTTGGAAGGGCCAATCGTATCTGGAAGGAAGAAGAAGAAGAAGAAGAAGAAGAAGAAGAAGAAGAAGAAGAAGAAGAAGAAGAAGAGGAGGAGTTTGGATTTGATATCCTGCTTTTCACTCCCCTTCAGGAGTCTCAAAGCGGCTAACATTCTCCTTTCCCTTCCTCCCCCACAACAAACACTCTGTGAGGTGAGTGAGGCTGAGAGACTTCAGAGAAGTGTGACCAGCCCAAGGTCACCCAGCAGCTGCATGTGGAGGAGCGGGGAATCGAACCCGGTTCACCAGATTACAAGTCCACCGCTCTTAACCACTACACCATGCTGGCTGGTAGCTGCAGGAGGCCCTTCCCTGCAGAGTACGGCGAACGATTGGCTATGTAAGAAAGGAGACATCTAGCACACAGAGTGCCTCCCATCCAACACTAGCATTGCTGCATAATTCCTGGGCATCTCTGAGGAGCAGCTACTGACACAGGTGTGATCCTTTGCCCAGACTTTCAAACTCCCATAAGATTATGCATGGGAGAAAGGGAAAGCCCCTAAACCTGAGGGTCGGATGAAGTAGGGTAACAGGAAATTATAGAAATAGACCTATGGAATCCCCCAAATGGATGTATTTCATGGTGTTCATCAACAGCTACCAGGAGCTGGACTTTAACCTTCAGCAAAGCATCTGGAAAAGGTGTCAGTGGTGATATACAGGAAAGACTTGCAAAGCTGATTTGCTTTGTAAAAGGGTCACTTCACCTCATCTTTTATTAAAATATGCCTGACCTTGAAACCCTTTCTGATTACTGGAGAAGTACTAGAGTGTTGATATCACAGGGGCCAAAGTTAACCCATCAGAAATGGAGAAGGAATTATTTGCTGCTTGTCTTGTCCCTCTGAAATATTCTGTACACTTAACCGCAGCAACTCATTCTGGATCTACACTTATACAATGCAAAGGGTAGGATCGGGGCGGTACAATAGACTGTACCATTTTACACTAGAGATGGAGCATTGCTTTTAAAAACGTTTCTCTCCAGCAGCATATCTCAAACAGTGAGCTGTGTTTTCCCCTCTGCTGTTTATGCAGAAACTCACGGCAGTCTGATTTAACGTCATAATAAACTCATCAATAAACTTGGCGAGAATGACTTCTCATCAAGTAGTAATGAGTTCTCCAGGCAGGCCATACCTCTGGTTCAGCTCTGGAGCAACTGACCTCCTGGGTCACAGTTGTTTCTCTTAATAGGGCCTCAGATGATGAGGGACTCTCCTCTGCTAGAGGGTTTTAAGCAGATGTTGAATGGCCATCAGGAATGCTGCATTTTCCACCAAGACTACAATCTCTGCCAACACCTAAAGACAGAAGCTTCTACCCTACTGCACATGTACCTGCACTTCTCCCAAGGCACATGGTCTCTCCCCTCAAAGAATTATGGGAATTGTAGTTTACCCCTCACAGAGTCCCCCCCCCCAGGAGGTGACAGTCAAGCTCCTGGCTGATAAAGATCTCCAGATTAAACATCCGGTAGCCAAATTCGCTCTGGCAGCTAAGAAGCGTGGTTCTAGATATGTTAATGCTTCTTAATTTTAAAATCTCATGCTGTAAATTTGTATGTTTTAACTTTTATAGGCCATGTTGTCTGATTTCAGCCTCATTCTTATCCCCTGCTGTACATTGTAAAGGCCTTGGGCTAAATACAATAGATTGACTGACTCATGGACCTTCATAGAGCTATAATTCTGAGCAACCCTAACAAATTACAGTTCCCAGGATTCTTTGGAGGAAGTCAAGTGTTTTGAATGTATGGTGTGTATGCAGGCCAGAAGCTAATCCATAGAGGGTCCCTATCCTGTTACTTTGTTCCTAAGGGTAGCCAGACATGGCGTTAAACACGTGAAGCAAAAGTGGTTAAGTGTCCTTCACAATGGTCCTGAAGAGCTGCCTCCGTGTTTTGTGCTCTAACTTTCTTCAGAAATGTCCGACTGGGTTTTTTAAAAAGAAAAAAATAACCCTTTTGGTCTGGGGGCCCTGCTGTGTTTCCTCTGTACTCCAATGTCACCAGCCATGATATATCTCTCTCTAGTTCTTTTCCCCCCTGAAAAAATGTTTACGGGTACAGTGGTATGTCGGGTTAATTACTTAATTTGTTCTGGAGGTCCGTTCTTAACCTGAAACTGTTCTTAACCTGAAGCACCACTTTAGCTAATGGGGCCTCCTGTTGCTGCCATGCCGCTGGAGCCCAATTTCTGTTCTTATCCTGAAGCAAAGTTCTTAACCTGAAGCACTATTTCTGGGTTAGTGGAGTGTGTAACCTGAAGCGTATGTAACCTGAAGCGTATGTAACCCAAGGTACCACTGTACTCTCATTTTCCTACTCATATTGAAATACTGCCCCTCAATGAGGCCAAACTTAGATTCACAAAATGTTTAGGGGTATGCACTGTATACCAGAAAAAAGCACTGTATACCAGAAAAAAGCACTGTATCTCTCTATATATTTGTCCCACTGCATTTCAGGAGAAACAGATTTTTGAGGCACTACAAAAACCTGTGAAGAGAGAGACAATGGGATGAGTGCCTATACCAAGGGCAATAATGCCTCTCTTCATACTAACATCAACTGATAGCTTAGAAGATTTCTTAACCCAAATCTGTCTTGCTAGAAGATAAACCCATTACATCTTGCCTCAGTGGATTAACTGAACAACTTGAGTAAATTTTCTTAGCATCCTTTTAAATATTTGAAAATTGCCTGCATGCCACTCCTCTCTCATACACATGTGCATGCAACACTCGCCTTGCCCCAATTTCTTGTCTTCAGGCTTAGAAGATTTCTTAACCCAGATCTCAGAGTGCCTCCTCAGAACCTCTGAATTTGGCGATGAAGTTCTCCAACCAAACCATCTGACCATACGCGGAAGTCTGCATATACTGGTGAAAATAAAAGACAAAAAGCATTATTATAGAGGAAATTTCATGCAAACATTAAGGAGACACAGTAGGCGCCAATATAGACAGAGAAAGAGAGACAGTCGCAAAACCGTATATAAATTTTCACGTGGGCTTTAAAACAACAACAAGAAAAACCACAAACTAATGGAGAAACGAAGTAAATTGAACTGAAAATGGGAGAAAGGAGAAACTGAGGGAAACAAAACATTGTCAGATTCCTAGCCTGGACCTTGAGCAGCTCCAACATCTGAAACTCCAACAGCTCGAAAGAGCAACTTTGACAGAGATGGAAGTCTTGGGTTTGTAATTTTCCGAACAAATCCACTTTGAAATGTCACAAGCTCTTGGAGAACAATAACAAGCCTGAAAAGGAGCCATTTAATTGAATTCTATTGCAATCTGCATGTTTTATTTATCATTTTTCATCATCTCACTTTTAGGGGGGTGGGCGGGTGGGAAGCCTTCTGCATTTCGCTATCGCCTGGAGTGGAAGAGCTCACCTCAAGTGAGCAAAGGCACCCAAACAGCAAGGCACCAGAATACCAAGCTGATCTAAGATTCATGGAATGGATTATACATATTGCATTGGCTTAAAAATGAAACCTGGTGAAGTATTACAGTAATTTTAAAATATAAGTGGGTTTGTACAGGGAGGAGATTTAAAATTTAAACCTGTTTAAATATTGAAGCAATCTAAGAGGGCGGGGGTGGGGGAGTTTTGAAAAATGGAATTCAATAGCAAAATCTCTGTTCAGGGCAAACTGCTGCACAAAAACCAATCTGGTCATAAGAACATACCATAAAGCAGGGTATTTGCTGTTTAATACCACGGAGGAAAACATATAAAAATAGGAGTCGGCTGGATGAGTTAAGGCTTCAGGGGGAAATGTGTTGTGGGATACAATTGCTAGAAGAAGCTTGGAATTTATTTTCTTTGCAAAACTGTAACCTAGACACTGCAAAGCATTTCAGACATTAGGGCTGTTGTATTGTCGTCGCCCCCGACGTATGGCAGGGGGTAGAAATAGAGGGAACAGATTCTGCAGGGCTTTACACCATGCAAGGACAATGCTCAGTTCAGACATTCATACCCAACTCATGTTGTTGTTGTTTAGTCGTTCAGTTGTGTCTGACTCTTTGTGACCCCATGGACCAGAGCACGCCAGGCACTCCTGTCTTCCACTGCCTCCCGCAGCTTGGTCAAACTCATGCTGGTAGCTTCAAGAATACTATCCAACCATCTCATCCTCTGTCCTCCCCTTCTCCTTGTGCCCTCCATCTTTCCCAACATCAGGGTCTTTTCCAGGGAGTCTTCTCTTCTCATGAGGTGGCCAAAGTATTGGAGCCTCAACTTCAGGATCTGTCCTTCCAGTGAGCACTCAGGGCTGATTTCCTTCAAAATGGAGAGGTTTGATCTTGTTGCATTCCATGGGACTCTCAAGAGTCTCCTCCAGCACCATAATTCAAAAGCATCAATTCTTCGGCGATCATCCTTCTTTAGGGTCCAGCTCTCACTTCCATACATCACTACTGGGAAAACCATAGCTTTTACTATACGGACCTTTGTTGGCAAGGTGATGTCTCTACTTTTTAAGATGCTGCCTAGGTTTGTCATTGCTTACCCAACTCATAGAGGTCTCTAAACAGTGTAAAGGCGAGGGTGAGACTCAGCTGTGCAACTGAGCTGTTTTTGTTTACATCCGAGGAGAGTCTGAGCACTTGAATGAGGCAAATATGATGTGCTACTTGTGGCATACTATGCCATTACCAAAGGCACAGCTTCAGCAGCTGGTTTCATGGGTGGGGAACCTAAAGGCAGAAACACCCCCTCCACCCCCTCCAGGGGGCGCTCTCTGGAGTATTCACCACCACTGTCGCTGCTGCCACATTCAAGCTAAGTTTTTCAGGTTGGGCCACATGGAATGGAAGGCAGTAGAGGTGGCGGTAGCAGGGATCACACACCTCCAGCAGCCTTTTGCAACGGCTCAACCCAAGCCCTAGCAAAAGGTTCAAGCTTTTGAAAGAGCCCAATTTTCAGGTTGAACATCAGGGTGCTAGTGCATCCCTATTTGAACCATCATGGACTGGTCTCAGTGTGACTTCTGGCCTCAGAGATTGCTTAGAGTTTCTGGTATATACATGCATGCATGTGCAGCTCAGTAGAGCAAGACCAATGGAGTAATTATTAGATTGGTTATGGCTGAGTCTTAGTTTGCTTTTTACAAAGCTATCGTACAGTGGTACCTTGGGTTAAGAACTTAATTTGTCCCGGAGATCCGTTCTTAACCTGAAACTGTTCTTAACCTGAGGTACCACTTTAGCTAATGGGGCCTCCCGCTGCCGTCATGCCACCGGAGCATGATTTCTGTTTTCATCCTGAAGCAAAGTTCTTAACCCAAGGTACTATTTCTGGGTTAGTGGAGTCTGTAACCTGAAGCGTCTGTAACCTGAAGCGTCTGTAACCTGAAGTGTCTGTAACCCAAGGTACCACTGTACTACCAGCCTTACTGTATGCTTGTGAAACATGGACCACTTGTAAACACCACCTCCAACTCCTCAAAAGATTCTATCAACGGTGTCTCTGAAAATTTTTACACATCACTTTGGAAGACAGGCAAACTAATACCAGTGTACTGGAAGAAGCAAAGATCACCAGTGTTGAAGCAATGGTTCTTCAACATCAACTTCGTTGGACTGGTCATGTTGTGCGGATGCCTGATTATCGTCTTCCAAAGGAACTACTCTATTCTGAACTTAAAAATGGAAAGTATAATGCTGGTGGTCAACAAAAGAGGTTTAAAGACTGTCTCAAGGCAAATCTTTAAAAATGTAGTATAAACACCAACAATTGGGAAACACTTGCCTGTAAGTGCTCCAATTGGAGAACAGCCTTTACCAAAGGTGTCATGGGCTTTGAAGACACTCAAACTCAGGATGCAAGGGAGAAACGTGCTAAGAGGAAGGCACGCTTGGCAAATCCACACCATGAACAACTCCCACCCGGAAACCAATGTCCCCATTGTGGATGGACGTGTGGATCCAGAATTGGCCTCCACAGTCACTAATGGACTCATTGTTAAAACCGTGTTTATGGAAGACAATCTTATTCAGCTACGAGTGATGGCCAAAGAAGAAGAAGTTTGCTTTCATCGCCATATGCAAACACAGCAGGGCTTTCTGCCACCACCACCCACTTCATAATGACCGCTCCTCCTTGGAATTTGAATGCCAGGACCCTTTGTCTCTTGGGCAAATACTTTGTGAGAATGATAACTGGACATATTTGCCTGGAACAACAACAAAAGTCTTGAGACCATGTAAAGTTTATGGCGACATGGGTTTTTGTTTTTTTTAATGGACTACAGCCCACTTTTTCAGATGCACAGCATTATCTCCAGTTGACAGATGTATTACAGAGAGAAAGAGAAATGGGAAACACAGGAACTAAAAAACATGGACTAGGTATTCAAAGCCCACATTTACCCAAGACGAAAACAGTGACTCATTCGCAACAACACGTGTTTTCGTTTTTGTTTAAATTTTATTTATGTTTTTCAGGTTCATACATTTCAATAATTTTACAGTCACTTTAACATTTAAAAACTCGACTTCCTTCCCCCTCTTTCTGCGGTTCCTTAAATTTATTTTTAATGTTTTCTGCATATCCAAATTAACTTAATTTGTTCATTTATTCATCTACTTTTAAAAACTGCAGATTATTATAATAATCCTGCCAATGTTCTTTATAATTTATCTGTAAATATCCAATAAACCATTCTTCTATAAAAAGTTTGTTATCTTGATTTCTTATTTTTCCAGTAAGTTTCTCCATTTCTCCATATTCCATAAGTTTTTGTATCCATTCTTCTTTCACTGGGACTTCTTCATCTTTCCATTTTTGGGCAAGTAACATTCTTGCCACTGTAGTCGCATACATGAATACCTACAGCTGTAGGTATTCAAAGCCCACATTTACCAAAGACGAAAACAGCGACTCATTCACAACAACAGCAATTATTGATGATTCTGCTGCTGTTCCTAGGCTACGCTAACTTAAGAAACCTGGGTCTTGATCGAGCCCAAAAAGAAGAGGATCAAATTTGCCAATAAATTCATATACAGTGGAACCTCGGTTTTCGAACACCTCCGTTGACGAATGTTTCGGAACCTGAATGCCGTAAACCCGGAAGTAAATGCTTTTGTTTTTGAACGCACCTCAGATTTTGAACTTCCAAGGAGGCTTCTGTTTTGAGTTTCCCTATTGCACTGAGGCTTCCTTATTGGGTTTTCGGTTTTCGAATGTTTCGGAACTTGAACGGTCTTCCAGAACGGATTATGTTCGAAAACCAAGATTCTGCTGTAGTTCTCACAGTTTCTGAGGTGGAGTTTGCCAAATTGTACATGCACAGATGAATACATACTTCCGAGGTCTTGCTTATGAAGGTCTCCAAGGGTAAAATATGGTGTTGGGTGATGTTGTTTTTGTCAACCTCAGAAGCATGCATGGTGGATTCATCACCATGAACCGGGTGATGAAGATGTAAGAAACCAGCTATTGGTCCATGTGACCTGTTGTAAATAAAATTTTCCCTTTTCCCTTATGGGGTATCCAAGAGCCCATATAGAGTCCTTACACAGGTTCCCTATTAGTAGGAGAAAATAACAGAGGCCAACCAGAGAATACTGAGAAGCAAAGCAGCTAGTAAGCTTGATCTTTATTGCTCTGTTGCAACAGGGTGCTCCCCTCACTGGCAGGAGAGGAGGAGGACGCAGAAAAATGGCATGCAAGACCTTATAAAGACTTTTGAAATTTCCACCCTGTAGATCAAGACCACCCCCAGAAACATCATACCTACATCACAAAAAAGGCGGTCTAAACAGAAATTTGAATGTTGTTTTTCTGCTGTCATTGTTTATCTCCTGTCTGGCAGGTTACTTGATTGGATTTCCTGGGTAGCCTGGCCAGTCTTTTGTAATGATAAATACTTAGTTCCTGGACCATGTCACAGGCTCACACCCTATTCATATCTGAAATGTGCCCTTAAGACAGGATTTGTGAGGAAAGAGACAATGGGAGGTTCCCCCTTTGACCTTGCAGAGAAAACATTGGCTCAGTTTAGCCAATGGTTCCAGGTTGGTCTTCCTGTGCTGATCTATGTACGTGCTTGGTTGGTACACTTATGAACATTACCATATATCTAAGACCATAAAATTCCTATCAAGAGGCTACATGAGGAAAGTAGATTGGGAAGACAGAAAGGTACATGGGACTCTCTTGAAAGAGAGAGACTCGATTCCAGGAATAGAAAGAAAGTGGAGAATATTCTACAAAGAAATGTGGGATGATATAAACAGAGCCCCCTAATCCAGTTGACTGTAAATCCCTTTTTCCTTAATTGGTTTAGAAGCTGAGGGCCGTAATGCGAGACAGAGGGGCTCTCAGCTGCTTTTCTCCCTTGCTGCCTGGAATCACATTAAGTGGGGGAGGGGGGGAAACAATGACAGAACTGACAGCTCCCTGTCTGTAGGGGCACTTAGAGTTAATCTGCTATTGAGACTAATGCAATTATGTGGGATTATAGGATTGCCGGCAGATACATAGATTAAGGAAATTCCCAAAGAGAGGCCAGGGTATGGTACTATTTATTTCAAAACTGCATCTGTCTAAGTGAATGCTGGGACACTATCCATGGTCTCGACACTAATGCAATGGCTAGTTTTAATGAAGGCGTTGCTTACCTCCCCTGGACACACCTATGTGTCCAGAAATGACAAAACGGAGGTCACACTGTGAGGAATGCTCATTTCAATGGGGGGAAACTTGGTGGTGGTGGTTGTTTTTAAATATCCCCGTTTTCTAGGCCTTTCTCTTTGTTGTTGTTGTTTAGTCGTTTAGTCGTGTCCGACTCTTCGTGACCCCCTGGATCAGAGCATGCCAAGCACTCCTGTCTTCCTCTGCCTCCCGCAGTTTAGTCAAACTCATGCTGGTAGCTTCGAGAACACTATCCAACCATCTCGTCCTCTGTCGTCCCCTTCTCCTTGTGCAACATCCCAACATCAGGGTCTTTTCCAGGGAGTCTTCTCTTCTCATGAAGTGGCCAAAGTATTGGAGCCTCAGCTTCAGGATCTGTCCTTCCAGTGAGCACTCAGGGCTGATTTCCTTAAGAATGGATACGTTTGATCTTCTTGCAGTCCATGGGACTCTTAAGAGTCTCCTCCAGCACCATAATTCAAAAGCATCAATTCTTCGGCGATCAGCCTTCTTTACAGTCCAGCTCTCACTTCCATACATCAATACTGGGAAAACCATGGCTTTAACTATATGGACCTTTGTTGGCAAGGTGATGCCTCTGTTTTTAAGATGCTGTCTATGTTTGCCATCGCCTTTCTCCCAAGGAGCAGACATCTTTTAATTTCGTGGCTGCTGTCACCATCTGCAGTGATCATGGAGCCCAAGAAAGAAAAATCTCTCACTGCCTCCATTTCTTCCCCTTCTATTTGCCAGGAGGTGATGGGACCAGTGGCCATGATCTTCGTTTTTTTGATGTTGAGCTTCAAACCATATTCTCTCTCTAGAGAGGTGTAAACAACAGTTCCCAGGATTCTTTGGGAGAAGCAATGTGCTTTAAATTTATGGTGTGCGCGCAGCCTCATTTAATGTGCTCCACAGCTCACTGACTATGCCTGGTCCCTATCCTTAAGATATTTCTTCACCCAAATTTTCCCGGAGCCCATTAAAACCTGGAGTGAGCGCCAAGGCTGATAGTTACATTTTACCTGTTGTGTTCATTTGCTTCCACAACAGTCCAGCCAGCATTTTGCCAAAAGGGGCTGTAATTTCACAGCAAAGGGTGATTTTTATTTTTATTTTTTACCCTTGAGGAGGCATGCTCTTACACTCTTTCCAAAAATAGCTGTTTGCCTCGCAGTAAAAGAAAATACTGTTTCAGGGGATAAGAGAGGGGGGGCTCATGTGAGATTAAAGAAAATATAATGAGGTAGAAGAGGAGCTGGACCATCTGGAATAATCATACACCTAAGCAGCAAGACTGCTAAAACCACACAGCCTTCTAAAATAAATGGGGTGCTGGGGAGACAGTGCCTTAGCATTCACATTTCGCACGTCACATTATTAGAACTTGTATCCTCTCGCAGATCATGCAAAGCACATTTGTCTTTTAATATTGCAGATAGCTAAAGCACTTGGGTCTATTGACATACATTATCTAACTTTCTGTTTTTAAGTATGATTAATAGTTGGCTGTCAGGAAAGAAGGAATTTTGCTGTGTATTTGCTGCGTATATTTATATGCCAAGGAATTTTTGGTAAGGGGGAGGAGCTACTGGGGTGGGGGGTGGGGGTCTCAAACATTAAAATGATAAAACTAGAAAGAGAATGGACCCCCCCAAAAAACCTAAGAGAGGATGCCAAACAGATATTTTTCAATTTGAATCTTGGGCAGATGAGCAGGTTTATGATTCATAACCAAGCAATATAACTATTACATTGCTATTACTTTCAGATGGGGGACATGTAGACAGATTTTAATTGAAGCAGCCCTGCGTACAGGGTAGAATCAAGGAAGACAGCAATAAAAGGATGGTTCAACTAGACTTGTTTTATGAGCAGAATGTTCACAATTTTGGCACATTCAGTGCTTAACTAGTGATTGATCTCTGGACAAATATATTTTAAAGTTGTTATGCAGATGCATCGCAACGTGAGCATAAGTGGTGGGTTGATCCACCTGTTTCAAGTGCTTGTCAATATTCCATGTGTTCATCCATAAACCCGTTCTGCCCAGTTTTCCATATTGCATTCAGAAGATGAAGGGGCAACAGGTCTTAGTGAGTTGGGAGAGTCTGTGGCAGAAAGAAGTCAAGTATCAGAGGCAGATGCTGAAGCAAGGGATTGGGAGGCCAAGAGGTAGAGATGAGTCGGGCTGGTGATGAGTCAGGGGTGTCTCCAGCTCCCGCTCTGAAAAGCTCCCCTCTCCCCCTGACTCTCAGAACCAGCTGAGGTATGAAATGGGAGAAGCAAAGACAGACCACACTCAGGCACAGTCTCCGATTGCTTGCAAGAATCCCTGGAGAGAAGGACTTTAGCCCAGAGAGGAGAACAGCCTTGGAAGGCTGTGGGAAGGATGGGTCTTTTAGTCTTCTTTCATGGAGGAAGACCTTCAAGGCATGAGCTGTTGTGTTCATTAGGGCTGAAACTCTGTCCAGTTGATGAAGACCATTTTTGACTAATAAAGAGTTAACTCCAGCTATGAACTAGTAACAGGTAGGTAGCCGTGTTGGTCTGCTGTAGTCGAAACAAAATTTTAAAAAATCCTTCCAGTAGCACCTTAGAGACCAACTAAGTTTGTTATTGGTATGAGCTTTCGTGTGCATGCACACGAAAGCTCATACCAATAACAAACTTAGTTGGTCTCCAGCTTTGAACTGCGTGGCCATATGCCCTCTTTTTCCAGGACACAACCTCTTTTTCATGGGTATGTAAAATGAGAGTGGTCATAGCAATCCATAGTGAAAAGCAGAAGTCGTCAAATGCATCCTCTTTTTGGCTCTTCAAAATATGGCAACCCTAAATTTCTGCCAATGAACTCAGTAGCGATTCTCCAGTAAAGGTAAAGGTAAAGGGACCCCTGACCATTAGGTCCAGTCATGACCGACTCTGGAGTTGTGGTGCTCATCTCGCTTTATTGGCTGAGGGAGCCGGCGTACAGCTTCCGGGTCATGTGGCCAGCATGACTAAGCCGCTTCTGGCAAACCAGAGCAGCGCATGGAAACATCGTTTACCTTCCCGCCAGAGCGGTATCTATTTATCTACTGGTACTTGCACTTTGACGTGCTTTCGAACTGCTAGGTGGGCAGGAGCTGGGACTGAGCAACAGGAGCTCACCCCATCGCGGGGATTCGAACCACCGACCTTCTGATCGGCACGTCCTAGGCTCTGTGGTTTAACCCACAGTGCCACCCGCGTCCCAGCAATTCTCCAGAGGACAAGCTAACTTCTGTGTCCTCCTTTTCAAGCCAAGACCCCATAAACCAGCAGGTCCTTATCTGCATGAGAGCTCTGTAAGGAGCAAAATGTTCCCACTCTCTTGAATCTGGGGGTCTGGCTCCATGCAGGCATCAGAACAGCATATGCAAAACTACCACTGACATTGTGGCAAATGGTTACCCCCTCCTCAGGAGGATGCAGTAAGTGAGCATATATCTATCACAGCCAATTACAGAGGACTGGATCAGGCTGTGTCTGCATCAACAAAATAACTGCATCCATTCTGTTCCATGTCTGGAATACCATGTGCTGTCTGAAAATGTTGTTTTATTTATATCTTGTTTTTCTCAAAACCTTAGCACAAAAGACTTTTGAGCTCTGGCACAACGCCATATAAATGTTTCATTTGGATCAATTTCAGCGACTTGTTAATGGAATATATAGCCTTCCAGATTTTTGAGGAGTAAAAATAGTGATTAGTTTTATCTGCTAATTTAAAGTGGCTGATCAAATGAAGGCTGCAGGTTTCTGAAATGGCTTGGGTCCCAGTTTTGCCATTGCAACCTATCATATAACCCCTGCAATTAACCCAAATTGCTAATGATCACTGTTTCTTTCAGAGCTTGTTGAGGCTTTCAGTCTTACGCATACATATTTGGGAGTAAGCCCTGTTGAACTCAGAAGCGAGTAAACATGGTTTTCATCTTCTCTGTGTAGTAGCATCAATTTTTTTTAAAACTTCACCAATCTCTCTCCCCCCCCCCCGTTTTATTCATTCTCTGGGTTTGTGACTGGGGGGGGTGATTTTGTTTGTTTGTTTGATCGTTCTGGTTTTACTCTCTCCCAGTTCAGGCTGCATTCTTGTTCCTGGAAAGACACTCAAGCTGAGAGGCGTCTGTCAGGAAAATGGGCTGACCATTTAATTAATCTGTTTGTTTTTAAAGAAAATATGCCCACAGAAGCTGAGAGAACAGAAGTTGCATTTGAACTGAACACTGGAATGAACTGATTCTCTGGACCAGGGGCAGGCAACCCGTAACCCTGGAAGATGTCACTGGATTCCAGTTTCCAACTGTTCTGTACTTCTTCACACAGTGTTAGGGACTGGGCAGAGGAGGAATGGTGGAGACCGCCTCCCCAGCTTGACCCTTTCAGGGAGGAGGAAGAGGAAGACAGTTTAGATTTGCAACGGGGGGTTGAGGGAGGTCACAGCTCAGAGACAGATTAGGGTAAAAGTTGGGAAATAATGGGAGAGGAGGAGGAGGAGGAGGAAGTGGGGCAACAGCTAACAGACATGGTGTCATTGAAAAGCCTTCCAGACTCTCCTCTCCCAGAACCTGGCGAGCCTTGAAAGTAGGAGAGCAAAGGGCTCAAAGAGCACATAGCAGCACCCATAGAAGTGGCGAATGGGGAAGTGGGAGAGACGGGGGTGGAGATTCACTCGGGACAATGCCATTATCCAAGAGGCTGGGTTCTGTAGCCTCTCTCCGTAAATACTGAATAAAAAATGGACGGTAAGAAACATTTCCTTGTCTCTGTACGTTCCTGGGCAACCAGCCAGGAGTCACTGGACGCAGCCTGACTGTCAGGGACTGGACCGAGAAGGAATGGTGGAGACCGCCCTGCCTCTTCCTTCTGAACCTTCCTGAGAAGAGGAGGACAGTATAGATTTACAACGGTGGCTTGGAGAAGGTCATGAATCTGGACAGAAGAGGGACAAAGCTGGGAGATGATGGAAGAAGAAGAGGGCGGAGCAGCTGGCTGACACATTATCATTAGAAAGCTTTTGCAAGAAGTTTTGTGAGGTGAATAATTTGAATTATTGCATAATTGGATAAAGAGGAAGACGTTAGTTAAGATAATTAAAGGCAATTTGAATTTAAGAAATGCAGAAGAAATGATAAAAATGGGGGATCATCAGAGGTGCTGATGGAAGTCCAAAAAGATTGTATGAGATGTGAAGTTTTGTGGTATGTATGACAATTAATATGCTTAAAAATGAATAAAAATTATTTTTTAAAAAGAACAAAATAGTAAGCAGTAAAATTAAACATCAGCAAATAGTAATTAAACAGTTTACACTTAAAAAGTACAATAAAGAATTACTCAGCTATAATCAATGAAAATAACGGCGTCACAATGCATAAATAGCACTTTGGTTACATTATGCTCAAATTCAAGAGGTGTTTAAAATGGATAAAAAAGTTGGTTTCCAAGAGGAAAAATCGAAATTAGAGACAGAATTGTTAGAATCAAAAACTAAGACACTATCGAAAATGTATAACTTGCTGCTTAAGTGGAATACACAGGATGAGACAGTTAAATCTGCCATGATAAAATGGGCACAGGATGTTGGACATAACATTATGTTTGAGGACTGGGAAAGGTTATGGAACACCGGAATGAAGTTTACAGCATGTAATGCCTTGAAAGAAAATATTATGAAAATGATATACCGGTGGTACATGACCCCAGTCAAGTTAGCCAAAATATACCACCTGTCTGATAATAAATGCTGGAAATGTAAGGAGGCAGAAGGGACTTTCTTTCACCTCTGGTGGACCTGCCCGAAAGTGAAGGCCTACTGGGAAATGATCCATAATGAGTTAAAAAAAGGTATTTAGGTATACCTTTCCTAAGAAACCAGAGGCCTTCCTGTTGGGCGTGGTGGACTGGAAGGTGTTAAAAAAGGACAGAACTTTGTTTATGTATGCTACCACAGCAGCAAGAATTCTTTTTGCAAAGTATTGGAAGACTCAAGATCTACCTACGCTGGAGGAGTGGCAGACGCAGTTGATGGACTACATGGAACTGGCGGAAATGACTGGCAGAATCCGAGATCTGGGCAAAGAAACAATGGAAGAGGACTGGAAAAAATTTAAGGACTATTTGCAAAAATATTATAAGCTGTATGAATGTTAAGAAATACGCACGATTACGAAATTTTTGCTCCAGCAACTTGATTAGGTAAACCGAAAATTAAGACAAGGAAAAATGAGGTGGTACTATGAATTAACTTTATTATGTTAACTTTAAATGTACAAAGTTTGAGATATGAGATTGTGAATTTGGAAACATAATAATTGAAAGTTACAGTAAGTTAAGAAACAAGGTAACAAATTGCTGAAACTTTTATTGCAAAGAACGCAGGGTTTGGAGGTGTGGGGAAGTCCATTTGGAACATTGGAATAACTATTGAAAACCAGATTGAAATAACCCTTTTTTCTTTTTTCTTTTCTTTCTTTTTTAATATTCATTCTGTATTTGTTTCTTGCAATCTCTTATTGTCATTTTGTGCTTATGAATTTAAGAAAAGAAACTCAATAAAAAATATTTTAAAAAAAAACAATGCATAAATAGCACAAAACATGCAAAACTACAAATACCACAAAAGCGTGTAAAAGGGTCAAACTGAGAAACACTATAAAATTATTATTTTTTTAAAAAAAATATCCCTGAGCTCTTCCTCTTCTCTCTTCCCAGCTGCTTCCGCTGTTCTCAAAGTCAGGGTCTGGAGGGTCGGGCAAGGCAGGTGGGAAAAACCATTGCCTGACTGCCAGCACAAACCCTGTCTAGTGGAAACGAAGTGATGGGGATGGCTGCTCCTGTTGAATTTCTTCCTGGCAAGGGTACAAGGCCTGGCAGGTGGAATTCATATTCTAGATACATAGACCAGAAAGAAATAAAATATTTGCTCTGGGTTAGCATTAGCATTCCAGAGATAATCCCATGGCAGTTTGCTGACCCCGTACCTTATAGTGTGCAGTAATGCTTATAGATATCCTTCAATTAGAAGTCTTAATTAGAAAGGCCCTTAGCAGGACTTGATTGGATTTGGGCTCCTAGGAATAAATTAAGTAACTTTACAAGGCTCTCCTAATCAGATGGGGTGTGTGGAATAAGAGCTGTAGTTTAATTTCAAGGTGTGCTCTCCAACTACTTGTGAATTAACCCAGAAGTGATAGGTCTGGGCACCGCAGTGATTGAGTACTTCTCTCTCTGTCTAATGCCGAAATGGTTGAGCTGTGTGGTCCCTGGAGAGATGGAGGAGGGGTGGTGGCCAGGAAGGGGAGGAGAAGTGAACAAGGGAGGATGAAAGGACGGCAGGGCCTATTTGGGGGTCAAGGGCTCTCAAATGCTCTGATGAAACTGCTGCGGTAGCTGGCAAGCCAGCCAAATAAGATTAGATGCAGGAACTTCTCACTAACCCCAAACACAATAGGGCTGTGCTATCTGGTATTCCTGGGATGCGGGTGGCGCAGTGGGTTAAACCACAGAGCCTAGGACTTGCCGATCAGAAGGTCGGCGGTTCAAATCCCCGCGATGGGGTGAGCTCCCGTGGCTCAGTCCCTGCTCCTGCCAACCTAGCAGTTTGAAAGCCCATCAAAGTGCAAGTAGATAAATAGGTACTGCTTCGGCGGGAAGGTAAACGGCGTTTCCGTGCGCAGCTCTGGTTCGCCAGAAGCGGCTTAGTCATGCTGGCCACATGATCCGGAAGCTGTACGCCGGCTCCCTCGGCCAATAAAGCGAGATGAGCGCCACAACCTCAGAGTCGGTCACGACTGGACCTAATGGTCAGGGGTCCTTTTTATCTGGTATTACTAAACTGCCCAGGCCAATGCTCAATCCTAGTTCTGCTGCAGCCAATGTGGGTATAGCTTTGTTTCTCCTTCAATACCCATGCCAAACCCCGTCTCAAACCCTCAAGGATTTGGGGACTTCTTGTGCATGCAAAGCCAGGTTCTAAGAGATTGAGCAGATGAGACCAATAGTGAGTCCAACGGCCAAGAAAGCGGTTTCTGAACGTGCTGTAGAGGGAAGTGAGATGC
Organism: Podarcis siculus; assembly: GCA_034642415.1. Lineage (NCBI taxonomy): Eukaryota > Metazoa > Chordata > Lepidosauria > Squamata > Lacertidae > Podarcis > Podarcis siculus. The sequence goes on along the minus strand of JAXCMG010000054.1, from coordinate 3,190,059 downwards.
ATATGGGGCTCATCAACCTAGGACGGTAGCCCATCGAGGAGAAGAAAAACTCTGATTCGAAACCTCCACTGCCTTGTGGGACATCTTGGGGAGAGAGAAAGGTGAAGGAGTAAACCCTACACAAATCCAGAATGGAGTCCCTACGATGGTCGGGTGGTGTATTGTGCGTCTCCTTCCAGCATCTCTTGCAGCCAAGCTGGTACCAAATGTATTGCTCTGCTTTCCTTTGGACCACATCAGTGAGGCCAATAAGGGGGTCCTGTTATCTGGGCAGCCCAGGACCTCCATACAGGCTTTTGCCCTGAGGGGGTCACCTTGGTGCTGCTAACTCAGTGGTTTGACTTGACTTCAGCCCCAGAGGCACACTCCACTGTCTTTCGAGACAGCAACAACCCCTGTCAAAGCTTTGTTGTCTGTATGGCTCCCCATACAGGTACTGGTGAAACTTCCTTAAACCAAATATAATTACTAGATTTTCCTTTCCTCTCCCCCTGAAAATAGGCTTTGTTTAGTGTCCCGAAGGCATAACCAATAGGCTGTCCTTCCATGGGATCTATTTTATTTCATGGAACAAAACAGCCCCTAGTCCACTGCATGAAGAAGAAGAAGAAGAAGAGTTTGGATTTGATATCCTGCTTTATCACTACCCGAAGGAGTCTCAAAGCGGCTAACATTCTCCTTTCCCTTCCTCCCCCACAACAAACACTCTGTGAGGTGAGTGGGGCTGAGAGACTTCAGAGAAGTGTGACTAGCCCAAGGTCACCCAGCAGCTGCATGTGGAGGAGCGGAGATGCGAACCCAGTTCACCAGATTACGAGTCCATCGCTGTTAACCACTACACCACACTCTGTGAAGCATCACAGAGCGAAATTAACTCCTTTACTGGGGTCAAATGGACCAAAGTACCTGAGAATATCAGTATCGTTTCAGATTCCTGGAAAGTCTTCTATTTTTCCGTCTCCTCAGTGCCATGAGGTTCACTTTCTTAAGACGTGTTCTGTTGGTTCTAACAGGGCAGAAAGGGTTGGAAGGACTCCAACATCCCTAGATATCTCCAAAGTTCTGGGGTATTTTGGGGTGCTGGTGTCTTAGCCGAGACCTTGTCTGTCACAGGGTGAATTCCCTCTTTACCCATATTATAGTCTAAGTACTGTACCTACAGGCCTTGAGGTGCGGGAAGAATTTCTTTCATTTCATCATCATCATCAGTCTTTATTACGGTCCAGAGACCCAACAAATCATTACAAAGCAATACACAATTCATACAGCCTACCTCCTAGTTAAACAAGCATTTTGTTCAGAATATAGGGATCATTGGTTCTTGCAACCACTGATAAAAACTTTGCCACTGCTAATGTTCTAGCGTTTGTCCAGTCTTCCAATAGGAACCTGACATAGTGAGCCTCTGATTTTCCCGGGAAAGGTACCAGCAAGGATAGTATCAGTTCAGCCCTGGCTTGCTCATATTTTGCACAGTGCAACAAAATATGTTTTATGGAATCGATGTCTTGAGCACACGAGCAAAGTCTGTCCTGGTAGGGAACTCCTCTCAACCTGCCATCCAACACTGCAGAAGGAAAGATATTTAGTCTGGCTTTGGTGAAAAGCCTTCGATAGTTTGGTACTGTCAGGTTTTTAATGTAAGATGTTACCTTAAAGACATGCCCATATTGTACTCCTACTGCCAGCGGACTACAGACTGCGTGTGATCGAGATCGAGAATTTCTTTCATTTCAAACACATCCCTGCTTCTTTCCGCCTTTGAAAAGCTCTCTTGAGTGTTGTGAGATTATCCTGATCACTTTTGCCTCTGATGAGGATATCATTAATCCTCGCCACTGCTCCACAGATCTCCTTTAAGAGGTTTTCTGTGACCCTTTGGAATCTCTCTGGTTCTGGTGAAACTCCCAGGGGCAAGGTGTTATACTGGTACAAGCCTTTATGTGCATCGAACGTAGGAAATTTCTTGCTGTCTTCATCTAGTAAGAATGGAACATGTCCAACTTGGAAGTGTGCAGGGCTTCCTCCAAGCACTGCTAGCAAGTCCTCCGTTCAAGGACTGGGGTAGCTGTCTAGTTTAGAAACTTGATTGACTGTGATTTTACAGTCGCCAATGGACCATAATAATGAGTACCATGGGTTTTGCCCATTCAGAAAAACTGTATAAGGGAAATGGTGCCTTCATGCTCCAGTTCCACTTTAGTTCTCTAGGGCACTGCTCTAGCTTTCAAGTATTTTGGCTAGCTTTCCTCCTAGATATAAATCCTGGCTTTTATTCTGTAGGATAACCAGCCTCCTATAACCTCCTATAACCAACATAAAGGTAAAGGTAAAAAGGTAAAGGCACCCCCCCTGACCACTAGGTCCAGTCGTGGTCGACTCTGGGATTGCGGCGCTCATCTCACTTTATTGGCCGAGGGAGCCGGCGTACAGCTTCCAGGTCATGTGGCCAGCATGACGAAGCCGCTTCTGGCGAACCAGAGCAGCGCACGGAAACACCGTTTACCTTCCCGCCGGAGTGGTACCTATTTATCTACTTGCACTTTGATGTGCTTTCGAACTGCTACGTTGGCAGGAGCAGGGACCGAGCAATGGGAGCTCACCCCGTCGCGGGGATTCGAACCGCTGACCTTCTGATCGGCAAGTCCTAGGCTCTGTGGTTTAACCCACAGCGCCACCCGTGCCCCTATAACCAACACACTTAAGTCTAATTAATGCCTGAAGGGGTTAATGCCATACCACTTGCCATGTCACTTCCCTTACCTCAGAAGGAAATAGAAAACCAAGCCTGCTGCCCCTAACCCCACCCCCATCTACCTGTGAAACTCTGCAAGTGAAGAAGTTTGAGCTGGTTGCTTCAGCTCAACTGCAAGACTCTTATCAGCCACTCTTGAGTTCCTGTACCAGGGGTAGGCAACCTAAGGCCCGGGGGCAGCCCAATCGCCTTCTCAATCCGGCCCGCAGACGGTCCAGGAATCAGCATGTTTTTACGTGAGTAGATGTGTCCTTTTATTTAAAGTGCATCTCTGGGTTATTTGTGGGGCCTAGGAATTTGTTCATTTGTTCCCCAAAATATAGTCCGGCCCCCCACAAGGTCTGAGGGATGGTAGACTGGCCCACAGTTGAAAAAGGTTGCTGACCCCTGTCCTATACCAATAATCTAGGAACTTTTACCACTTTGTAACTAATCTATATTTTACTGACTGTGCAACTTAATATGCGGAAAAGCACATGAACCAGACCTTTGTAGAATTTGTAAGTAAACCAATTTTTAATGTCTTTCCCTATGCTGGGGGAAGAGGGAAATTACGCAAGTCACTTGGAAGGATATATTTTAAAGGTCTAGTGGCCTATATTTCCACTTTACTGCATATTTTGGGATTTGAAATTTCTGTTGGGGTTGTCTGACCAAGAATACTTGCCCCAAGCTGTTCCTTGTAGGTATGACAATTTCTGTCCTTCTCTGTTACAGATCTGGTCCCAGTCTAGTGTGAGTTCCTTCAGCCATGCTTAACCAAACAGGTGTGCCCTTTCTCCTTTTACTACTTAAGATTTTATGTTGTCGTTTGTATGTGACTTACAGACTCTAGGCCTGGGGTAAAAAGGTAAAGGTAAAGGGACCCCTGACCATCAGAGGTCCAGTCGTGACCGACTCTGGGGTTGCGGTGCTCATCTCGCTTTATTGGCTGAGGGAGCCGGCGTACAGCTTCCAGGTCATGTGGCTAGCATGACTAAGCCACTTCTGGCAAACCAGAGCAGTGCACGGAAATGCCATTTACCTTCCCACTGGAGCGGTACCTATTTATCTACTTTCACTTTGAGGTGCTTTCGAACTGCTAGGTTGGCAGGAGCTGGGACCGAGCAACAGGAGCTCACCCCGTTGCAGGGATTTGAACTGCTGACCTTCTGATCAGCAAGTCCTAGGCTCTGTGATTTAACCCACAGCGCCACCTGCGTCCCATAGGCCTTGGGTATTTCCCCCAATTTAAGTCCTTAATTTCACTCTTCTCTTCATTGCTGGACACAGGCCTCTTCTACGTTTCTCACTGACTACTGCAACAGAAGCACCTGTATCTATTTCCATGCCTACTGGGTGACTACTGAACTGTATAGTGACTTTATAAGGCACCATTCCCCGCCCCCGCATTACATCATAAACCATGAGAACTGCATCATCTGCCCCCTCTCCCACTTCCTCCCACAGATGATATGCTGCTTGTTTTCATCTCTGTCCCTTGACTTGGTTGTATGACCAGACAGCCTCCTTTGCAATTTATTGCTCCATGCCCAGTTCTTCTGCATTTCATAGCATTAGGACATTCTGTGTCTCCAGATATAGGCTGAATGCACTCCCCCACAATGGAAACACCTCTCCGTTCCTAAACTACTGTTGTGGGTTATGCTCTTGGTTCATTTACTCGTTTTTGAGTTTATTTATTGTTGTTGTTTAGTCACTTAGTTGTGCCCGTCTCATCGTGACCCTGTGGACCAGAGCACGCCAGGCACTCCTGTCTTCCACTGCCTCCCACAATTTGGTCAAACTCATGCTGGTAGCTTCGAGAACACTGTCCAACCATCTCGTCCTCTGTCGTCCCCTTCTCCTTGTGCCCTCCATCTTTCCCAACATCAGGGTCTTTCCCAGGGAGTCTTCTCTTCTCATGAGGTGGCCAAAGTATTGGAGCCTCAGCTTCACAATCTGTCTTTCCAGTGAGCACTCAGGGCTGATTTCCTTCAGAATGGATAGGTTTGATCTTCTTGCAGTCCATGGGACTCTCAAGAGTCTCCTCCAGCACCATAATTCAAAAGCATCAATTCTTTGTCGATCAGCCTTCTTTATGGTCCAGCTCTCACTTCCATACATCACTACTTGGAAAACCATAGCTTTTACTATACAGACCTTTGTTGGCAAGGTGATGTCTCTACTTTTTAAGATGCTGTCTAGGTTTGTCATTGCTTTTCTCCCAAGAAGCAGGCATCTTTTAATTTTGTGGCTGCTGTCACCATCTGCAGTGATCATGGAGCCCAAGAAAGTAAAATCTCTCACTGCCTCCATTTCTTACCCTTCTATTTGCCAGGAGGTGATGGGACCAGTGGCCATGAACTTCCTTTTTTTTTTTATGTTGAGCTTCAGACCATATTTTGCGCTCTCCTCTTTCACCCTCAATAAAAGGTTATTTAATTCCTCCTCACTTTCTGCCATCAAGGTTGTGTCATCTGCATATCTGAGGTTGTTGATATTTCTTCCGGCAATCTTAATTCCAGCTAGGGATTCATCCAGCCCAGCCTTGTTAAGGTGCAAATCCTGTAAATTTTTTTGCTCAATGAAGGCTGGTCCATTTGGGTGAATGAGTCTGCCCTCTGACAGCTATCAATCACCTACCTTCTTAACCAGTTCAGGGTTGGGACTGAGCACCAGCAACCTCCTCTGTAGACACAGTGTTGCCCTCATAGAACTCATCTGGGAAGAGTATGGGGGCGAAACTAGGGGGCACAGTTTGAGGAAGGCTGCTTTACTTGCTAAGGTTCTGCCGTATAGTCAACACTGATAAAAACCCTTCTCACATGCTTGCTGACATCAGTTTTCATGGAAAGGGATAAACTGGATTTTTCACTCTTTTCTTGTATTGATTTGGCAACCAAAGAGCAAATATTGACAAGAATTATGTTGCACCAAGGTACCAAAAGCCACATATATATATATATCCCAGGAATTATGGGATTTCAGATAGAGAGAATTCCCACACAACTATTAAAGGAACAGAAGTTGTGCCCTCTTCTCCACCTGGTCTCTTGATTCATATCTTGGGCTATGAAATGATTTCTATAACCAATTCCCTTCCTTATTAAATCAAAGGTAAGCTATTTCACAATTATTGAATTTTAAATACACAATAAAGATGGGCATCTGAGCTCAAAAATGTTCCCTGTTCCCAAGACTCATTGTACCTCTGAAAGGTAAAATAATAATAATAATATATATATGCTTAAGAGCACCATATAGTAAATTTTAAATAGTGGTGGATAAGCCTGTCCATTTCGATTTCTCTCGGTTTTCTAATATATACACATTTTTGCATGCAATTTGGATTGATATACACATTTTTTTCCAAACAATTTCAACATAATGCCTGTTGTGTTACTGTCATTATTTGCTTGGCGAACAGTATCACAAAATTCAGAGAAGCGCGAACTTTGAAGGATGCCTACATTTCGGTATGGTTTTTCATAATTTGCAAGAGGAGTGAACACTATTTACTGTGCAATGCTATGCATGTCCACTCAGAAGCAAGTTTCATTGAGTTCAATGGGCCTCACTTCCAGGTGAGTATAGGATTGCAGCCTGGGGCAGTACAAAGTCTGGAGTATGTTAGGCTGCACAAGCAATCTTGTCTCTGATAAAGTAAGCCCAAACTCCATTGTTAGTTCTCTCTGAGTCATTATCGGGGGGGGGGGGGGGAGTTAAGAGGAGCTCGGGGGAAATGAATTCCCTTACCTTTTTAAAATTATATATCTGTATATATTTATTTGTTGGGGGCGGGCTGGAACGGATATATACCCAATGCCTGAGCCTATGCAGAATGACCTGGCTAAGCCATTAAGAAACAACATGGGACCATTGAGGTCCTCCCCACTTGCCCAGAGGTGTGAACAGAGATAGGGGTTTAAAGGTTGCCAGGGTAACAGTGTGAGGTGTCAGGAAAAGAGAGCTTTTAGCAAGGTGTTCTGGAAGGAAAAAGGAAGAAAGAGTCTGGGATCCATCTTGGGCTGGCTGGCTGAAGGCTGGCTGGGAAAGATGCCTTTGTCTCCAAAGCTGCACTGTTGTCAGGGACAATTCCCTCACGAAATGACCATGCTGTAAGATCTGGACTCCCTCCATGCAGACTGAAGGTGTAAATAGATGAATAAGCCATATTTCTTCAAGCTGTAACAGTCTCTGCCATGTCTCCAAAGGAACACAGACCCTGGGTGAGTGCCTGGAACCCCACCGCTCAGCAGAGATAGGGGGAGGCACCCAATTTTTGTAGTAGTAGTAGTGATGATGATGATGATGATGATGATGATGATGATGTGATTCTTTCAAGTGGAGTGAGACTATCAGTCTTTAGTGGAGGAAAACGAAGATTACAGGAAGGTATGATTACTGAGGGAACTGTAAGGTACACAGTCCACACCCAGCTGAAGTGAAAGGCAGAACTTCCATGTTTAAATGGTAGCTGATTGCACCTTCCCTGGGCATAAATCTCACTAAATACCGTGGGCCTTCCTTCCAAGTCCGTGTATATAGGCTTGAACTCAATGCTGTGTTTGCAGCAATTTATAGGGCACTTACATGCATGGTCCATGGGGTCATGAAGAGTCGAACACGACTAAACGACTAAACAACAACGTACATGCATGGAGCGAGAGTGGGGGATGAATGGGTGATGGATGCAGCTCCTCCTCCTCCTCCTCCTCCTCCTCCTTTTCCTCCTTCTGCGATCACTCATAGCCAAGAAAGATTGTCTTCAATGAACACGGTCTTAACAGTGAGTCCGTAAGTGACTGTGGAGGCCAATTCTGGATCCACATGTCCTTCCACAGTGGGGACGTAGGTTTCTGGGCAGGAGTTGATCACGGTGAGGGTTTGCCAAACCTGCCTTCCTCTTAGCACATTTCTCCCTTTTGTCCTGAGTTCGAGCATCTTCAGAGCCCATGACACCTTTGGTAACGGCTGTTCTCCAATTGGAGCGTTCGCAGGCCAGTGTTTCCCACTTGTCGGTGTTTATACAGTGCTGCAGATGGAGCACCACGGTGCTGAAAGTGCAAAGACAAAGAGGGCTTAGAAGGACCGCACCACCAATCTTTTTCTCAATAAAAGTGCCAACGCAAAACGCCTCCACGTTGTCTCCCAGTAGCAACCGCCCTGCTTTTCTATCAGTCGGGGATCAAAGAGGACACTGTTAGAGGGGAGTCACATCAATACTAATTAACAATTCAACTAGTCTACAGGCTCTCTGCCATGCTCCTTCGTTTTATCATTACAGCTGTTGAAAGCTACCAAGATAGTCGTATTTCAAGTAGGGAGGTAAAAAGCTGTTTTATCAAGCCACCAGCACGCTCTCTGCGTGCAGCGCATTGGAATGCTAATATACTGGGCCTATTCTCTTAGGAGACCGAAAAAGGTCCGTATAGTTCAAGCTATGGTTTTCCCAGTAGTGATGCATGGAAGTGAGAGCTGGACCATAAAGAAGGCTGATTGCCGAAGAATTGATGCTTTTGAATTATGGTGCTGGAGGAGACTCTTGAGAGTCCCATGGACTGCAAGAAGATCAAACCTATCCATTCTGAAGGAAATCAGCCCTGAGTGCTCACTGGAAGGACAGATCCTGAAACTGAGACTCCAATACTTTGACCACCTCATGAGAAGAGAAGACTCCCTGGAAAAGAACCTGATGTTGGGAAAGATGGAGGGCACAAGGAGAAGGGGACGACAGAGGACGAGATGGATGGATAGTGTTCTCGAAGCTACCAGCATGAGTTTGACCAAACTGCGGGAGGCATTGGAAGACAGGAGTGCCTGGCATGCTCTGGTTCATGGGGTCACGAAGAGTCGGACACGACTAAACGACTAAACAACAACAACAATTCTCTTGGGAGCAGGGAGAGCCAATGGGTGGGAGCAGCTGGAACCTGTGGCTCTCCCCATGTGGTTAGACTACAAGTCCCATCATCCCTGACTATCATCGATGCTGGCTGGGACTGATTAGAGTTGGAGTTCAACAACATCCAAGGGGGCTGCAGGTTCCTCATCCCTTGGCTAGAGCATTGGCTGAGAAACAAGGTTCAAAACTATGCTTAGCTGTGGATCTTGCTTTGTGGCTCTGGGCAGTGGCATAGCACAGGGTGTTGGTGGTGGCCACAGGGGCAGCTGGTTGCCCCAGGCGCAAAATTCTTAGGGGCACAAAATTTCAACAGCCGGTGCTGCCTCAAATCAGCTGCCTGTTTCTGTTGCTGGCTTATCCATGCGAACCAGGAAGTGACCTCTCCAGACAATGGACTCTGCAGCAGCGATTTCCTGGGTGACGTGGACGCTGCTAGGTAGTTGAATGTGCATGCGTTCCCCGTCCATTTCCCTCCCTCCCACCCCTTGGCATACATTTCAATTGGTGAAATCTCCCCAGCTGACTGAAGCCAATGCATCTTAAACATTTACTGTGGGAACCTTCGGCTGGATTGTGTCCTTGCAAATTGGACAACAGGAACAGCAGGGGCTTCAAAACACACACCACAGGCCGCAGCCACATGGACAGGACGGGGGAGGGAAGATACTTGATCAACTTAACTTCTACACATATTAAACATCTCCTTTTGATCTCTAAATCTCCTGTTTCCAATCCGGCATCTTAAAAATGCCAAGCTTACCCCCTCTCCCCTAATGATAAATGTGCTCCAGTCCTTCCGAAAGCTTAAAGACCTCTCCCTTCAGGCCAGAGCGTTTGATAAAGAAATGAATCTTGCCGATTAATAATTCCCTGGGCTGAGTTTCTGTTTAATAACTGTTCTGTCAGTGATAGATCTAGAAGGCTCGGCTGTGTTTATATGCAAGCGTGCACGTAACTGGAAGAGGGTGGCAGGCCGGGGGTGGGGGAGAAGAATGAGGGGACAAGGAGTAATTTGATTGTGGCTGGAAGATTTGGCAGGCAAGCATTACAAAGCAGCTCTTTAGCAATGGCTGGGGAGTGGGGGGGTGGGGTGGGGGGAAGCCTCCCAGCATGACAAATCGTCCCCTTCACTGCTCCCCCCCCACCCTTCCCCTCCAAATGCTCTATCTGATTAGGCAGCGGCGAGCCAATCAGAGTGTATGATTGGGGAAATATTTCCTCCTTGGCATTCAAGAGAACAATTCCTTACCCGGGGAAAATTACATTAAAAATAAATAAATGGAAAAGCATCAATCAGCTAGGAAAATATATTCAGCTTTTCGGCTCTCTGGAGGGAAAGCAATTTTTTAGAAAACTTAAATAGGACTAAGGGCCTTAGCTTGATTTGGATTCCACCCTCCCCTCACTGTGTTACTTAAAAGGATAGGCTTGCAACATTTCTGCGCGTGAACTCTATAGGGTCTGTACTTTTCAGTAAACGAAACCTCTGAATATTTACAGTGCCACTGAGATGCAGGAAGAGACTACTGTTCAAGTAAACAACCATAATTTACAAATTCATTGTATTTCCCACCCAAACCATAGTATGTCCTGTGTTGCATCGTGTGAAGGGCTGTGTGGACTATCATGGCAAATCAAAACATTTATTGGTAGCTGCCTGCAGCCAGGGGTGGAGGAAGGGGGGCGGTAGGGGCGGCTCACCCCAGGTGTCATCACTGAGGGGGGTGATATTCGGTGCACCGCCTGGCCACGACTCCCAAGCCTACCCCGAGACATTGAGGGAAGGGGAGAAGTTTGGATTTGATATCCCGCTTTATCACTACCCTAAGGAGTCTCAAAGCAGCTAACATTCTCCTTTTCCTTCCTCCCACACAACAAACACTCTGTGAGGTGAGTGGGGCTGAGAGACTTCAGAGAAGTGTGACTAGCCCAAGGTCACCCAGCTGCTGCACGTGGAGGAGCGGGGAAGTGAACCCAGTTCACCAGATTATGAGTCCACTGCTCTTAACCACTACACCACGCTGGCTGGTAGCTGCAGGAGGCCCTTCCCTGCAGAGTACGGTGAACGATTGGCTATGTAAGAAATGAGATATCTAGCACACAGAGCGCCTCCCATCCAATGCTAGCATTGCTGCATAATTCCTGGGCATTCTTGAGGAGAAGCTACTGACACTCGTGGACTACCTTGCCCAGACTTTCAAACTCCTGTAAGATTATGCATGGGAGAAAGGAAAAGTCCCTAAATCTGGGGGTCGGATGAAGTAGGATAACAGGAAATTACAGAAATAGACCTATGGAATCCTCCAAATGGATTTATTTCATGGTGTTCATCAACAGCTATATCATCAACCACTACACCACACTGGCTCTGGCCGGCAGCCTTCTCCCCTTCCCCCTTCATTTTGACAGCTCAGGGGAGGCTTGGGAGTTGCGGATGGGTGGTGTGCCATTGCCCCCCGCTCCCGGGCTGCTTTGGGGGGGGGCGAGAGCCTCCCCCGAGCTGTCAAAAGGAAGACGGAAGGGAGGGAGGCTGCTGGCAAAGCGGCGTGGCTCCCTGCCTCGCCCCGGTCTAGGAAGCAGCCCACCATGGGCAGCTTGCTGTGCCCCCATGGGCCTCTCACCCCCTGGGACACTCGCCCTGCCCCCATGGCCCCGCTCCCGGGTGCACAGCATGCGCGCCACTCCAGGTGCCGGAGCAGCTAGTTCGACCTCTGCCTGCAACTCCATCTTTCAGTAAAGGTGCTTGCAATTGGCAGATGAAATGAAGAAGCAGTGGGCAAGTTATTGCACATCAGCCAATTATAAAAGGATCAATGAAGTAAAACCACTGACAACTCTGCCAGTTAGGTTACGGCCCCGCGTCCAAGTTCAGATTTCCAGTGTGACACCTTGGAACTATTTCCGTCAGACCCAAACTGGAGCCTGCAAGTTGGTCAAAGCACACAGTGAAGACACTGAATGAAAACATGCTCTTTGAAACACATGTTTCCGCAATGTCCTTCACTTACCAAGTTTTGGGAGAAAAGATTGGAATGCATAAACATGGCTGTGCTGAAAAAGTTAAAATGTTCAGAGGGAAATATCCTTTTGAATTATGTACCTGCTGCATGGAATTTGATGACTGGACAAGGCAAATGGATTTTTCATGCCCTGCCTGCAGCCAAAAGATGGATATTGATGCACTGGAAAGATAAATCTATGCTCCTCTTTAGTCAATGGATTGAAGACATGACGACGCTCGCAACTTATGAACTGACTGCTCACAGACATAGACTTTGTATGAACAAGTATAATGTTAGTTGGAACATGTTTATATATTTAAAAATAGTAGTTTATAAAAAGTGCTTCCCCCCCGCCTTTAGGGGTACTGAGAATCAGGAAACACTATGACCGGAAATGCGGCCACCCCTGGGGATAGCAACAGAACTGACGATTCACCGTACTAGAGAAGAAACTAAAAATTTTAAAGTATTTAGTTTCTTCTGTTAGGGACATGGGTGGAGCTGTGGGTTAAAAAACTGAGCCTAGGGCTTGCCGATCAGAAGCTTGGCGGTTCGAATCCCTGCGACGGGGTGAGCTCCCGTTGCTCAGTCCCAGCTCCTGCCAACCTTGCAGTTTGAAAGCACGTCAAAGTGCAAGTAGATAAATAGGTACCACTCCGGCGGGAAGGTAAATGGCGTTTCCTTGCGCTGCTCTGGTTTGCCAGAAGCGGCTTAGTCATGCTGGCCACATGACCCGGAAGCTGTACGCTGGCTCCCTCGGCCAGTAAAGCGAGATGAGCACCGCAACCCCAGAGTTGGCCACGACTGGGCCTAATGGTCAGGGGTCTCTTTACCTTTACCTGTTAGGTTCACAAAATGTTTAGGACTATGTGTACCCCTGTGTACCCCCAGAACGCACTGGTTATAAATAACCACATATGTATTTAAGTAATAACACATATATAGTCAGTGCCATTTTTCTAGAAAAAGAGATGCCAGAAATCACCATGTACACCCCACTTGTTCTCTTATAATGGAAACCAAAAATGGCAGATTTGTACACTCTTAATTGTACCTTCAACAGCAGGTAGAGGGGCTGACATGAAGAGATGGTAATGTCTATTGCCAAAATGTAAGAAGCCTCACTCCCATGTCTGCCTCTCAAGCTGGTTGCATGCCAGGCTTTTCTTACTGGTCAGTTGGCAGTCCTATGAAGAAGGCATCAAGGCACAGAGGAAGCTTGGTGTGGGGAGTCTTAATGATATGCAAAAATGGGAAAGCAGAAAACACATACCTGGGTCAAGGGGTCATGTTATGTACTGAGCTTGGATCCTAGAACAATAGGCAGGTAGGTTCCCAGAAGGCAGCAACCTGATTGGTATGCAGGAGCCGCCCAATCAGGCTCCAGGAGGAAGTGAATCAGCAACCTGATTGGCCTTCAGGAACAGTCCAATCAGGCTCCAGGAGGAAGTGAATCAGCAACCTGATTGGCCTGC
>JAXCMG010000054.1:3146628-3176930 GCA_034642415.1 Podarcis siculus | reverse complement strand
CCAATCAGGCTCCAGGAGGAAGTGAATCAGCAACCTGATTGGCCTGCAGGAGCAGCCCAATCAGGCTCCAGGAGGAAGTGAATCAGCAACCTGATTGGCCTGCAGGAGCCGCCCAATCAGGCTCCAGGAGGAAGTGAATCTGCAACCTGATTGGCCTGCAGGAACAGTCCAATCTGGCCCCAGGAGGGGAGTTGAATCAGCCAATCACACGGGACCCATTGTGTAAATAATGTATATATAGCCAGAGGTTTGGGGGGAAAGCACTCACTCACTGTTTACCTTGAGCTGAAATAAAGAGCATGAAATAAATATTTCAGGTCGGCAGCAAGACAAAAGTCCAAAGCTGAAAGAAATCCAGGAAACTAACCAGCTACGGTTGTGCAGGCAAGGAAAACAACCTGCAAATGAGGTTGCCAATTAGGGCTCCGTTCTGCTTGGCAGATCAGACATTCGGGGATATCAGAAGGTTAAGTTTTCAAAAGGTCATTACCACCGATTAGCCTTGGATCTCTCCCAAATGAGAGCACCTGCCCTTATCGCCGTCTGATATGGCTCTCCCTCCCTCTCTCCCTCACCTGGCAAGAAAGGCACGCTCCTCTGGCAGCCAAAAAGCTGTATATGGTGCATTTGTTGTGTTGTGAGCAGCCTATGCAATGGAGACGAGATAATTCACTCCTGCTGCTACATCAGGGCCCAAGGGCACAGCCAGCCAGCTCACCCAGGAGCAATAGCAAAGCCACGGAGCAGAGTAATGACTTGCCATAGGGGTGTTTTATGGGGGGACAGAATGTGGAAAATAGGCCCATCTGTTATTTTCCGTGGGGCTGTGAAGTTTGGATTCTAGCAATCCAAAGGACAGTGTTTTTTGCAGACTTGGAGAAGAGGTAACAAGGCCAATGGCTGATTCTTGCCATCCGTTTCCTAAAGGAAAAACAGAGACAAGCATGTGATTGGGGCTGCCATATGTTCGAGTTTTCGCTCAGAAAAATGGCGTCCGGGCGGATTTTTGCTGAATTGGCAAGATGTATGAGAAAACCCGGATGTATGGCAAGTTGGGCTATTTTTTTTAAAAAAGTCTTTAAAATCTAAGAAAAAGCCCCAAAATGATTTGGGGGGGGGATAAAAATAAAAATGGCCACCCAGCTGGGCCATTTTAGGGACAACAAAAATTCCTTTTTTAGTGATGTATGGAAGTGAGAGCTGGACCATAAAGAAGGCTGATCACCGAAGAATGGATGCTTTTGAATTCTGGTGCTGGAGGAGACTCTTGAGAGTCCCATGGACTGCAAGAAGATCAAACCTCTCCATTCTGAAGGAAATCAGCCCTGAGTGCTCACTGGAAGGACAGATCCTGAAGCTGAGGCTCCAATACTTTGGCCACCTCATGAGAAGAGAAGACTCCCTGGAAAAGACCCTGATGTTGGGGAAGATGGAGGGCACAAGGAGAAGGGGACGACAGAGGATGAGATGGATGGACAGTGTTCTCGAAGCTACAAACATGAGTTTGACCAAACTGCGGGAGGCAGTGGAAGACAGGAGTGCCTGGCGTGCTGTGGTCCATGGGGTCACAAAGAGTCGGACACGACTAAACGACTAAACAACAAATAACAAAAAATTCCTTTTGCTTTGAGAGGGAAAGAGAGACCTCTGAAAATGTATGCTGAAGGAAGGTTAGGTTTTATGGACATACCGAGTGTGGAAAATAGGTCCATCTGTAAGAGACAGGATTCTTAAAACAGTTCATGCAAAGGAGAGGCCATTTCAGATGTCACCACACCTACCGTAAAAAGCTATTTGCAGGAACTTTAGGACCAGCTAATATACTGCACCTCTGGTGATGAAAGCCCAGGTGCAAGGAAAGAATGATGAGTCATTTAAAGGCCTGTATAAAGATGGCCATCAGTAGACAAGAAGAAAACAGGCTTTTAATCTTTGCTTCGGGGAGAAAGGTTGCTAGGGTTACAGGATGCAGCTGGAGGTGAAGCAACCCCCCCCCCCCCAAAAAAGAACATGTTTTACTGGTTTGGGCCAGTAAAAGCAAACTCCAAATTCAAACCATGTGGACTCCAAAATATCAATTCTTAATTTGTGGATTTGTCCACTAACAGAACAACTCAGGGAATAGCTAGTCCAGTCTTAACAGATCAAAATGAGTGACCTCTCTGAAGTGCCATCAACATCTGTGCATTGGCTGGTATGTCAGCCAAGTTGACTTAGAACCTACAAGTGAATAGGAATTTATGTTAATCCAAGTAAAAAAAATCCATTTGTGAATGTCATGGTTAAGTTGGGTTAAACTGGCAATTTTTAGGGACGCGGGTGGCGCTGTGGATAAAAGCCTCAGCGCCTAGGGCTTGCCGATCGAAAGGTCGGCGGTTCGAATCCCCGCGGCGGGGTGCGCTCCCGCTGCTCAGTCCCAGCGCCTGCCCACCTAGCAGTTCGAAAGCACCCCCGGGTGCAAGTAGATAAATAGGGACCGCTCCGGCGGGAAGGTAAACAGCGTTTCCGTGTGCTGCGCTGGCTCGCCAGATGCGGCTATGTCACGCTGGCCACGTGACCCGGAAGTGTCTTCGGACAGCGCTGGCCCCTGGCCTCTTGAGTGAGATGGGCGCACAACCCCAGAGTCTGTCAAGACTGGCCCGTACGGGCAGGGGTACCTTTACCTTTACCTTTAAGGTCACTTTGGACTCAGCTAAATTAGTCTAAATACAGCATTATAAATGCATTATAACACTGTGACATCAGATGGCGCTGTAGAGCTGAAATTGCAACTCAATTATATTTTCAATTGCGAGTTTTAAAACTTTTTTTGCAGATCGTCTTTTTTTTAATAGCTGTGTAGATCTAGCCTTTGTCACCGCCATGTATATGATGATATTGTCCACAGAACCTGGGAGATTAAAGCAGCCTTTCCCAACCTAACCCCCCTCCAGATGTTTAGCACTGCAGCGCACACCAGCCCCAGCCAGTGGTGGAGAAACCCTCTCTGGCACCCAGGGCAGGATGCCGAGGGGCAGGGCGAACCACCCGCTGACGCACACGCAACGTCTGTACAGAGTGAGCACGTGCGCAACTGTACGGGTTGCCAGGCATGCACACTCCGTATGGGATGCCACACATGCGCAGTCCCTATGGAGTCTGCACGCGTGGCAGCCTGTAGGGTTGTCGTGTGAGAGGCAGCTCATGTGGACGCCCATATGGATGCTGCGTGAGAGTGGCAGCCTGTACAATGCCGCGCAAGTGGTGCCCATACTGACTGCACGTGCCCTTGGCCACTCTATAGCTGGGGGGAGGCAGAGGCCATCTTGTCACCCGCCCAGACTGGTACCCAGGGCAGCCCACCCCCTCCACCCCCCCACTTTGTATGCCCCTAGCCCCAGCTAGCTATGCTGGATGGCACCAAGTTGGCAAAGCCTTGGTTTAAGGTACGACGCCCAAGGCAGAACATAAGATAGAATGAAAAATAAAAAAGTTTTAAATGTTAGAAATTATCCATTTTGATCCAGGCCTCCTGCTGAGATTCTCCCTTAGATTCCGAAGAAGCAGATCTGTGGGTGCACAGAGTCTCTTAAAGCAGTGGGGCATTAGATCCACCCAGATCACTGACAGCCCATTGAAGAGCTTCAAGAGCAAGCTAGTGTCGCTCGACATTTAAGCCCAGGAGCTTTCCCCCCGCTGACCTCCCCGTGGCAGCTCATGAAACGAATAATGCAAATGTCGCAAGAAACTATTTTTTCCTTCGAAGTACCCTCGCGCATTATTCCAAACCTCATCACTTTAATCCAGAGAGTAAATAACCTGCTGAATGAAATGTGCTATTTCAGGGCTATAAAAGGGGGAATTCATTATATCACCTTTTCCTAATGGGACATCATAAGCCGTAGTGTGCGATTTCTGCAGGAGGCAGCTGCAGCCCCAGTAGCGCGGCCCTGTCCCATAATTCACTGTAAATGGTAGGAATTCAAGCTTCATCTGTTTCATTACAGGAAGACGAAGTGCTGCGGTGGCTCTGAATTACATTTCTATTCATTTCGCAGAGTTCTGATTATTATTATTTTTTTAATATTTGCTTCCCGTACAGAAATGGTCGCCATTGTACAAAGATTACATAGCTGACAATTTTACTCTTTCCTCAGAATTAATAACAAAATGCAAATCAGATTCCTTTTTTACACCTTTGACTTAATGCGATACTCGAAGAGCAGAACGTTTTACATACTGAATGGAAACTTTGAATTATTGCCCTTTTGTTTCCTATATACACACACCCAAGGCACATGTGTTTGGGATGTTTTGTTTTTCGGTTTCCTCCTTCCTGGTTTGTTTGAATTCATCCGTCAAACTCGGTTTCTGATCCAGTCATTTGGTTTGCCCTCTTCTCCTCCTCTTCATCCCCTCCCGTGTCATGTTTGTCGGGTGATAAAACCTCCCTCACTAAATCAAGAAGAACAATTCTCCCTCGTCCAATCCATATATTAAAGATCCAAAGCTCAGCATGCCTGGTCATCTAGATAAATCCCCGAGTTATTGTCAAGGCAGAACACTGAGTTACGGTCACCACTGCTATTGCTCTATTAAACTTTGCAGCCTGCTCTCTCCTGCGCAGACTGCGGCGCCCACACTGTCATTCGAAGCAAATAAATCACACAGGGTGGTTTTCAAAAAGCCTGCCTGCTTCATTTTATAGTTTGCGTAATCACTGGCTTTGGGTAGGAGGTGCAGGAGATGTGTTTGCATGTGTTTAGTTTTAAGAGAACTTGTTAAATGATATGGCGAGAGTTGAATTATTTTAAATGTTGATCCTATACAGGACTTTTGGGATGCGGGTGGCGCTGTAGGTTAAACCACAGAGCCTAGGGCTTGCCGATCAGAAGGTCAGCGGTTCGAATCCACATGATGGGGTGAGCTCCCGTTGCTCGGTCCCTGCTCCTGCCAACCTAGCAGCTTGAAAGCATGTCAAAGTGCAAGTAGGTACCGCTCCGGCGGGAAGGTAAACGGCGTTTCCGTGTGCTGCTCTGGTTTGCCAGAAGCGGCTTAGTCACGCTGGCCACATGACCCGGAAAGCTGTACATTGGCTCCCTCGGCCAATAAAGCGAGATGAGCGCCGCAACCCCAGAGTTGGCCACGACTGGACCTAATGGTCAGGGGTCCCTTTACCTTTATACAGGACTTTTAGGGGGGAAATAAAACTTGATTACAACCTTAGGCTGTATCTACACACTCCATTACAGGTTTAAAATATCTTGTGAATGTAGACAGTTTGTTATTTAAGAATATTAGAAGTAGATAATAATCTCAGGAGCTGCATTGCAGGCATAGCATAATGGCTTAGGGCTGGACCGCCACTTAATTGGATGTTCTACCAAGAATAGTATAGCAGAACAAAAATAAGAGACTAGGTACGTTTAACATGTGAATTATTAAAATATTACACCAAGAGCTCCTTAATGATAGAAAGCATCTATTGGCTTCTGTTTTCCCATTAGCGTGATTCTGTTCCAGCATAAAATGGAAGACACTATGTAGCTCCTCAAAGAGTAACTTTGTTCACAGCCATGGTGTGCCAAACTTTCCCCAGCCATTCCTATATTGGAAGTGCTGGTGTATTTTCCCCCATATTTAACAACTAGAATTTTAGCACTCACCATGAGATTTCCCACCAGAGATGTAATGTTCCCTTTCAACAGTGTTCCCGAAACATCGTCACAAAATTAATAATCGGCTTGTTGATATCTCATGGCCTATTATATCCTTCGCACGTTCTACAAAGCCTTGCCAACATTTTCTTAACTTGTTCCCTCGTACAGATTTTGGCACTGAATCTATGGAATGCGGACATCAGGTAAAGGTAAAGGTACCCCTGCCCGTACGGGCCAGTCGTGTCCGACTCTAGGGTTGTGCGCTCATCTCACTTAAGAGGCTGGGAGCCAGCGCTGTCCGGAGACACTTCCGGGTCACGTGGCCAGCGTGATGAAGCTGCTCTGGTGAGCCAGCACCAGCGCAGCACACAGAAATGCCCTTTACCTTCCCGCTATAAAGCGGTACCTATTTATCTACTTGCACTTAGGGGTGCTTTCGAACTGCTAGGTGGGCAGGAGCAGGGACCGAGCAACGGGAGCTCACCCCGCCGCGGGGATTCGAACCGCCGACCATACGATCGGCAAGTCCTAGGCACTGAGGTTTTACCCACAGTGCCACCCGCGTCCCTGGACATCAGGTAGGGTCCAACTAATGATTCTTGTTAGTGAACGAAGCAAGGATTTCTGCTTCCACAATGGGCCTTTCCCACTCTCCTCCCCCCATGCACCCCTCAAATTGAATTGGGTGGTGGTGGTCAAGAGAACCTCTGGAATAGTGCACAGGGGAAGGAGAGGAAGGTTGTTGTGGGATGTGTTCCATTGGTGCAGTCAAATGCAACATTCCTTATTTCCCTAGAGTGGCCACACACAGGGGGACATCCAGTCAGTGTAATTTCCTGTTCCACTGGTCTGGAGCTTCCTCCCCCTACAGGTGACCTGGGAGATGGCCATGGCTCTGGCTGACTCGTTAAAAGAGCCGAGCCATGCAGCCATTTTCGCAGTCTACTTTTGTCTTTCTCTTGTTGCTGTTCTTTTGCTGCCATGCTGCTCTCCTGCAGCCATTTTGTTATCTCAGTGTAATTTTTCTGTCTGCTGGCTCTCAGCCAGCAAAACATGAGCTCACTCTCCATGTGAGATGAACTCACAGTTTGTTTATGCAACTACCAAGTAATGCCTGCCTTTCAGGGATCATATCGTGAACTGAAATGTGAGTAAACTTTTTGTTACTTTACTCAGAAAGACTCTCATGTCTTTATTCTTTTAGGAAGGATGAAAGGGGGCACCAGGAAATAACTAAAAGATTCAAACGAATCTAAAACTAGTTTCCAGCTATATTGAGGGGAATTTGCGCTGCTACATCACTCACCAGCATGAGTGAACGAAGGATAACACTTATTCAATATATCCTTCCCTACTATCCTTAACATTCCCACAGTTGTTTGGTCCAGAGCCTCAAATTGCTTGCCCTGATGAACAATCGCCTAAGGTTGATGTTGAATTCCTCCCTTGGTCTCCTTGTCAGGTCCAAGTTCCTAGGGAAGTCAGGGGCAACGCAATAGTGACCCTTTGCCCAGTAGCAAAGATCTGAGAGGTCTATAGCAGGGTTTAAGCAGAGTAGGCAAGTATATTGAAGTTCATCCCACAGCGTGGCGTTGACCATATGAAACAACACAAAGCTGTTCCTCTTGCAAACAGGGGAAGAATTCTTCATCAGTAACTTGCTCCCAATAATCCAAACAACCTTTGAGAAAAGGACAGCCATCCAATATAGATCAGGGACATGAATAAAGCTCGTGGCTCAAGATAGTCCGTCCAGAATTGAAGCAAAGTTCAGAAAATGTCACTTGCTATGCAGAAAGGACTTGAAAATAATGGACTCTCCAGCAAGAGGCCCTCTTCATTGCTCCATAAATAGGTATCGAACTATTTGCATTTGTGTATGAAGAGAAAACTGTTGTTTTAGGGTGTTAATAGGTCTGGCGTGGTGGCTTGACAAGGAAAGAATTGCGGCACACAGGAATGTTTTTCCTACTCCTCATTATCCTCCTCATTGCAGCACGACTCCCTACACATCAGCTTGAAACAAAAATGGAGATCCTTGTGAGTTAAAGACTAAACCACATCAGCATTTGTGGACTGCAGTCCAGTATCTCAGACAAGAATCGGGAAGAGTTTGAGGAGCCGCCGCCAGGTGGCAGATTAGCATGGCATTACAAATGGATGCATGGGATGTGGGTGGCGCTGTGGGTTAAACCACAGAGCCTAGGGCTTGCCGATCAGAAGGTCGGCGGTTCGAATTCCCACGATGGGCACGATGGGGTGAGCTCCCGTTGCTCAGTCCCTGCTCCTGCCAACCTAGCAGTTCGAAAGCACGTCAAAGTGCAAGTAGATAAATAGGTACCGCTCCGGCGGGAAGGTAAACGGCGTTTCCGTGCGCTGCTCTGGTTCACCAGAAGCGGCTTAGTCATGGTGGCCACATGACTCGGAAGCTGTACGCCGGCTCCCTCGGCCAATAAAGTGAGATGAGCGCCGCAACCCCAGAGTCGTCTGTGACTGGACCTAATGGTCAGGGGTCCCTTTACCTTTACCTTACAAATGGATACAATTTCAGACTATTGTTTTTTAAATTCTCTCATGTCTCTGCTTGTTTTTTTCCTGAAGTAGTCTAGTGGCCACATTTTGTACCAAGTTGCACTTTCTGAACACCATTTGAGGGCAGCTCCGTGTGGAACACGTGACAGAAATCTAATGGAGATCACTGCGTTTGAGCTGCAGGGATGGTCGCAAGGTGACCAGGTATCAGGTGTGCAAAGTTTAAACTTCCCAGTGAGGCACATGCTGAGACTTGAAAGAGCCAGTAGCAAGCTGTAGCTGTAGATGGTAGAACCAGGGGAGAGTAGCTCCAGTTCCCACATTAGTTGGCACTGCATTACTGAGATGCCTCCCTCACTGATCTCCTGTTTAGCCTTACAGTGCTAAGATCAGCCACATGGGGGACATTGTTGTTGTTGTTGTTTAGTCGTGTCCGACTCTTCGTGACCCCCTGGACCAGAGCACACCAGGCACTCCTGTCTTCTACTGCCTCCTGTAGTTTGGTCAGACTCACTTTAGTAGCTTCAAGAACACTGTCCAACCATCTCGTCCTCTGTCGTCCCCTTCTCCTTGTGCCCTCCATCTTTCCCAACATCAGGGTCTTTTCCAGGGAGTCTTCTCTTCTCATGAGGTGGCCAAAGTATTGGAGCCTCAGCTTCAGGATCTGTCCTCCCAGTGAGCACTCAGGGCTGATTTCCTTAAGAATGGATTGGTTTGTTCTTCTTGCAGTCCATGGGACCCTCAAGAGTCTCCTCCAGCACCATAATTCAAAAGCATCCATTCTTCGGCGATCAGCCTTCTTTATGGTCCAGCTCTCACTTCCATACATCACTACTGGGAAAACCATAGCATTTACTATATGGACCTTTGTTGGCAAGGTGATGTCTCTACTTTTTTATGGAACAGGAGGCCCTATTTTCATCAGAGAAATGTTGGAGGGTATGTGTTTGTTTGTTCATCCTGCCCTTCATTGTCCAATTTCTCCAGGGCACCTAAATGCAGCTGTTACCTTCCCTGCAAGGCTCTGCCACGGACCCCTGCAGCTTCTGCAGGCCATTAGTACACCAGGGCCTGCCTGAATGCATGAAATCCTAATCTGATTAGATTTCTCATTTTCCGTGTAATGCATCTGTCACACCTCTATGCACCACTGCCACAGATTAGTGGCTTTGATGGAACGCTGCCCCACTAATGAGTTAATCCAAATGCCCAAATCCCAAATCAGACTGTAAGCAACACAGAGAAATGGGGGGGGGGGGAGTGGCGACCCACATTGTTTTGTGTCTGTTGTTGATTCAGCAGGGAGAAAAATACGGGAGAAAAAGCTATCGTTTCTCGCTAAGAACGAGTGCCCTCAAACTTCTGGGTCAGCTGTGGCTATAGTCCTTCCTGTTCCCCCTGCCATCATTATGAGTGCCAGTTGTGCATTTTTTATCAAATGGATGGGGAAAATCCTAGGTAAAGACAGACACCAAAAGGTAAAAACTGTTTTGTTTTTTAATTTTTTCATTTGTGGTTTTCAGTTATATGCGTTTCAATAGTTTTAGTCATTTTAACATTTCAAAACTTGTCTTCCTTCCTCCTCTTTCTGCAGTTCCTTAAATTTATATTTATCATTTCCTGCATATTATAAGTTAACTCCTTCTTTTGTTCATCTGCTTTAGTTATATAATCTTATGAAACTGCAGGTTATTACAATAAAGTCCTCATCTGTTTACAATTTATTTGTACATATTCAATAAACCATTTTTTATTAAAAAATAAAATGTCTTGATTTCTTATTTTTCCGATGAGTTTCGCCAGGACCCCGGACGGGAAAGTCCAGTCAAATTCAACTAAAGGGTGTGGCGCTCATCTGGGGAGTGACTGGGGAAGCCCAGCCAGATGGGCGGGGTATAAATAATAAATTGTTATTATTATTATCTCTGCTTTGCAGGCCATGGGAGCTGGCCTTTGTCCGTGTACCAGTTTTCCAGGTCATATGGCCAGCATGACTAAACCACTTCTGGTGCAACGGGACACTGTGACAGAAGCCAGAGTGCACAGAAATGCCATTTACCTTCCTGCCGCAGCAGTACCTATTTATCTACTTGCACTGGCGTGCTTTCGAACTGCTAGGTTGGCAGAAGCTAGGACAGAGCAAAGGGAGCTCACCCCGTCACAGGGATTCAAACTGCCAACCTTCCAATCAGCAAGCCCAAGAGGCTCAGTGGTTTAGACCACAAGGCCACCCGTGTCCCTTACAAGCCCCCCAGTACCACTGGTTCTCTAAACAGGCAGCAGAGAAAGGGTGGTGCTTAAAATGGTCCCTCTTGCAAAGGAAACACTTCTTTTAATGTGATGAAGTAAGGACGGGTAGGGGCATAATAATGCTATTTTCTGCATGTTACAGAGTTGTATAGATCCTCCAACTGTTTAGCTAATTATTATCAGTAAAAAAATTGTGAATGTTCATTCAAAACCTGCCAAGGAGTCCAGTTCGCTTTGTTGAGTCTTCAAATACTTTGTGAAAGGTTCCCATTCATCCTTAAAGTCACAGTTATCCTTATTTCGTAGTTTTTATGTCAATTTTGCCAGTTCTGCATAGTCCATCAATTTTTCTTGCCATGATTCTTTAGTTGGGATTTCTTCAGTCTTCCATCCTTGTGCTACCAGAACTCTCGCGGCCGTTGTCGCATACATGAAGATGTTTTTCAACTTTTTTGGCAGATCTTTCCCTACAATCCCCAACAAAAATGCCTCGGGTTTTTTAACAAATGTTAAATGGAACATTTTCTTCAATTCATTGTATATCACTTCCCAAATTTTTTAAATTACTTTACAATCCCACCACATATGATAAAATGTTCCCTCCTTTTCCTTTTTCTGTTGGGCTTTCTTAACCACCTGGGTTGTATTTATTTTCCAAGTAAGGTCTTTAAAGTAAGGTCACTTAAGATATAAGTGACTTCCCTTCTTCTCTTTCCATGGTTCATATTACATATCATAAATCCCTGTATATTTTACAAAAAAACTATACCATTCAGTATTCCATTATTGCATCCATCAGAACTTATTCACACTGCGGAATTTATCTTCATGTTGCCAACGTTTTCAGCTGTACACAGTTGTTTCCCATATATTCAATAAATGCTTTCCAATCTTCTTTAAAAATATGTTCTTCTTGTTCTCTTATTCTATATGTTAAGTCTGCAAGTTGTGCATGCAGCGGAACCTTGGGTTAAGAACTTAATTCGTTCCGGAGGTCCGTTCCTAACCTGAAACTGTTCTTAACCTGAGGTACCACTTTAGCTAATGGGGCCTTCCGCTGCCACTGCACAATTTCTGTTCTCATCCTGAAGCAAAGTTCTTAACCCGAGGTACTATTTCTGGGTTAGCGGAGTCTGTAACCTGAAGCATCTGTAACCTGAAGCATCTGTAACCCGAAGTACCACTGTATAGGGTATGAACTGATTGAATGGATATGAAGAGAACAGGAAATGGCTGAGAAAGGAGGCAAGAAGGATGGGGAAAGGCAGGGTGGCCATGGAGCTAAAAAGAACAGAAAAGCCAGATTGTGTTCCAGGAGGAATCAGGAGAGAGGAGAGGTCTCAGGGTTCGCTAGCTAATAGACTCGCTGGGTAGGGTTCTGCAAAGCTTGAGACCAAAGTGTTGGAGCTCTGGGCCCAGAAAGCAGAGATAAGGAAGAAGAATGGGGTTTGCATCCTGGTTTCACACTCACTCTGGGATTTTAAATTATAAAACCCCCCAATAAATCCTGCCTTGAGTTTATCAGAGTTAGAAGAAGAAGAAGAGTTTGGATTTGATATCCCGCTTTATCACTACTCTAAGGAGTCTCAAAGCGGCTAACATTCTCCTTTCCCTTCCTCCCCTACAACAAATACTCTGTGAGGTGAGTGGGGCTGAGAGACTTCAAAGAAGTGTGAGTAGCCCAAGGTCACCCAGCAGCTGCATGTGGAGGAGCGGGGAAGCGAACCCGGTTCACCAGATTATGAGTCTACCACTCTTAACCACTACACCACACTGGCTCTCTAAGTTAGAACGGACATGGGAAATGGTTTAAGGGCCGATAGCCTGGAAGGAAACTGGCCAGTGGCATCTCTCCCTTGGCTTAATAAAGGAGCTAAACAGGGATTAAGTTTGGAGACAACAGGCAGACTTTGTGTCATATTGGTGCAATATTTCTCAGAATGTGTTCTACCAGGCTCCTGCCAATGGCTGTGGCTTCTCCTGTGCTTTTCTACAGCTGGAGTGGGGTGCCACCTACTTCCAGGAAAAAGCCAGCCACGTCAAATAATAATAATAAAAATAGGATGATTTCACAAATCCCTACCCACCCATTCCCAGGGCTTACATAGATCCCTGAGCCAGAGCTTGGATTGTGATTATTGCCATGAGGAACCTATCTGAAAACGGGCAGAAGGTCACTGGTAAGCCCTCTACACAAATGTCAAAGATTTATTTTCCCACTGGCTGGTTGTTATAACAGTGGTGTGGAGTTTATTTATGAGTTTCTCATAGCCAACAGGTCCCCCTCTGCCACTCGGCTTGACAGTTCACATTTTCAGAACCTCCAAGTGCCCCTATTTTCCAGGGACAGTGAAAGATTTACAGAAGCCATCCCAGTTTCTGATTTGATCCCAGAATGCCCCACTGTTCCTTAGGACGTCCCTATTTTCTTTGAAGGGTATGGAATTATGCAACCCCCCAAGCCAAGAGGATACAGCCTTTGGAAGTCATCTGAAGACAGCCCTATATAGGGAAGTTGTTTAATGTTTTATTATGTTTTTATATATGTTGGAACCTGCCCAGAGTGGCTGGGGCAACCCACTCTGATGGACGGGGTATAAATATTATTATTGAATAGGATCCCTGGACAAGTAAGTCCAGTCAAAGGTGGCTATGGGGTGTGAAACTTAACTGATTGATACTAGCATTGGGCAAGTCCTATATTAGTAATAGGAAAAAAGTTGTGTTGGTTTGTTTATTTCTGTAGATCATGGGTAGGCAAACTAAGGCCCAGGGGCTGAATGCGGCCCAATCACCTTCTCAATCCGGCCCGCGGACGGTCCAAGAATCAGCGTGTTTTTACATGAGTAGAATGCGTGCTTTTATTTAAAATGCATCTCTGGGTTATTTGTGGGGCATAGGAATTCGTTAATTTTTTCCCTTCAAAATATAGTCTGGCCCTCCACAAGGTCTGAGGGACAGTGGACTGGCCCCCTGCTGAAAAAGTTTGCTGACCCCTGCTGTAGATAGATGCAGCTGTTACTCTCATTTGATAGATAGGGGATTTGTTCCGGGCAATGTAATAAATTCATTACTGCTGAGGTTGCAAGTTTATGCCTGGGCACAGACATGGTTGATTCCAGAAGATGGAGGGGGGGACCATTTTTGTTGCTGCTGTTGTTAATAGGCAGCTGCCTTCTGCTGCTTCTTCAAAGTGATTTGTGTTAGAATTCCTGCTCCGTGATTGCAGTCATAGGATGTCTATCACATGACGGTGTATGTTTTGACTCCACAGAGTGGGAAGTGACGGAGGGAGAGGGAGCCATGTTGCAGTGCTCCGTGTGTGTTTGTATGTAAATAAACGTAGATTAGCCAAAGTGCTGAGTTGCTGAGGTCTGTTACACAAACTGCGAAGACTCTGCGTATCTCTAAGTGTGCCGGTGTCGGTTGGCATCGGTAGCTGTGATGTTCGGGCAGAAGAAAGCTTTTGAAGCTCCTGAACGAACAACCAGGAGGAAGAGAACATGCCAGTCGGGCATGTGTCTCTGCCAGGGTCCTACTTGAGTGTAGGACGAACTCCTCTGACAATTTGATGGATGATATTTTCTGTGCTCAGAAACAGAGAGAGTGTCCATTTGAGAGGAAGATGGTTACACAGGAAAGTCTTTTTCATTTGGGATGAACTTCATGATTGCACTTTTCTGTCCTGAGCCCCTGCCTCAGGGCCCACCAATGGCTTGAACATCCACAAACATCCATTGTGGGATGCAGGCCAAATTAGCCATGGTCAAGGAGGGTCCTGCCACTTTCATTCACAGAATGAGCTAAAAAAGAAACCCTTCCACATTGTTCTGGGCTCAGTGGGAGGGACGAAAGCAGTGGTAGGTTCCAATTATGGGAAACTGCAGTCAAATATAACTTGCAAGCTTAGGAAGGGGTTTAGACCACAGGTCTGTTTATACGTAAGTTCTCCAAGGTAAACGTGCATAGGATTGCAGCCTTAGTTAATTCATCTTATTTTCAATTCATTGATCGGTTAACAGATGAAGTCTGCAAAACTCTGGTCCTGGGAGGACATCTCAGTGGTTACAGGGTACATACAATCTCCCTCGCAAGGGTGAAAGAGAGAGAGCACTGACCTCAGAAAGGCAGGTCCAAAGCTACATTTCCCCGCAGCCCTAGTCTTATCTTATCAAAGTAGACTTCCAATGTAGGTAGGGCCTGAAAAAGTAGGGACGTTGTGAGGGTTAAGAAACATTCTGGGGGAGGCTTGGATTAGTCATGGGCAACCTGCTAAATTTGCACCAGCCCCAGAACTGTCATAAATTGTTGTTGTTGTTGTTTAGTTGTTTAGTCGTGTCCGACTCTTCGTGACCCCATGGACCAGAGCATGCCAGGCACTCCTGTCTTCCACTGCCTTCCGCAGTTTGGTCAGACTCACTTTAGTAGCTTCGAGAACACTGTCCAACCATCTCGTCCTCTGTCGTCTCCTTCTCCTTGTGCCCTCCATCTTTCCCAACATCAGGGTCTTTTCCAGGGAGTCTTCTCTTCTCATGAGGTGGCCAAAGTATTGGAGCCTCAGCTTCAGGATCTGTCCTTCCAGTGAGCACTCAGGACTGATTTCCTTCAGAATGGATCGGTTTGTTCTTCTTGCAGTCCATGGGACTCTCAAGAGTCTCCTCCAGACCATAATTCAAAAGCATCAATTCTTCAGCGATCAGCCTTCTTTATGGTCCAGCTCTCACTTCCATACAGCACTACTGGGAAAACCATAGCTTTGACTTTACGGACCTTCGTTGGCAAGGTGATGTCTCTGCTTTTTAAGATGCTGTCTATGTTTGCCATCACCTTTCTCCCAAGGAGCAGGCGTCTTTTAATTTCGTGACTGCTGTCACCATCTGCAGTGATCATGGAGCCCAAGAAAGTAAAATCTCTCACTGCCTCCATTTCTTCCCCTTCTATTTGCCAGGAGGTGATGGGGCCAGTGGCCATGATCTTCATTTTTTTGATGTTGAGCTTCAAACCATATTTTGCGCTCTCCTCTTTCACTCTCATTAAAAGGTTCTTTAATTCCTCCTCACTTTCTGCCATCAATGTTATTTCCCTCCCTTTGGGAGAGAAGAGAAACACCTTTAAACAAAACAAAGGTAGAGGAGGCCTTCATATTTAGTTATGTGATGCTGAGCACTGGATAAACCAGGGTTGGGGAACCTCTGGTGCTGCAGATGTGGCTGAACTACAACTCCCATCATCCTAGGTCATTGGGTATCTTGTCTGGGGCTGATGGGAGTTGGAGTCTAACAACTTAAGAAGGGCCACAGGTTACCCACCCCTGGGATGAGCAATGGAGCCACCTCCTGTTTACACACAGAGAGAGACACAGAGAGACTGAGCATTAAATAAATGTGCACAAGACAAAAGGTCATGGCTTTAGAGAAAGAGAAGTGAGATGCTCCCTTGGTGTCCCCCAATGATGGAAATCTGCTTCATATTTCAGCAGATGGGGAGGGGAGCAACTAGTAAAAGTCACCTCCCGTTTTTAATCAGTGACGAAACATTTTTAATCAATGGTTTTAATCAGTCAACTACAGACTGCACCCCTATTAGGAAAATGAATCCTGTTCTTATGAATCAATTTGTTCAATCTGCAGCTGATCCCAAATAATTCAGCTTTTGTAGAATAGCAACCTTTTGGCAACCGTAAGAGACAGAACGAAAGACACCGAAAAGCGAAAGCGACTGATACTGGGGAAGGAAATAGAAGAATGGCACGTGCTCAAGGACATAACAAAGGGGTCAGGATCAGGCATAACATGAATCCTCACCCCAAGCAAAACATCCAGTTGCCAGCAAGCATTGTGGAACACAACAGTAAGGTCTAGACACATGGATGGATGGTGGAAGGAAGGAAGTTTTGAAGAATTTGGCCACAAATTCCACATACCCTGAAGATAAGAAGCTCAGATTCTGCTGTGTCTTCGTCTCACATCCTGCATGGATTCTATCCAACTAAAAAGTGTCAGAAAAAGGGAACAACCAAGGTGATAATTTCTAGCAACTGCAGTAACTTGTGAATCCAGCCCTAAATCTTCAAAGTGATATAATGGTTGGAATAAATCCTATCCTAACTACTAAGGCATCTTCTAAGCTAACATAATAAGCAATAAGCAGGGTGTCAAAACCCAAATGCTTTGCATTTGTTTCCTGAATATTAGACTTCGCCAAAACAAACTGCTGCAATTTTTCTTTAAGGGAAACTAATAAGCTGCCGTTTTTTACACCCTGCATAATCCTTCTAGTCCATTTGCTTCTGTTCTCCACGTAATAAATGGATCCCTACCTAGGGAGCATGTGATGTTTTAAGCTCCTTTCATTAATAAACTTCCCCCCTTCCAAATTTCCAGCTTGCAATCTGCTCCTGCAGAAACCCCGCCCTCTCCCCGAAGCCAACTGCCTCCAGCAAGCTCGCTCTTGTGCGCTAACAAGGCCCTAATAACCGCTGTGATCAGAGCCGGCCTACTCGGCTCACCCCAGGAGCATGGCGGCAAATTGACGATCATTTCTCATTCTGAACGATGACACGGGCGCATCACCTAGCCCTCAGAAGACAGCAGCACCTGCCAATCCCACTAAAACAACAAGGGGGGAGAATGAAAGCCCTGCCTGGCCCAATCCGATGCCCCGCTGGCTCTAATTATCCAGATGGGAATTCCACAATTGCTCCCTCCCACCAGCTCCCACCTAAAAACTGCCTGGAGAGTCTTTGGCTGGCTTTTCCCCAACTGTGTGAGAGCCTTTGCCTGTACCTACTGTCACGGCCGCTGAGTGGATGGGGTTCCTAATGAGTCTTGACACTAATGGCTGAGCGAGACGGTGTAATTATGTATCCCCTCCCGCCCGGAACAAACCTGGCAGGAAAAGACCCCAGACCTCACACCCTTCCAGTCCAAAGAGCCCAGCTATAATGCTTTACCAGCAGGACCAGCTGCTATTCTCTTCCCGCAGCTCCCCCCTCCCTCCCTAATCTACTTCCCCCATTTCTTTCAGCACCACAGTGCAGGTGGCAAGAAATAAAAATTTATGGCCCGACTCGGGATGGCTTGGGTTGAGCGTATTAAGAATTCCTCTTCTGTCTTTCGGGAAACGGGTATATATTTTTTGCTTTAACTTGCAAACTGGAGGTGTGTTTGAATTTCAAGATCCAGATATGTATTTCTTTATTCTTTTTTATATATATAAAAAAGCACCCCTAAATCAAAACAAAGGGAGGGGTGATGGAATAAGGCTGAGTTCCCCTTTGTTGGAAAAACAGTTGGAAAATACAAGTGATGTTAGTTTCATTGCTGTTTCTATTCCGATGATATATATCGCGGTTTTTATGTTGATCTTTTCTGTGAACCGCCCTGAGACCTCCGGGTATAGGGCAGCTGAATATAAATTCAATAAATAATAGCAAAAGTAGGGGCAGAAGGAGACGAGGCATGCTTCTGAAATTTCTGTGTTGATTGTAAGTACAGGTGTAAGAAACTGAGGATACCTACTGAACTGTGAGCTAATTATGGTAAGAAACAGATGTTGTCTGCTAATGAGGAGGCAGGATCTACGAGAAACATCTTGGGGAGGAATTTGTCTGCAGCTTCTTGCGATACGGTGGATAACAGAGTAAGGCAATCACCACTTCTGACTTCCACGAACTGTAATGTTTGGGACGCTTAGGCTGCCGACACGCAACATTTTATTCTAGAATTGACGCAGATGACGTCCTTGGTTTCTTCCTCGCAGTCTGCACACAGCCTAGATCCATCGCACATGTCTTTGCCCCTGAAAAGTGCTTCTTGGGAAACTGGTTTCATTCAAGAGATAAATGCTCGTCACAAGTTGAGTCTACGTTACCCCCCAGTGCCAGATTTACGTATAAGCTAAACAAGCTATAGCTTAGGGCCTCACTCTCTTGGGGGCCCCCAAAAATTTAAAGGAAAAAAAAAGCACTGGATGTACATTTCCAAAATATAAGATAAAAACAAATAAAATAAAACCTACATACAGCAACAGTGTTTTGTGTTATGTAGGCTCCTGTGATGTAAGTAATGTAACCTGAGGTACCACTGTACAAAGAATAGACATAAAAAGTCAATTATATAAAATACATTTTAGGGTTTTGAATCAATAGTCAAATACAATGGTACCTCAGGTTAAGTACTTAATTCATTCCAGAGGTCCGTACTTAACCCGAAACTGTTCTTAACCTGAAGCACCACTTTAGCTAATGGGGCCTCCCACTACTGCCACGCCACCAGAGCACAATCTCTGTTCTCATCCTGAAGCAAAGTTCTTAACCTGAGGTACTATTTCAGGTTTAGCGGAATCTGTAACCTGAAGCGTATGTAACCTGAAGCATATGTAACCCGATGTACCACTGTAGTGTATCTCATTCTGATTGCCCCAGCTAAAACCTTGCAACCTTTGCTGCCACCTGCTCATCTTGATCTGCCAAGAGAAAGGACACTGTGGCAGTGGCTGGGTGACCCGGAATTGACAATAAAAGAGGGGTGATGACCTCATTCCTCAAGTCTTTCTAAAGAGTGCAAGCCAGAAGGACATGTGCCACCAATTCAATACTGCCATCTCCACAGGGACGTAAGTGTTTTCCGTGTGGAATCTGTTGGAATCATCCCACTGAAAGGCCAGCGTTTAAAGTGATGATGGGAGCAGAATAGCATAGCATCCTTCTGCCCAGCACTGTGTCCTATGCGCCAATTCACGTCTCCCTCCTGTTGCTCCCAGAGCTTGTCAGCCATTAATCATTTCCAGAAGGACAGCCGTCTTAGTCCGTGTTGTGGGAAAACCAACAGAGAGTCTCGCTGCACCTTGACTCCTGGTTGCTTTGTCTATCGAGAGAGCCTTTTATTATTTGGCCAACTTCGATAGATTCCTCCTCCTAGCATTCTGTCTCAGTGAGTTCATGGCTGAGGAAAGGCACCGACCGCATGTTGATCCCAATTCATATTCTGAGCCATTAATGGATCTCCCAGTTCAGACAAGGAACTTTTAAGTGGTCTCAAAAGTTAGTGTGCACATACACAAATATCACCTGGGCCATATTTTAAGTAAAATCAAAATATGGATTCCTTTCCCCACACACACTTTCAAGGCTGGTGGTTCAAGCCAGGATTCCTGCATCGCAGGGGGTTGGACTAGATGACCGGGGGGGCAGGGGTCCCTTACAACTCTACAATTCTACATGTGTTGCAGACTTGCTTTGCTTTTTTGCTGCCTTTTATTTAGTGCCTTCTTTTTAGGTAGGCTGATTTTTAAAGCAGATAATAATAATAATAATAATAATAATAATAATAATAATAATAATAATGTTCTTGTTCTCTGGCCCACAGCATCAAAGGGTACAGTTTTCAGGACGATAATAAAAACAGCAACAAGACAATAGGCAATTAAAAATGGCTCGGGGCTATTTTAACTGGTGATCCTACCCTTTTGTGTGTGTTTCACAGCTCATCAAGTATTATTTACTGTGCTATTCACTTTAGAACAAGGGCTTGCTAATAGCAACCACTGCAACAAGAGCCTCTATTCATAGGCTGCTTGGGATACACTCGAACAGAGCGGTTTGAAGCACCTTCTTCAGAAACACTTGGTGAAACAGGAGCGTGACAACATTTTACTTGCGCTCCTGAAAATGGCATAATAAACAAAAGCTATCAAGGCTGTGCTTTTCTCCAGATCTTTTCCCCACCTTACAGTAAGCAGCAAGCGGTCATGAGATCAGGTTCTTATCGGGCTGTGCTGGTCACGTCCACCCAGAAGGGACTGGATAGCTCAGTTGGTTAGAACGTGGTGCAGGCAAATGCCAAGGTTGCAGGTTCGATCCCTGTATGGGACAGTCACAAATTCCTGCTTTGCAGGGGGTTGGACTAGATGATCCTTAGGGTCCCTTCCAACGCTACAATCCTATGGTTCGAGGGTAAGCATCACTGAGCTCAATAGGACTTGATCCCAAGTTGTGAAAGGCTGGGCTGGATGAATCCCAAGCCGGAATTAAGATTGCTGGAAGAAATATCAACAACCTCAGATACGCAGATGACACAACCTTGATGGCAGAAAGTGAGGAGGAATTAAAGAACCTTTGAATGTGGCTGAAAGAGGAGAGCGCAAAATATGGTTTGAAGCTCAACATCAAAAAAATGAAGATCATGGCCACTGGTCCCATCACCTCCTGGCAAATAGAAGGGGAAGAAATGGAGGCAGTGAGAGATTTTACTTTCTTGGGCTCCATGTTCACTGCAGATGGTGACAGCAGCCACGAAATTAAAAGACGCCTGCTTCTTGGGAGAAAAGCAATGACAAACCTAGGCAGCATCTTAAAAAGCAGAGACATCACCTTGCCAACAAAGGTCCATATAGTAAAAGCTATGGTTTTCCCAGTAGTGATGTATGGAAGTGAGAGCTGGACCATAAAGAAGGCTGATCGCTGAAGAATTGATGCTTTTGAATTATGGTGCTGGAGGAAACTCTTGAGAGTCCCATGGACTGCAAGAAGATCAAACCTATCCATTCTTAAGGAAATCAGCCCTGAGTGCTCACTGGAAGGACAGATCGTGAAGCTGAGGCTCCAATACTTTGGCCACCTCATGAGAAGAGAAGACTGCCTGGAAAAGACCCTGATGTTGGGAAAGATGGAGGGCACAAGGAGAAGGGGACGACAGAGGACGAGATGGTTGGACAGTGTTCTCAAAGCTACTAACATGAGTTTGACCAAACTGCGGGAGGCAGTGGAAGACAGGAGTGTCTGGCGTGCTCTGGTCCATGGGGTCACGAAGAGTCAGACACGACTAAACGACTAAACAATAACAACAACAAAGGGAGAATGCAACTAAAGCCTTAGTCAATTAAGCCTATTAACCAATTTACAAAATCTGCATATATATGCATATGAAAACAAACAGGGCTTTGTTTTGTTTTTAGAGCATGCCATCCAGGAAGAAACATGCCCTCTTGAATATGTTAGAGAAACTTGCCATCCTTAAATTGGTCAGCATCTTAAGCACAGTCAGGAGGGTTTATAAAGGGAGAAGGGCTCATTTACCAAACATCATAATCAATAACATAATCAATTTATAAACCAATATTTGCAGCCCCCTTTTTTGAGGCTTTAAAGATGGCACACCCATAAACACACCTATCCCCAAATGCCTATCATGGCTAAATGTATATTCTTGGTTAAGGAAGCTGCTGACATCTTTTCAGAGAGAAAAAAATTCCCCATTCTTCCACCATGTGGCAGCAAAATACAGAAACTTTCTATGGTTTTATCAGCACCTTGGTATGTCTATTCCAGCTCTGACTTTGTGATCAACTGGGGTGGCGTGGGGGGGGGGGGAGTTCTTTCCTTATTTCTGCATCTGCCAGCTGTCAGCGAAGACTCTGGGGAAAAGGTAGAAGGCTTTCTACAAAGTTACAGCGGGCAGCGGAAGGGAGGATTAAATTTGTTTTATGCTTTGCATAGGGTTTGGTGGCAGATAATGTGTGCCTGTTCCTTGAAAGCTGCCTTGAGTTAGACCCATAGGTTAAGGTTATCAGACGTCCCCGTTTTCCAGGGACAGCCCCCAAATTTGCCAATCAGTCCCCTGACAAAATCCATCTATTTAGTAGGAAGTTGAAAAGTGTCCCCGGATTTGTTGAAAAAAAATCTGGTAACCATACCAGACAGGTAAAAGTAAAGGACCCCTGACAGTTAAGTCCAGTTGCAGATGACTCTGGGGTTGCAGCGCTCATCTTGCTTTATTGGCCAAGGGAGCCAGCGTACAGCTTCTGGGTCATGTGGCCATCATGACTAAGCCGCTTCTGGCGAACCAAAGCAGCACATGGAAATGCCATTTACCTTTCCGCTGGAGTGGTACCTATTTATCTACTTGCACTTTGACATGCTTTCGAACTGCTAGGTTGGCAGGAGCAGGGACCAAGCAGCAGGAGCTCACCCCATCAAGGGGATTCGAACCGCCGACCTTCTGATTGGCAAGCCCAAGAGGCTCAGTGGTTTAGACCACAGCGCCACCCTTAACCTTACCATAGGTCACTCTATCTCAGCAATGTTTACACTGGCTGGTAGCAGATTTCCAGGCTTTTAGGCCCCACTTGGAGATGCCCAGGATTTGAACTTGGAACCTTCTGCGTTTAGAGCGGATGCTCGTCCACTGAGTTACGGCCACAATGTCATTTCGCCATTTCCTTATGCTCCTACCTTCTTCACTCCCTCCATCCTTGTGGAGAGATGAAATTTCTCTATCCAGCTTCTAAGTATGCCTTGCAATAATATCCTGAGCACTTGGATAACACATCCGACTTTTTGCACCGTGGCACAAAGTTCTTGTATTCACAGCTACTGCATCATACATTTCTTGCTTAAAAAATAGTTCAGTAGCACCTTAGAGACCAACGAAGTTTGTTCTGGGTATAAGCCAGAAGTCACCAGACCCTTATATATAGTGGAAGGGTGGGGTGGGGTTTTCAGCTGAGTAATAAGTTGTAATTCAGCAACTTCTCTTTCATGTCTATTTCTGAAATTATTTTATAATAAGACAGCTGCTTTGAGATCCTGTATTGAATGTCCTGGTAGATTGAAGTGTTCTCCTACTGGCTTCTCTGTCTTGTGATTCCTGATGTCAGATTTATGTCCATTTATTCAGAGAAGCCAGTAGGAGAACACTAAAGTGAAAACTGTGGAGAGACCTGGTCTGAATAGAGATACTGGATTCTTGTCTCATTACACATGCTAAAGCTATTTTTGGTCATCTGCATACTATCCCTTGCTTTTTCCTGCAGGACAAATTGCAGGCGTTAACAGGTTTACCATACCCATTGAGTCAATCACCCATCTCCTACTACCCTTCTGAGAAAACCCCCACCCCACCCTCCCACTATATATAAGGGTCTGATGGCCAGTTTCAGTGTATCTGAAGAAGTGTGCATGCACACAAAAGCTGATACCCAGAACAAACTTAGTTGGTCTCTAAGGTGCTACAGGACTATTTTTAAATTTTTTATTACAACTGCGTCAGACCAATGTGGCTACCTACCTGAATATAGAATACAGTGGTACCTCTGGTTACATACTTAATTCGTTCCAGAGGTCCGTTCTTAACCTGAAGCTGTTCTTAACCTGAAGCACCACTTTAGCTAATGGGGCCTCCTGCTGCTGCTGCGCCGCCATAGCACGATTTCTGTTCTCATCCTGAAGCAAAGTTCTTAACCCGAGATACTATTTCTGGGTTAGCAGAGTCTGTAACCTGAAGCGTATGTAACCCGAGGTTACAGACGTTTCAGGTTACATATGCTTCAGGTTAGAGACTCCGCTAACCCAGAAATAGTACCTTGGATTAAGAACTTTGCTTCAGGATGAGAACAGAAATCGTGCGGCGGCAGCGGGAGGCCCCATTAGCTAAAGTGGTACCTCAGGTTAAGAACAGTTTCAGGTTAAGAACGGACCTCCAGAACGAATTAAGTTCTTAACCCGAGGTACCACTGTAATTCTTCTTTCTGAATATCCTTTCCTTTTGTTCCCTAATGGTTGTGCATCCCCTCCAACATATCTCTGCATAATAATAATTATATTATTTATACCCCGCCCATCTGACCGGGTTGCCCCCACCTCTCTGGATGGCTTCCAACATATATAAAAACATAAAATAAACAGTAAGGGGGGGATCCCTATACAGGGCTGGCTTCAGGTGGCTCGGAGGTCGGATAACTGAGACCTGTGCTGTATTCCGGGGGTCATTTTGGTTCAGGCCCCATGACCCTGTGGTTCTGGGCTGTGGTTCGGAGTAGCAGGGTAAACCTATGCTTTACTCACATGTAGGGGGTGCACAATTTCAAGACGAAGCAGGGCCATCCTTCATGCCCCACCCAGAGCACCCCCATTGCCTTGCCAACCAGTGACAGTGTGCTGAGCACCCAGTCATGGCTCTCGCTGCCAGAAGATGAACGCTGCTTTTCGTATTTACCAGCTCCGATGACAAACCCTTCAGGACTGGAGGAGGGACATTGCTCTGCGCCAGAGGAAAGCGATGCGGGAGACTATCTGGTGACTACAATTAAGACGCACAACTAGAAGGGGGGGGAGCATATAGCCAAGGCAGTTTCAGAACTCTGGTTGCAAATAAATCTTTCCCCCAAGCAACGCAGGCGTATTAATCAGGGTGTATTGCCGCATGACAAGCCGCCGCCATTGTGTCTGTAAATCCCAGCGAATCATTCCGCCTTCTGAAAAGAGAAAAGGAGTAGAAAAGCCGAGGATGATGTGGAAGGAAAGGCTAATTTAATTAAAAGAACCCCATTTTCTCCTTGAGTAGAATCACACCCCAGGTAGAAGCAATTCAGGCTTCTGGTGCCGCGAAGAAAGGCGACAGGTGGCTCGTTTGCCAATTACCTGAATGTTGCATCCAGCTTATTCAGCAGGCTTGCAGCTGGAGTCTGTTACAGTCCAATTTATTAATGATCTGCCTAATGCAAAAGCTACAAATTTCCCTAAGATGCTTTTTAGAAAGGAAAGGAAGAAAGACGTTAAGGGAGTTTTGGCAGGGCAGCAGACTGGAGGTGGGAATCTTCGCATGGGCCTTGCCAATTAAAGGGAGCTGGGCTGCCCAAGAAACCCAAACAATGTGTTGGTTCCTCCGTCTTCCTTCAATTCCACTTTTACTCCTTTGTTCTTAAATGTCCCGTTGCCTCTCCTACTAATTTTCTGGTCCAGGTGGGTTTAAATACATGCTTTAGTTGTGAATTGTTCTAACTTTAGCAATTTGTTCTTCAAGGTGTTTCACATGTTGTCATATATCGCAAGAGCCTACACAACACAAAACACTGTTTCCTGTATGTAGGTTTTTCCTTTAATTTTTTTTTGGGGGGGGGGCAAGAGAGTGAGGACCTAAGCTGTCGCTTGTTTAGCTTATACGTAAATCTGGCACTGATCGTTTATTATTATTCATAATCCACCCTTCCTCCCAAAGGAGCTCCAGGCAGCAAACACATTTGTTTTAAATATATGTGCATTCTATATGTTTGTTTGATTGTTTATGTATTTATTTATTGCATTTCTATCCCAGGGACGCGGGTGGTGCTGTGGTCTAAACCACAGAGCCTAGGGCTTGCCGATCAGAAGGTCGGCGGTTCAAATCCCCGCGACAGAGTGAGCTCCCATTGCTCGGTCCCTGCTCCTGCCCACCTAGCAGCTCGAAAGCATGTCAAAGTGCAAGTAGATAAATAGGTACCGCTCCAGCGGGAAGGTAAACGGCGTTTCCGTGCGCTGCTCTGGTTCACCAGAAGTGGCTTAGTTATGCTGGCCACATGACTTGGAAGCTGTCTGCAGACAAACGCCAGCTCCCTCAGCCTATAGAGCGAGATGAGCGCCGCAACCCTAGAGTCGTCCGCGACTGGACCTAATGGTCAGGGGTACCTTTACCTTTCTATCCCACCTTTCCTTCAAGAAGCTCAAGGTGGCATCTGTGGTGCTCCTCTGCCCTGTTTTATCCTTACAACAACCCTGTGAGGTAGGTTAGGATGGGAGGAAGTGGGTGGCCCCTATATGCATTCTAAACAAAACGTAACAAAAGCCCATTCTCTCAACCAGTGATCTCAGGGTTGTTAGGAACAATGTCTTTCAGCCATCAAATGCCTGGGTAAACAGGAAAGATTTAAGGTTTCTCCTCAGTTAAGGAGGCACACAGGCACACCTCAATAGGTTGGGCATCCCACAAGTGGGGAGCTACCACTGAAAAGGCCCTGCCATGGGTTCACACCAACCTAGGCAGTCCCCAGCAACAAGGCATCACCTGCTGATCATAGGGTACAAAGACCTCCACCTTCCTTCCTATGGATCTCATGCAAATGTTATTAGCATCTGCATCTTGCCCCAGATTTGGGGCATCACAGAAAGCTACCCAGCTGTCAGCACAACAGAGGGAGCGAGGTTCTGCCCGGACACTGAGGTCCAGTGCCAAGGGCCTTCTGGTGGTTCCCTCGCTGCGAGAAGCCAAGTTACAGGGAACCAGGCAGACGGCCTTCTCAGTAGTGGTACCCGCCATGTGGAACGCCCTCCCATCAGATGTCAAAGAGAACAACAACTACCAGACTTTTAGAAGACATCTGAAGGCAGCTCTATTTAGGGAAGCTTTTAATGTTTGGTGCATTACAGTATTTTAATATTTTTTTGGAAGTCGCTCAGAGTGGCTGGGGAAACCCAGCCAGATGGGCGGGGTATAAATAAATTATTATTATTATTATTATTATTATTATTATTATTGTTATTGTTATTGTTATTGTTATTGTTATTGTTATTGTTATTGTTATTGTTATTGTTATACAACACTTATTGCATTGGGAAGGCCTGTGGCTCAGCAGTACAGACCCATGGTTCACCTTCCAAAAAAGGTCCAAGGTCCAGTACCTGGAATCTCTTGGCAGAAGTGGGGAAGACCCCATTCTGAAACCGAGAACGGCACAGCTAGCTGGGGCAGATAATATTGAACTAGATTCACCATTAGTCTGGTTCAGTGTAGGGCTGGGCGATATATCGTCCAAAACCAGTTTGAAGTCCATATTGTGATATCGGTTTCACAATTTTTGACCTGGCAATATATCATGAATCTTGATGTGTGTATGAGCGTGCTAGGCAAAAAATCACAATGTGGGGAAAACCGTGACGCTGGCCAATACCTCTACATAGCTCCATCCTTGTTTCATACATTGTAATAGGTCCGTATATCACAATGTTTAGCTGGCAATACATCGCAATGTTGAAACCCAGATATTGCCCAAGCCCTAGTTCAGTATAAGGCAGCTTCCTACCATCTTGCCAACCAATGTTCAAGAGACAGTGTGGTGTTGTTGTTGTTTAGTCGTTTAGTCGTGTCCGACTCTTCGTGACCCCATGGACCAGAGCACGCCAGGCACTCCTGTCTTATGCCTGTTGTCTTTGTCCATGGAGTTTTCTTGGCAGGGATACTGGAGTGGCTTGCTGGTTCCTGCTCCAGGTGGATCACGTTTGGTCAAAACTCTCCACTATGACCTGTCCATCTTGAGTGGCCCTGCTCGGCACAGTTCATAGCTTCTCTGAGTTATTCAAGCCCCTTCACCACGGCAAGGCAGTGATCCATGAAGGGGATGAAGAGACGGTGTATAATGCATTTAAAATACAACAACTCAATAATCAGGATGAGTGGCTCGATGCAAGGCAGCTTTCTATCCATTGCCTTCCTAAACCATAGTTCTCAAGACTTACATTTGGAATACAAGAGCCTGACAATCAGGACTGGGAGATTTTAGCTGATGATTTGATTCCCCCTCATATGAATTGTAGCCTGACTAAAGCGCAGGTAGCCCGTCAAACACAAGAGACAACAGAGCTATGTGGTTCACAAGTTATCTAGATTGGGAAAACTTTTGATTAGCCTTCTGACTGCATACTTAGCAGTCTCCATTTTTGCTGCTGCTGTGTGTGGTTTTTCCCCTAAGGCCTCAAATGTAGCACCAAGAAGGTTGAAGCCTACATTCTCCATCCATGACAGTGTACAGGTTTTTGTGAACCAAGAAATGACATTTTCAGAAAGCCACGCTAACTCCCTTTGGGCCAGGCATCACAGACTGTTCCGGTGTTGTTTGAATGCCATCAAAATATGAAGCAAGTAACCACCTGTAAGTGCAGACCTGGAGAATGGCTCCCAAGGCCAATGTGCTAATGCCTGAATGATGAGCATTCATGGATAAATGTCATCTCTGAGTATGACGGACAGCTGTTAGCCCCAGCTCTCCACCTGTCAACTGGAGACGGAACAAAGCGAGATCCTCTTGTTATCCTCAAACTGAGTTGCTTAGGCCTAAGGAATAGTAAAACGGTACCTCTAAAAAGCATATGAGCAGAGCTCTCTTCCCAAGAGCCTCTGCTCAGCTTATATTTAGCACCTTGAAAATGATACATCCTATTCCGTTGGGATGCGGGTGGCGCTGTGGGTTAAACCACAGAGCCTAGGACTTGCCAATCAGAAGGTCGGCGGTTCGAATCCCCACGACGGGGTGAGCTCCCGTTGCTCGGTCCCTGCTCCTGCCAACCTAGCAGTTCGAAAGCACGTCGAAGTGCAAGTCATGACCGACTCTGGGGTTGTGGCGCTTATCTTGCTTTATTGGCCGAGGGAGCCGGTGTACAGCTTCTGGGTCATGTGGCCAGCATGACAAAGCTGCTTCTGGCGAACCAGAGCAGCGCACGGAAACGCCGTTTACCTTCCCACTGGAACGGTACCTATTTATCTACTTGCACTTTGATGTGCTTTCAAACTGCTAGGTTGGCAGGAGCAGGGACCAAGCAACAGGAGCTCACCCCGTCACGGGGATTCGAACCGCCAACCTTCTGCTCGGCAAGTCCTAGGCTCTGTGGTTTAACCCACAGCGCCACCCGCATCCCTTTTGCTAGGAGAACACTATTTCCTGCGCAGAGGTACAGCTTCCCCCGTCCTTGACCATTGGCCACAGTGGCTGGGGCTGATGGGAACTGGAGTCCATCACCATCTAGGGGAGACATTACAAAGCTGGATAGTCTGACTCAGTATAAGACACCTTTCCATCTTCCTAGCGGGGAAGTGTGGATCCAAGTTTTTTTTATCTATGGCAAAAATGGTGTTTCATAACTGATAATGTTAATCTCTAAGACTCCATCACCTCAGAAACACAGGGGGGGAATCCCCTAATTCATTAAACCTGAAAGTAAAGTATAGAATGTCTCAAGAGTGGGGTATTTTCTTAGGGTCTCATTTAAATTAAAAAGGACCGCTTTCCTGTGTTAAATGCTGCAATACCGCAGGAGCATAAAGGCGTTCTTAGACTGCCTTGTGAAAGCACCCGCCGCTCGCCAGGTTTTGTGCGAATGCTGTCCATCTTTTAAATCTGCACATCTTTATCTGGGAGCTTTGAAATTTTTCTCCTTCATCTGCCTTGACATTTTTCATCCCACCTGTTTGCCCAGTAATACTTCCAAGCGTGATGCGGCCATAAAGGGTTTTTCTTCTTCTTCTTCGTTTCCTTTTGGGGACAATTCTATCCCTCCACGAATCCATGTTCTGCTGCAAAACAAACCTGCTGTCTAGCAGCCACAACAAAACAACAAACCCGCCCTCTTAATGTGCCGCGTTCCCATTTTCTTCGCTAGGTGGGTGGGCTAACAAATGTCCCAGCGAAGGAAGGGGGTGGGCACATGCTATAGCAGCCCCCAGTTCTTGGCACGGAAAAGTGCAGCCATGATGTTCCTAAATGTCAGGGAATGAGCTCCAAGAGCAGCTGGTGCCGCCAGACACCTGCTCCCAACCACTCTCAGCTTCGCCTTCTGCTGCTGCAGTT
Source organism: Podarcis siculus (assembly GCA_034642415.1). Taxonomy (NCBI): domain Eukaryota; kingdom Metazoa; phylum Chordata; class Lepidosauria; order Squamata; family Lacertidae; genus Podarcis; species Podarcis siculus. Next base: position 3,147,138 of record JAXCMG010000054.1, on the reverse strand, counting down.
CTGACACTCCAGGCTTGGTGAAATTCCAGTCAATGGTCACATTTGGGCAGATATATGTATATATAATGTTCTGCGGTTCTAAAGCAGGAATGGAGAACTTACGACACCACCTACCCCTGACTGTTGGCCATAGTGGCTATAGGGATGGTTGGAGTCAAAGCTGTCAACTTACAGATTTGAAAATAAGGGACCAGCAGCCAAAATAAGGGATTTTAGTCAACCAGCTCCTTTCCTTTCCCCCATAACAGTCAATCAAAGGAGCCTCCAAAACAAATCCAAAAGCCCTCCCCACGAGATCGCAACAAACCATTGTACTCAACCAGCTCCTTTCCTTTCCCCCCACCATGTGCCCCCGCTCCAGACAGACCTTTTCCCCGGCAAGGGTGAGTGGGCCGTCGATGACGTATCCATCCGATTCCAAGCACAGGTATGTTCAACTTCTGAGCCCCTCCGAGCCAAAGGTAGAAAGCCCAGCCAGCAGCCAAATGAAGCCTCAAGCGGTGGTTCCCA
>JAXCMG010000054.1:3128929-3146228 GCA_034642415.1 Podarcis siculus | reverse complement strand
CCATTGTTTTCTTCTGTGTCTTGGTTTTTGGGGGGTGTTTCTTTTTGTTTCTTTTTGTTTCTTTTTTGTTTTTTGTTAAGGAACAAAAGAAGAAAAGGCACACTAGCCTGGGAACTTCCTCTCTGCCCAGAACATTGGAGGCTATACACCACACCTCCTCAACAGTATTTATAGGAACTCAAACACTGAGATCCTGCTCTGTTCCAGTAACAAGAAGCCGAAAGCACCAGCCTGAAGATGACGAGTGAGACCTCGTCGAAACGTCGCCTAGACACCCCAACTTTTACACGGGAAGACACCCGAGGACACCAAAACCTGCATATATATATATATATATATATTCTATGTTTGCTAGGTGAGCAAAGGGTTAAGACACTTGGAGTTCCCTGTAAATTCCTAGAGGGTACTCCGTGAGGTCACATCCTCTGCTTTCTCTAGGCAAGAAGAGCAACAGCAGGAAGATAATCCTTATTACTTCCTCCCACCTGACGAACCGTTTCTTTCTCGTCATTCAGCCATAGGGACAGGAGGCAGAGTCAGTGCGCTCCTGAGCCCAGGTGCCATATTTGATCTACTAAACCGTGTATTTTGCAATCTAGAAGGAGATTTTACTTAACTTGCTTCACTGCTACTTTCTGCCTGAATCAAGTCTGCAACTTTATGTAAGTAAATAATATTTTTATATTCTTACATAACAGATTTTTGTGTTTTAAAAGAAAGGGGAGATCCAGACTTCTCAAGGCATCCTGGATAATTATGGAAAGCTAACACAGCTTTGTCCCAAGTTTTGGTGTTATTGCTGCAAAGGAAGGTATATTTTTAGCTCTGCTAAACTGGACGCTGATCTTGCTCAAGTGAGTAAGAGGAAGGGCAATTAATAAATATTATATCCTACCTTCCCAATTCATCTCACCATTTCTGACACTGTTCTATTATGTATTTTAATCACGGGTTTTAATCTGGTTTTGTGTATTTGTCTTTTATATTTTGTAAACCAATTCAGACATTGACGTAGTATGCAAATAAACAATAATATTGATCAGCCTTTACATTCTCGTGTGTCCCAGGGGCTTCCAGAGATCCTGAAATGTGAAACAGGGATAGCCCCAGTACCAAGACTACTTGGGTGGAGATGGAGAAAGGGCATCTAAGGTCACAGTGGGCTCACACCAACAGGCTTCCAAAAGACCCAGTAACCCTATCAATGGTTTACAGATGCAGGTTTCGGTACAAAAAGCATTGATGGGTGGCAGTGGTATTGCCAGCTTTCAAACCGGCCGCTGCACTTGTACTTTTAACAGCAGCTAGATGTGCAGGAACCAGCAGGTGAAGCTTTTGATGGCATGGAGATAAGCCATCGCCTACTGCTGGCTACACATTGCGCTGCACAAGAGCGAGCCAGGCAGTGTTGATTCCCTGACTCCTCTTGCCAGTTGGCAATCCCAGGCATTGCCATTTTGTAGGAACCGAAATGAATCATTTCAATAACGTTTGGTTTGGAACGTGGTTGTTATATTTGTCACTAGCACTGGGTTGAAGACGAAGGTTTCGTGTTTTGATTTTGCTTGCTAGTAACAGTATAGACTTCAGAACAACCTACTTCTTGCCATTTCAGAACTTACAACGTTCCATCCAGATTGCCTGGGAGTTTTGTCTCTCAGAGCAACCTCAGCTGTTCAGATCTCTGCGGAATCCAGAGCATTAAACTGCCTCGTTTACTTTGAAGCATTTTAGAGAGAACCTTCATCTCTGTGCCCTGAACCACACACACACAAAATGGATCTAGCTTATACCTGTACTTCATTTTATTTACTTCAATAAGCAGGCATTTCCGCAAGTAAATCCATTTATTATTGATGGTTCCACATCACATCACATGCATTTCTTTACCCTTTCTGAACTCATTTATGTACAAAATTCCAAAGGGGATATAGAATATGGTGATTTCTCCTTGACATGGCGGCAGGATTTGCCATTAGACTAAGCATGCTCTAGAATCAGCAAGAAATGATTTATCTGTTACACAAAACACACCTAAACCTCAAGCAAACTGAGACCCCCATTCCACAATTCAAATATCAGGCTTCGCCACCCTCTTATGGTGGTTCTCGAGATAGATGCCACCTCTGGGAGCCAGTGTGGTGTAGTGGTTAAGAGTGATAGACTTGTAATCTGGGGAACCGGGTTCGCGTCTCCGCTCCTCCACATGCAGCTGCAGGGTGACCTTGGGCCAGTCACACTTCTCTGAAGTCTCTCAGCCCCACTCACCTCACAGAGTGTTTGTTGCAGGGGAGGAAGTGAAAGGAGAATGTTAGCCGCTTTGAGACTCCTTCGGGTAGTGATAAAGCGGGATATCAAATCCAAACTCCTCCTCTATGCCTGCAGATTGACTGACAACCCTGCGCTGTTCATATAGGGGAGGAAGGAACTAAACCCTATGGTTTTAATTTCTTGCTGCCTTAATAGATCAGGTACACTGCCCTGGAATTTTAAAAGGAAAGGTGCCATATGGATATTTCATCTGGAAAGTCCCAGGAATAAATAGAGGGCATTTTATAAATATTAAAAATTAATTGAATTAAATTAAATAAGGGAAGGAAAACTCAAAAATAGAAAATACAAAACCCATGGAGAAACAAGAAGACACACCTACAGTGTTCCTGGAACAAGTAGTCACAGGGATGGTGACAGCAATGGCACCCACACACCATCTGGGCACGGAGGCAATGGACAAGCACACAACAATGATGTCACACTGCTCCTACACGCTCTGTGACATCAGACAAAACACACAATGAGGCCAGCACACCCACACCAAGATTCCACCAGCCCAGCCATTACCTCCACACTCCATAAGACAGGGGTCAGCATACTTTTTCAGGAGGGGGCTGGTCCACTGTCCTTCCGACCTTGTGGGGGGCCAGACCCACCCTCTCCTGAAAGGACCCCCTGTCGCCACTCACGCCACAGCCGCCGGCGCCACCTCGTCTTCGACAGTGTCGTCGTCCTCTGCCTTGGCCAGGGGTCCGTGGGGCACAGAGCCCATGCTGCTGGCCTGGGCTGTGGGGGCAGCCTCCCCACTGCCGCCACCGCTTCCTCCCGCTCAACTCTTGGCCATACATGGCCATCTCAGTGGGAAGGAAGGTGCGTCGCCCAGAGGCATCCATGGCTCCGGACTGGCTGCAGGAGCTTCCTGCAGCCAATCCGAAACCGTGCCAGCATCGCTGCCCGCCCAGAGGTGTCCGCAGTTTCAGATTGGCTGCAGGAGCTTCCTGTGGCCAGTCTGAAGCCGTGCCAGCATCGTGGAAGTCAGTCACCACGCAGCGAGGCCTCCGCACCACGCCGGTTTAGCGGGGGGACTGACCGAGCCGGCAGCAGGGTCCGTAAGGTTTGTGGGCCGGATTAACGAGCCCCCTGTCATAAGGCATGGGGTTTGGGAAGAGCAGATGAGAATTCAGCTCCTGTCAGTGAGAGGGAGGCAACAACACCCCCTGGCCTTTTCAGTGGTGGTTGGGGGGCACAGAATATCAGAGGCAATGGAGGAGGAACTCACAGGACTAGGCCTGGCATTGCTAACAACACAGAGCAGCTCCCTGCACAGAGGAATGATGGACATCCCAGGACATTTCTCTTCCTCCCCACAACCCTCAGACAGCCTCAACAGGCAATCGGAGGAGAAAAGAGCATAAAACACTGACCTGCATCTAGCTTCATGTTGTTCATACAAGGGATCCCTTGTTCAAATCCAGGAATCCCCACCACCTCCATCTCTCCTCATTCAATTTCTATCTCCACCATCAGAGGAAGTTTGCTTCTGAAAACAAGTCGCTGGGCGTCTTAACGGGTGGGGAGTGACGTTGCAGTCAGCTGGGGGACAAGAGGCGGGCAGGTCTGGGGGACTCCCTGGTCCAGAATGGGGTAACTGCCCCTGAAGGACCAGGTGTGCAGCCTGGGAGTCATTTTGGACTCACAGCTGTCCATGGAGGCGCAAGTCAATTCTGTGTCCAGGGCAACTGTCTACCAGCTCCGTCTCGTACGCAGGCTGAGACCCTATCTGCCCGCGGACTGTCTTGCCAGAGTGGTGCATGCTCTAGTTATCTCCCGCTTGGACTACTGCAATGCGCTCTGTGTGGGGTGACCTTTGAAAGTGACCCGGAAACTGCAATTAATCCAGAATGCGGCAGCTAGACTGGTGACTGGGAGTGGCCACCAGGACCACATAACATCGGTCCTGAGAGATCTGCATTGGCTCCCAGTACGTTTCCGAGCACAATTCAAAGTGTTGGTGCTGACCTTTAAAGCCCTAAACGGCCTCAGCCCAGTATACCTGAAGGAGCGTCTCCACCCCCATCGTTCAGCCCGGACACTGAGATCCAGCGCCGAAGGCCTTCTGGCGGTTCCCTCATTGCGAGAAGTGAGGTTGCAGGGAACCAGACAGAAGGCCTTCTCGGTAGTGGTGCCCGCCCTGTGGAACGCCCTCCCATCGGATGTCAAGGAAATAAGCAGCTATTCTATTTTTAAAAGACATCAGAAGGCCGCCCTGTTTAGGGAAGTTTTAAATGTTTGATGTTTTATCATGTTTTTAATATTATGCTGGGAGCTGCCTAGAGTGGCTGGGGAAACCCAGCCAGATGGGCGGGGTATAAATAATAAAATTATTACTATTATTATTATTATTAATTAATTAAACTGTGGGTGTCTGGTTGGCCACTGTGAGAAAAGGATGCTGGATTAAATAGGCCACTGGTCTAATCCAGAAGGTTCTTCTCATACACAGTGGTCCTCAAACTTTGGTTCTCTGGGCCACACTTCCAGAATAAAAAATTTCTCATGCCACACCGATTTTGATTTATTTATATGAAATACATTGGAAAACAGAAAGAAACAACTCCTAGCACTGCTTGATTTATAACACAGAACACAAGTGAAGTGTTAAAAATCCAGGCTCAAAAGGCACTGGAGAGAACTTGTGAGTACTTATTCCATGTGAGAAAACTCCAGAACATACCCTCCAACATTTCTCAGTTTAAAATAGGGACATCCTATTCCATTCCCTCCAACGGGTCTCTGAGGAAAACAAGGACGTCCAGTGCTATTTTTCCAGAAAAAGGTGCTGGAACTCACCATAAACACATCCTTTATTTTCTTGGGATAGCAATGGCGCCCACCTGACAGGTGCCAGAACTGAGTTCTGGCTGGGGGGGGGGAACCCTAGGGATGTCCTATTCCATACCCTCCAACATTTCTCCAATGCAAATAAAAAGGTAAAGGACCCCTGACAGTTAAGTCCAGTCACGGACGACTCTGGGGTTGCGGTGCTCATCTCACTTTACTGGCCAAGGGAGTCGACATTTGTCTGCAGACAGTTTTTCCGGGTCATGTGGCCAGCATGACTAAGCCGCTACTGGCGAAACCAGAGCAGCGCACGGAAATGCCATTTACTTTCCCGCCAGAGTGGTACCTATTTATCTACTTGCACTTTGACGTGCTTTCGAACTACTAGTTAGGCAGGAGCAGGGACCGAGCAACCGGAGCTCACCCCGTCGTGGGGATTCGATCCGCCAACCTTCTGATCGGCAAGTCCTAGGCTCTGTGGTTTACACCACAGCGCCACCCGCGTCCCTTCTAATGAAAAGCGGGACATTCCAGGATCAAATCAGAAACCTGGGCGGCTTCTGAAATCTGGGACTGTCCCTGAAAAATAGGACACTTGGGGGGTCTGTCAGAATTGCTTCTGTGTGCAGATGAACAACACTCTCATTTTTAACTTATGTAAAAAAAAAGAGAGAAACAATAGAGTTGCCAGCTGACTGATTATGACCTGGCCTTATGCTTTTAAAAGCCATTGGCTCTGAACAAATCACAGCTGAAGCTTCTCACAATGCGGAGATAACCATTATCACCTGCTACCGTTTGGACAGTAAGCTGTTCTTGAAGGCACAAATTGCACTTGATAAGTTGGCAACTTTCATGCAGAGTTCAGAGAACTATTACCAGATGTGTTTCAACTCTTCTATGTCATGTTTGAATGATGGTGAATGACCAACTTCTCTATTCTTGGGGGGGCACACAGTTGTCCAGCTGCTCGTCTGGGGGTGTTATGGCTGAGTCACTGGAAGCAGACTGAGGCAAACCAAGAGGCATGGAACAAACCAGAGGTCAGGACCGAAGAGCAAATTGTGAAAGAAGAACAAACCAGGAGGCAGAACAAAATGCAGTGTTTCATAAGGAATTTGTGGGTTGTGTCTTAACAATGCACCGTATTTTTCGCTCCATAAGACGCACCAGACCATAAGACACACCTAGTTTTTGGAGGAGGAAAACAAGAAGAAAAAAAATTCTGAATCTCAGAAGCCAGAACAAGAGGGATTGCTGCGCAGCGAAAGCAGCGATCCCTCTTGCTGTTCTGGCTTCTGGGATAGCTGCGCAGCCTGCATTCGCTCCATAAGACGCACACACATCTCCCCTTACTTTTTAGGAGGGAAAAAGTGAGTCTTATAGAGCAAAACATACGGTATGTGCATCATCTCCCAAACCAACAGCGATAGCAGCTGGATGCAGAGTGAACATGAGTTCGTACACAGTCTAAAATAGTAAATATTCATGCAATACCTGTCTTCCAAATGTGCATTTTGTAAGGGCGATTGCTCAAACACTCTCTATAGTGTTTTAGAACCGCAAAGAAAAGGCTTGTTACATTTCTCGCCACAGAAAGCAAGCAAGAGGATATCTTCACACATATTCTCTCTCTGCACACCCCCCCCCAGCCCCTCTTGGTTTCATATGTACATTTATCCAGACATGGATAGTTCTTCATGAGTAGCCTCTCTGTATCTATCAAGTTGCAACATTCAGAATGTCCTCTATGAGCTGGAACGTTGCATCCTAATGCATTTTGATGAGCCAGATTAGTTATTTGTCACATACGTTGGAAATGCAAGGGGAAGTATTCATTCCAGAAATTAATCCAAGCAATCGGCCGGTGGCAAATGGATGACAGTGAGCAAAACCAAATTTGTACAGAAAACAGCAGAGGAGAGGCATTTGCCCCCCTCCATCTGCCCAATCCACAGATATCTCTTTTTTTTGGAAAAGCAGATAAATAGCTGAAGGATGTGAAATCAATCCTGTCTGATAAAAAAAGGCTATAGCATTCATTTCCCCTTTCTACTCTGGCCTTGGAATGGGAGACAAAGAAATAATTTCCTTACCCCCTGGCCTAATGGCTCACTCAGTGAAATAACTAGCCTCCATTGACAGAGAAAAGGCTTTGGATGGCACACACAAAAGGCACTTGGGAGGAAAGGAGCAGTTGTGTTCAGCAGATCCGAAATCTCCTCTGCCTCCAGCATAAGAATGCAGGGACTGCAAGGTCTTTGACTCTCCAAGGAGTCTGTAAAAGTCTGGGACCAAGTATTTAGTACAAACTGTCCCGCTAACAAGATTTAAACCAACTGCACCTCCCCCTCCAAATGGTATATACTCTGAACAAAATCCTCACTCTAGCTCAGCGGTGAGAAGCTTTTGTGGGGCGGGCTGCGCTGTTATGAACTGAAGTTCCCACCCTGGGCCAGCAGGGGGATACTGTGGATAGTTTTCACTCAGGTCCACATATGCAAATACTGTAAGGAATGGAAAGTGGCATTCAGTGATTGGATAGTTACAGAAAGTTGTTACTGTTGCGTTGTAGTTGAGCTCTATATAAACAGGTTGGCTGAATCCTTCAGCCCAGTTCTGTTCTGGGCCTGTGAATAAACAAGAGCTGTTTGAAGAATCGCTGTGTCGTCTGATATGTTCACCCACAACTTAACATGCGTCCCCTTTGTAGCAGTTTCTCAGGAGCCATCGTATCAGGGCTGGTTCCTCCGCTCCATTTTTCTTTGTTAGTGTGGAACTGGAGTTATTTAAGGATAGGCCCAGCCTATGTTTTTATTATATTTTGATCTCAAACTCAATCTCATACCCTCCAAGTGTCCCTATTTTCCAAGGGCAGTCCTGGATTTACAGAAGGCGTCCTAATTTCTGATTTGATCCCGGAATGTCCCGCTTTTCCTTAGGATGTCCCTATTTTCATTGGAGAAATGTTGGAAGGTATGGAGTTATGTGACACACACACACACACCCCCGAGCCAAGGAAATAAGTGTCTACACAACCTTTAGAAGACATCTGAAGGCAGCCCTGTATAGGGAAGTTTAATGTTTTATTGTGTTTTTATATATGTTGGGAGCCGCCCAGAGTGGCTAGGGCAACCCAGTCAGATGGGCAGGGTATAATAATAATAATAATAATAATAATAATAATAATAGTCTGCATTATGGTAGGAACCATTCACTTTCCTAGTGAGCTCAATGATATGATTATCCTTTTCCTCCTTGCCATCAAATTAGTGCCTCTAACTTAAATTCTAAACAACAAGCACGACTACCTAGGAACAACCTTCTGTGCTTTCCTTGCAGTGGCTATGCTCTTCTATGCGACAATGTTGCCCAGCTGCTGTTATCTTTTAAAATAGAACTGTGCTGAAAATATTTTTAGCTGATTTTCAAAGGTTTGGTGGGAGAGTGTTGTGTTGTGTGTTTTTTTGGAAGATAGCTTACCTTATTTCGCTCTTAAAATATTGCCTTGGGTATTACGCATGCAGAACATATGGGGTGCTATTTAAATCCAAGTTGTTGCTTATTTGATTTTTAAAAAGATCAACTTTCTATATTTCTGTTTCGTTTTCTCTTCCGTCGGGTAAAGTCTGTCTCTGTTACCTTGGGAAGCCTCACATTTATTTTCTTGACATAGGGATGCCCATCTGACAACAGAGTTGCCAACTCTCGACATTTCCTTTCAAATGTTATGAACTTGGATGACTTTAAGAGAGGATTAGACGGATTCTGAAGGGATACCACTGTCAGTGGCTACTAGCCAAAATGGCCACGTTCTGTCTCCACTGTTGGAGGCAGCACAACTCTGAATGCCATTTCCTGGAAACCACAAGAGGGGAGCGTGGTGTTGTCCCCAGCTGCTCCTTGCAAACTTCCCATAGGTATCTGGTTGGCCACTGTATGCGGATCCATACCATACATTCAATCCATATTTAAAGCACAAGGTTCCCTCCCCCCCCCCCCAAGAATCATGGGAACCGTAGTTTGTTAAGAGTACAGCCATGCCTTGGTTTTTGAACAGAATGCGTTCTGGAAGTCCGTTCGACTTCTGAAACGTTCAGAAACCAAGGCTTCCAATTGGATTCTGATTGCACAGGCACCCCAGAAACAATAGCAGAAGCTGCATCAGACGTTCGGCTTCCAAAAAAAGTTCGAAAACCAGAGAAAGGACTGACATAACCCGAGACCAGGAAGAAGGGACGTTGGACAAAAACTAGAGAAAAAGAAAAAGTTTATAAAAAGAATTTTATTTTTTTTACTTTTGGAATTAGTGTAACACTAATGAAATATTAGGGATTATGCTGGAATGGAACCAATTGGCTTTAGTAAAAAGGATTTAGGAGTTATGTAGAAATATGGTTTAAAATTTGAATTTTAAGATCTTTAAGGCAAGATAAGGTTAAAGAAATTAATGAAAATTGAACAATAGAACATAGTAAAAGATGGAAAGGATATGTTGGATTAATAAATAAGATAGACTGTTAAGATAAATTACTTAAACAAAAATTGAGAAATATGGGAAGAATTTGCTGAAACAATGAATTAAGCTAGAATACAAAAAGGGAGGTGTGAGGAGGTCCAAGAAACAAGCAAATGAAAAGATGCATTATGGGATTTGTATTCTTTTTTCTTGTTTTTTCTTTTTGTATTTTCTTTTTGATATATTTTTCTGTTGTATTTTTCTGTTCCTTGGTTTTTTTTCTACTTATGTATTTTTGAAACTTTGAATAAATATCATTTTTTAAAAAAACAAAACAAAAAAAACCAAACAAAGTTCGAAAACCAGAACACTCACTTCCGGGTTTCAATCGTTTGGGAGCCAAAACGTACAAGTACCAAGGCCTTCTGCTTCCTTGTTATTTTTGATGTTATTAGTGTAATCTTCTTGCATTTAGACTACTGACTTTTTTTTTGTTTTTTTCTAAATTGTTATATCCACTATCATGTTAACTTTTGTTACTAGGAAATTGTTTTTTCCACTGTTTGAAATGCATTGCTGTTTTCTTTGTTGTAAGATACTTTGAGCATGACTTTTTGTGGTGGGGTGGTGGTGGAGAGAAATGGCATACAGATAAAATTATGAATGATTGAATTGTAGAACTGTGATGGGCAAACTACAGCTCCCAGGATTCTTTGGGGGAAGTCACGTGCTTTAAATGTGCATTGAATGTCCTTTAAATGTATCGTCACATGCCACCTCAATCTTCACGAGCAATGTGAGATGAAGGCACACTTACTTGGAGTCTGTGTTTTCTTTTGGAAAACAAGACACAACAGAGATTTTGGTGTATTTATGATACATGGTTTATTTACACATGTATACAACCTGAGCCTACAGTGGAGAGGTTCACAACATTCACACTCCAAGAGGCTGGACTTCTCCCAGAGCCACAACACCTTTACACTTCAGAAGACCCCAACCATTGCTCCCAAATGTGGCTCTCTGACTTTCTCTCCAGCCTGCTGCTTACTAGATAATGATGGTGATGATGGTGATGATGATAATTAATTTATACCCCATCCATCTGGGCAGCTCCAAACAGAAATATGAAGAAGAAGAATAAGTGATAAAACCTCAGACATTAAAACCTTCCCTGAACAGGGCTGCCTTCAGATGTCTTCTAAAAGTCAGATAGTTGTTTATTTCCTTGACATCTGATGGGAGGGCGTTCCACAGGGCAGGCACCACCACCAAGAAGCCCTCTGCCTTGTTACCTGTAACCTCACTTCTTTGCAGTGAGGGAACTGCCAGAAGGCCCTCAGAGCTGGACCTCAGTGTTTAGGCAGAACGATGGAGTGGAGACGCTCCTTCAGGTATACTGGGCCAAGGCCGTCGCGGGCTTTAAAGGTCAGCACCAACACTTTGAATTGTGCTCGGAAACGTACTGGGAGCCAATGTAGGTCTTTCAGGACCAGTGTGATATGGTCTCGGCGGCTACTCCCAGTCCACTTCCAGGCCACTCCATTGCACAACTCCTAACCGCCATCCACTCTTTGGTCTGTATATTAACACTGCTAAATCCACTGTCAGACAGCAAGCTTTGATTAAATTCTAACACTTATCAGGCCCGGCAATTTAGGGGAATCTGGCACCCACAAACCCTGGCACCCAGCTCTAACAATATGCTGTAGATTTGACCTACAATGAGAAAAGGATGCTAGACTAGGTAAAGCCTTTGGGATTATCCAAGAGGACTTTTGTCTTTTCTTATGAAGTCATAGGGTGTTTCTTTGGCCCTGGTTCTCCATCAACCCCTTTTACCCCTTTCCTGCAGTGAAGAATTAAATACCTGGTTGAGCAGATCAGGTGTGGGGTGGAGCAAATGCGTCTTTTAAAGGAAAACATTTTTTTTCTGGGTTGTAAGCTGGTAACTCTGCCGACCAAATGTTGATTTTCTAATTGGGATGACCAGTTTCAAATCTCTAGCTCTTTCACAAACATGACAAGCAAGCCTTTAGAAAATCACTGTCATTCAGCTTCTCTTCTTGTTCTGTTAAAAGGTAGCTTCATCTGTTTGCCTTACAGATCTTCCTTTTGGAAGATTAGCCAAGGGCTGGGGAAGAACACTCTGAAAGTTCTATAGAGATTGAAATTTAAGAATAATCTGATAAATGATTAACCGAGTGGGAGTAGGGAAGGGAGAGAGTCTCATTTGGTGTGCATTTTTAAGTGCGTCGACCTAATTTGTATCTTTCGGACTAATACAGAGACTGGAACATAATTATCCTTCACATCTAACTAAATTGTGCAATGCAATTCTTGGCTGAAAGAAGTGCTACAATGTGTAAAACAGATGTGTGTTTTAGGATAAAACACCGTTAGTGTGATGGCCTGGGAATCCGATTCAGAGGCTGAACCGGAGGAATCCCAGCCTGCACAGGAGTCCCCGCCTCCAAGCTGAGCCGGGGCAGGGGCTTGAACCTGAAGGGCCCGCACCTGTGCCGGATCCTCAGGAGCAGACACCAGGTGAATCCACTCTGGCTCCGGAGGTGATTGAGGACCCATTGCCTGCAGGTGCTCCTCTCGCAGCCCTGTCAGGGGAAGGTGAGGCTGCCCCTGGGTCCAGTAACCCTCCAGCCTCTCCGGAGCTGCAGAGGCTCAGGGCAGAGAGGCGGAGGGAACTAAGTTCTCTCAGGGGGAGTGCTCGCCTTAAGGCCAGGAGAGGCGAGTCACCTGTGGGCCGGGACCGCCCCTGGCCTCAGAGAAGATAAAGGCCAGTCAGCCCAGTCCCAGGTTGCGGGAGCAACATTGCTGGTAACCTGTTCCTGCCTGTACCCTGACCTGCTCTCCTGAGTTCCTGACCACGCCCGACTCCTCGCTTTGGACCTCGCTTCGCCCCTGACGGACAGCCTCCGTACCCTCGACCTAGGACCGCACTTAGACCACGCTGCATGGTAACTCCCCCCGGGACCAGCACAGTTAGAAATGCATATGTCAAGGTAAAATACACATTTTGTGATACATTCAATAAATAAGAATGATTATTTCACTACATACCCTGTTCTTGTAACTATAATTTGTTTTAAACTGTTCTTAATACCATTTTTTAAAGTGTTGCAATTCACTCTGGGACCTTATGGCGACAAACAAGTAATAAATTCAAATAATAATAATAATCAAGTACATATAAAATATAAACCTCCATATGATTTTTTTTTAATAGGTGCTGGAACGGATTTATGGATGAACACATGTGAAATGAACTGATCTGTCCATCTCTAGTTGGAAGTCATTTTTGGCTCGTAAAGCAATTGTTCAGATGTTTCTTCTGTAGCAACAGAGCCTGGCTTCCAGAGGGGCACTGTTGTGCTTTTCATGCCTGCTTGGTTGGTACAGGAAACATTTATCAAATGTGGCTCCTGCCATCACAGCTGCGCCGTGACCAAAGAAAATGCATCTATCAACCACCATCCTGCCACAATATTATTAAAATACCACTGGGCTCGGGAGCTGGTCATCAAAGAAAACGTATGGTGCATTTGGCTGCATAGGAAAGACACTTGCAACACAATCCTATGAGCAAGGGCTCATCCGGGCTTCCTTTTGTGCTGCACTTCCAGGCACAGGTCCACGTAAACAGTGTTAGAAACTTGGATTTATAAGCTAGGTGCCAAATGGCTCCTTAAACCAATTTTGCAGTCACCAAAACAGAATGTCCAGTGGCCATTTTGGGGCAAGAGGGCTCTAAAGTCTTTCTTTTTCAAATGATGGACTGACTGCAGTTGAGCCTCAGTTAAACATCTGGCTAGTTCAGATGGTAACCTTGAGCTAGGTTAAGAGCTTTGGCCTCAGTGGCCCAGAGTGCCTTCTATCAGCTTCGGCTGGTGACCCAGCCATGCCCCTATCTGGACAGGGATAGCCTAACTACTGTTGTCTATGCTCTGGTAACTTCAAGGTTAGATTACTGCAATGTGTTATGTGTAGGGCTGCCTCTGAAGACGGTTCGGAAACTTCAGCTAGTGCAGAATTCAGCGGCCAGGTTGCTCCCCGGAGCAAGAAGGTTTGAGCATATTACTCCAATCCTGGTCTGACTCCACTGGCTACCAATTAGTTTCCAGGCCCAATCCAAAGTGCTGGTTTTGACTTATAAATCCTTAAATGGCTCAGGACCCCAATACCTCAAGGACTGCCACTTTCCATATGAACCTACCCAGATGCTTAGATCATCTTCTGAGGCCCTCCTTCATCTTCTGAGGACCTCCTCCTCGAGAGGTCCAGAGGGTGGAAACACAAGAACAAGGCCTTCTCTGCAGTGGCTCCCTGCCTGTGGAATGCTCTCCCCAGGGAAGTTTGCTTTCCCCAGGAAAACCCACTCCGGAATGCTGAATCGAAACAAATGGCAATTTGGGTTTCCAACAGATTGCCATTTGCAGAGAAGAAGAAGAAGAGAAGAGTTTGGATTTGATATCCCGCTTTATCACTACCCGAAGGAGTCTCAAAGTGGTTAACATTCTCCTTTCCCTTCCTCCCCCACAACAAACACTCTGTAAGGTGAGTGGGGCTGAGAGACTTCAGAGAAGTGTGACAAGCCCAAGGTCACCCAGCAGCTGCATGTGGAGGAGCGGGGAAGCGAACCCAGTTCACCAGATTACCAGTCCACCGCTCTTAACCACTACACCACACTGGCTGGGAAAACGCCAGGTCAGAAAAAGGCGCTGAGTATGGGCCTGTGCTTAGAAAGTATGAGGCAAAAGTAAGTTAGGTGAGTCCAGTGGCAGAGCAAGCCAATCGGGTGCATGGGGTGGGGCACATGCCCTGTGCCCGGGGGGGGGGCAGCTGCCAATGGGGGTGGGGCCAGCCACCCACAGGGTGGGGCGAACTGAGGCAGGATGCCCCACGGGGCCTACGAGGAGTCTGCCTGCCTCCTCCCACTCAGCAACCCTATGGCTGGGGGGGAGGCGGTGGGCAGACCGTTTGGGGCAGTGCAGAGCCTGCGGGCGCCCAAGCCACTGTGTGACTCCCGGAAGAGTTGGGTGAACTGCAGGCCCCGCAGTGAGTGCTGCCCGGCATTTTGTCACCCCCCTCAGTGGTGATACCCTGGGCAGCCCGCCCCACCACACCCTCCTTTCTCCATCGGTTTGCCGCTTCTGGATGAGAGAAGCACCATAGCAGCACACCTCCAATCTCTGTGAAGGAAAGGAGATGAAGAATATCTTCCTTACCGCGATATTCTAGTGCCCCCTTTCTAGTTCCCCTTGCACCTTCCGACGGACAGTCGCTGTGTCAGGGATGCCGTTTGATTTGTGTGCCACTGATTCAGGCTCTCGCTGTTCCGGCAGAGAGCCAAGGAGGGAGAGCCCAAGGCCTGCTGCCAGGATGGCTCAGAGGTACCTGGCTTGTGCATGATGGATGTTATTGTCAGCACTCAGTTGCTCTGCGCGATGGCCACGCAGAAGCGTCGGAGGTTTTGCATTGAAATTCTGCATTAAAAATATGTCACGCTCCTGCCTCGGAGAGCTTCCTTCTCAGAAATGACTCAAGCCTTTCCAGCTGCACAGCCAAGGGGGAGAGGCGTCACACATGCCTGCTGTGGAGGACACAAGCTGCTCCTGCCTTGGCTCAGAATAAGTTGCGAGTCCTGGGTTTTTAACCAAGCACAGGAACAACTTTACTGGGGTTTGAGTAAGGCTGCATTTTAATCACGGGGTATTGTTGTCTGAAAGAGCCTGAGCTCAGGAGCGATGCCAAGATCCCTGAGGTTGTGTGATCTGCCAAGGAACAAACAAATATATGCTCTCCGGTAATCAGTTCCCTTCTCACTTTTAGCTGTGTACGTCTATTATATTCTTGTGAACTCCTGACCGCTGCACAGTGGAAAACACTGAGGAGAACACTACCACGGTTTGGTTTCTTTAGATGTGAGTCAACATTGGAAACTCAGGTATGTGATCTAGGCAGCAAATGGCTCCTTAAACCGTTTAAACGCCGTTTACCTTCCCGCCGGAGTGGTACCTATTTATCTACTTGTACTTTGACGTGCTTTCGAACTGCTAGATTGGCAGGAGCAGGGACTGAGCAATGGGAGCCCACCCTGTCGCGGGTGATTCGAACCGCCAACCTTCTGATCAGCAAGTCCTAGGCTCTGTGGTTTAACCCACAGCGCCACCCACGTCCCTCAGCAGATCCCTTACCCTGCGTCAAATCACTAGAGATACCCTGCACCTCCCAAATGTACCCGCAGCTGACTCACAGCTTGCTTGCTTTCTTTATCTCCTACATTTCTGTTCTCTCTCTTACACACACATAAATACACACATGAGGATCAACTGTTCCCCATTCCTGATGTTGTTGGACTGCAATTCCCATCAGACCCAGCCAGCATGACCAGTGGTCAGGGGGATGACATTAGTCCTACAGCATCTGTAGGGCCACAGATTCTCCATCTCTACTCTAATAGATGCTTGAGAAGAATTAAGAGCTCTCGGGAGACTGTCTCCTGCCATTAACGTCAAACGTCGGCCAGCCATCCCAGGCTTTCAACCCAGCCAAAAGAATAGTCAGCCAGCAGCCATCGTGATATAATAAATTAATGGCTGCCACTGATGCCTACGGGAAAAGCAAAAGCAGGGCACTTGAGGATAACATTGCGCTGGGGCACAACCTGCTGTCAGTTGCTGACACTGAATGGCCTGATCTCTCCTGACAGGACAAGAGGGCAGAAGGCACCGAGATGCATCGATAGTCAGATGTGTTGGAAGCACGATGGAAAAGTCAGAACTGCAGTGAGGCTGTCTTGAGGCACAGCCCGTTTGCAAAGGAATATTCGTCACAACGCAGTAATGTCTTTCGCTGTGTGATTGAAATGAATCCAACATAGGCATAGCTGTCAACTTACAGATTTGAAAATAAGGGACCAGCAGCCTCGAAAATAAGGGATCAGCAGCCAAAATAAGGGATTTTCCGGGCATAGGTATGTTCGACTTCTGAGCCCCTCCAAGCCAAAGGCAGAAAGCCCAGCCAGCAGCCAAATGAAGCCTCAAGCGGTGGTTCCCACAGCGCAGCAACCCGGCAAAGCGGATGCAGCAAGGAAAACCACCGTCACCTCTCCTCTGGGAAGCGCTGAGCAAAGGCGAGTCCCCAGGCAACGTGGCCGATTTGATCGGAACAAGGCATGCAAGCTCCACCCCCCAGTCGTTCTTAGACTCCTTATTGGGTGAGCAACGCAGCCAAGCAACACGGTTGGAACCTCCCTCTTCCCTGGCCGGCAGGGAGGGAGGGAGAGGAGCTGCTTCCTTTGAAACCCGGGAAATTTAAGGGACATCATCAATAAGGGACAGCAGTGGGAAACAGCGCTGGGATAAGGGAGTTTCCCGCCAAATAAGGGACGGTTGACAGCTATGAATATAGGTTCTGTTGTATGTGATAGAAATCGGATCATTCTCTGGCCCTGCAAAAAGAACTCCTGTTGGTTTATTTCTAGCAGCTAGGGGCACCTGGTGGAGCAAGTGGAGACAACATAAGGCCACAACTCACAAACAATGGATGTCTAAGTCATACAGGTATTGTGATCATGTACAAACGGATTTGGCAGGTTCACTGGGCTAATGCGGCAGAATGGCTTCCATTTTCTAGAAACCACCTTCTTCTTCTTCTTCTTCTTCTTCTTCTTCTTCTTCTTCTTCTTCTTCTTCTTCTTCTTCTTCT
>JAXCMG010000054.1:3066122-3120892 GCA_034642415.1 Podarcis siculus | reverse complement strand
TGGTGCAAAAACGTGGTTACAAAGCATGGATCCACAGGATCTTTGCATTGGGTCACCCCAAATTCACCATCAGATCACATAGCATGTCCATGGCTACATCTTGCACCAAAAAAATCACGCACCTACTGTTGCCTAGGGTCACAGTGGTGCAAAAACGTGGTTACAAAGCATGGATCCACATGGATCCTCAGGATTTTTGCATTGGGCTACTCCAAACTCACTGTCAGATCACATGTCTGTGGCCACAGCATGAACCACAAAAATCATACATCCACTGTTTCATTTAGAATATTTTTTTCTTGTTTTCCTCCTCTAAAAACTACGTGCGTGTTATGGTCCGGTGCGTGTTATAGAGCGAAAAATACGGTAATTTGCGCCCCCTAACCCGTGGATTTGCGCCCCCTAACCTGTGGATTTGCCCTAACCCCAGATGTTGCGCCCGGTGCGGCCGGCCCCCCTTGCACCCCCCACGCTACGCCACTGTGCCGATCAGAAGGTCGGCGGTTCGAATCCCCACGATGGGGTGAGCTCCCTGCTCCTGCTCACCTAGCAGTTTGAAAGCATGTCAAAGTGCAAGTAGATAAAGAGGTACCACTCCGGCAGGAAGGTAAACGGTGTTTCCGTGTGCTGCTCTGGTTCACCAGAAGCGGCTTAGTCATGCTGGCCACATGACCCGGAAGCTGTCTGCGGACAAATGCCGGCTCCCTCGGCCTATAGAGCAAGATGAGCGCGCAACCCCAGTCATCCATGACTGGACCTAACAGTCAGGGGTACCTTTACCTTTACCTTTATTAATTACTACATATAGCATTGCTGAAGAAATAGTGCACACTCCCAGAAAATACTGCAGGTGTTTGAGCAATAACTCAATAGCATAATACTATCGGCCAGTAACACTCATTTACTCTTAATAACACTGCAAACTGAGTATGATCATAGTCTTCTCTAGTATGGAGGGATATATTTATTATAGTTCACATCTATATGTTTGCATCCATACACATAATTTAGCATAGAATCATAGGATTGTAGAGTTGGAAGGGACCCCAAGAGTACAACCCTATACAATGCAGGAATCTTCTCTATACAGATGTCATCTAAAGGTTGTATAGTCCCCCCCACATCTTTAATGTTTTACTTTGTTTTTATACAGTGCTTTTTCTTTAAAAAAATGTTTAGGGATAGTCCCATTTTGACTCAAGAAAATCACCATTTTATAGTTCAGATCGGGGAAAATAAATACAGTAAATAGACAAAAGTACAAAGAACATGCATTGCTCATATTGAAATACTGCCCCTCAATGAGGCCAAACTTTCATCAGTAAAACACCACAAATCCACATTCCACACTGCTTCACACATTAACGCTAGCTTCCGTCTGAGATTCAGAAAACACCAGGAAAGGAAATGAGGCCGCCATCAGGAGCAGCAACGTAACTAAAGATTCACCGTGCTAGAGAAGAAACTATTTATTTTCTTTAAAGAAGATCAAACCGATCCATTCTTAAGGAAATCAGCCCTGAGTGCTCACTGGAAGGACAGATCCTGAAGCTGAGGCTCCAGTACTTTGGCCACCTCATGAGAAGAGAAGACTCCCTGGAGAAGACCCTGATGTTGGGAAAGATGGAGGGCACAAGGAGAAGGGGACAACAGAGGACGAGATGGTTGGACAGTGTTCTCGAAGCTACCAGCATGAGTTTGACCAAACTGTGGGAGGCAGTGGAAGACAGGAGTGCCTGGCGTGCTCTGGTCCATGGGGTCACGAAGAGTCAGACACGACTAAACAACAAATTTTCATCGGAGAAATGTTGGAGGGCATAAACTCAGGCGACTGACTTGAAGGACTACAAATCAGATAGCACATCAACCATGTCTCAGCCTGGTTGCTGGCATCCACAGCCTCAGCCAGGGTCTCTCCTGGACAACTCCCATATATTGAAACAGACATATGGCGCTAGCCGGAAACCAGGGGGAGAGGGTTGCAGACCGCTGTGATCTACTTTACTCTGGTTTATAAATGAAGGGGCTCCTTTAAGAGGACTGTCACACATGTCCAAATTTGAGTGTCAGGCTAATTTAATTTGATGGCCCCTTGATTGATTTCTATTGTTGCCACGTGACCGAGGATATTACAAGATATCTATTTTCCGCAGGGAATAAAAGAATTGTGTATTTATTCCGGTGTGACGAGTTTGTGCATAACATTAGGCCTCGTCCCGAAACTGTCTATCATCACGGCCTGCAGAAGTAAGCGGCTCAGAGCGCCCTCCATTCTTCCTATCAGCGTGAAGCCCAATTACTTGGGAAAGGGTGAAGGACTATTCCCAACATCCACACATGACAGATATAACCTTTAAGTCCTAGCAAAATGCCAAGCCGTAAGGGGACATAAAAATTCTGAACATATTTATGTTTTCCATTGTGCCGTTTCAATTCTTATGCAAATGTGTTCTTTTAAGTATTTTGCTATGCCCAGGCCTGATGCATATATTCTGAAAAGTGAGCCCCACGGAGTTCGACGGGGATTATTCCTAAGTAAGCAATGCCCATGGCTACAACCCTAGACATTCACAGCATAAACAGGGAGAGGCTGTGTGTTCAATAGGGCTGGGCGATATCTGGTATTCAACCTCATTATACATCACCAGCTAAACGTCGCAATATACCAGTATATCACAAAGTCTGAAATAAGGATGGAGCTATGTAGAACAGGGGTCAGCAAACTTTTTCATCAGGCCTGTCCACTGTCCCTCAGACCTTGTGGGGGCCGGCCTATATTTTGAAGAAGAAGAAAAAATGAATGAATTCCTATGCCCCACAAATAACCCAGAGATGCATTTTAAATAAAAGGACACATTCTCCTCATGTAAAAACACGCTAATTCCTGGACCGTCCGCAGGCAGGATTTAGAAGGCAATTGGGCCAGATCTGGCCCCCAGACCTTAGTTTGCCTACCCATGATGTAGAAGCATTGACTGGCATCACGGTTTTCCCCAAATTGTGATATTTCCCAGTGCCTGCTATTGTGATGAAGGGGAGAAGCTGAGCCAGCAGAGGTAACAGGGGCTGCAGTTATCGATAGAAGAATTGGCTGGCTTTGCAGTTCCCCCCCCCCCCATTGTGCTTTTTGCATAGCACACAGTGAGATCATGATTTGTGATATATTGCCAGGTCAAAAATTATGAAAGCAATATCATGACATGGTCTTCAAACCGGTTTTGGAGGTTACGGTAAAAAGGGTAATGGTAAATGACCCCTGGACAGTTACGTCCAGTCAAAGGCAACCATGGGGTTGCTCACCTCGCTTTTCAGGCCAAGGGAGTGGGCGTTGTCCACAGACAGGTCATGTGGCCAGCAGGACTAAACTGCTTCTGGCACAATGGAACACCATGATGGAAACCAGAGGGCATGGAAAAACTGTTTACCTTCCCACCGCAGTGGTACCTGTTTATCTACTTGCACTGGTGTGCTTTCAAACTGCTAGGTTGGCAGGAGCAGGGACAGAGCAACGGGAGCTCACCCCGTCACGGGGATTCAAACCGCTGACTTTCCAATCGGCAAGCCCAAGAGGCTTGGTGGTTTAGACCACAGCGCCACTCACGTCCCATATATATCAATATATCGCCCAGCCCTAGGCGGGACAAAAGAAAAACCTCTCAGCCCCATGCCTAGAAATCGCTGGGCTTAAATGGAAGTGTGGATGAGCCCACAGTCTCTCGCTTCTGACTCAGACTGAAGTCTCTCATTCACGGCCACCTAGATTATTCCATCCCCAACCAAGAGTTGGGGAGGAAGGGACACATTTTGCCCAAGTTGTTCTCATCTTCCAGAGAAGCCTCCCGCTATTTCCCTAGTCATTCTGGGCCAAGTACCTGGAACTTCCCTCACAACAAATATGGCTGGCAACTTGGCCTGCTTGACCTTTAAGAACCATCTGCCATCAACATGGCCCTATTAACTCTCTCCTGACCCAACTGACACGCCTCCTCAATCTTGCAACAACATTATGTAGCACAGTTGTGGGGTTTGCCTTTTGTGTTTCCATCATCATCATCTTATTTGTATGACTCCTTTCCACAGTTAAAACAATGCTCAAGGCGGCTTACAATTTGAAAAGATTGACATAATTACAAACATAGCAAAGTAGTCAAAAAAATAAAGCACATTAAAAACTACATAACCAAATAACTCCCAACAGAACTTCCCCTCAAATACCGCAGCCCTTGCACATATTGTGGAACCTCGTGTTACGGACGGGATCTGTTCTGGAGGCCCGTCCATAACACGGAACTGACGCAAGCCGAAGCACTGCGCCTGCACATGCCGTGATTTAGTGGTTTTGCGCATGTGCGACTGGCAAAACCCAGAAGTAACCCGTTCCAGTACTTCCGGGTTGCCGTGGGATGCAACATGAAAACACATAACCTGAAGCAGACACAACATGAGGTACAGTATGACTGCATATGTGTGTTTCCTTGCACATATATGTGTGTCAGTGCACCTCTGTCCAGCATTAAATTTTCTCTAGCTCAGAAATTAACAGGATTAAATTTAGTCTGCAAATATTGGAAGTTCTTGAGGCTTTGACATGAATTCTATTCTTTGTTCAAGCAGCGTGTGAACCTTTGCGGTCAGTCAGCCAGGTAGAAAAAGAAGACCAATCTCTTGCTGCACCTATGAAGGATTCCGCGCAAGTGCCGTATGCCATGCGAGGCTATAGTTGTGAAGTGCTTTCACCCACACAACTATTAAAGGTACTTGAAAAGCCTAGTCCTTCGAGGAGGTTGTCGGTTATGATTCACTGGGCCAAAGATTTTGGGTATAATATACAGCTGAGTGGCGGGACGCGGGTGGCGCTGTGGGTAAAAGCCTCAGCGCCTAGGGCTTGCCAATCGAAAGGTCGGCGGTTCGAATCCCCGCGGCGGGGTGCGCTCCCGCTGCTCCGTCCCAGCGCCTGCCAACCTAGCAGTTCGAAAGCACCCTCGGGTGCAAGTAGATAAATAGGGACCGCTTACCAGCGGGAAGGTAAACGGCGTTTCCGTGTGCGGCTCTGGCTCGCCAGAGCAGCTTCGTCACACTGGCCACATGACCCGGAAGTGTCTGCGGACAGCGCTGGCCCCCGGCCTCTTGAGTGAGATGGGCGCACCAACCCCAGAGTCTGTCAAGACTGGCCCATACGGGCAGGGGTACCTTTACCTTTACCTTTTATACAGCTGAGTGATTGGGTAAAATTATGGAAAGATGGTATATAACACCTGTCAAGTTAGCAAAAATGTATAAAGTTAGTAATATATGTTGGAAATGTAAAGAAAAAGAGGGAACATTTTATCACATGTGGTGGGAATGTAAAAAGGTGAAATGCTTCCGGGAGATGATATATAATGAGTCGAAAAAAATGTTGAAATATACATTCATAAAGAAACCAGAAGCATTTTTACTGGGCATTGTGGGGAGTGATATAAATAGAAAGGAATGTAAGCTCTTTTTATATGCAATAACAGCAGCAAGAATATTACTGGCCCAAAAATGGAAGCAAGAAGAATTACCGACGATTGAAGAATGGAGAATGAAGTTAATGGAGTATGCAGAACTAGATAAACTAGCAGGAAGGATTTGAAACCGGCGGGACCATAAATTCACGGAAGACCAGAGTAAATTTACGGACTGCTTGAAAAGAACAGGCAACGTTTGTAGGTTTGCAAGAAGTTTTGTGAGGTGTATTATTGGAAGTATTGCAAAAATGGAGAAGGGGAAGGATGATTTGTTAAGAGATGTAAAGGCAATATAAAGTTAAGAAATGCATAAGAAGTGGTTAAAACGGTGGATCATCAAAGGTGCTGATGGAAGTTTAAAAAGATTGTATAAGTGATAAGTTTTGTGGTACATTTTATAATTTATATGTATATATGTATATATGTATATATGTATATATGTATATCCCCTTCATGGATCACTGCCTTGCCGTGGCTAAGGGGCTTGAAGAACTCAGAGAAGCTATGAACTACGCCGAGCAGGGCACACAAGATGAACAGGTCATAGTGGAGAGTTTTGACCAAACGTGATCCACCTGAAGGAGGAACCGGCAAGCCACTCCAGTATCCTTGCCAAGAAAACTCCATGGACAAAGACAACAGGCATATAAAAGTTATGACGCTGGAAGATGAGCCCCTCAGGTCGGAAGGCGTCCAACATGCTACTGGGGAAGAGCGGAGGGCAAGTACAAGTAGATCCAGAGCTGATGAAGCGGCTGGGCCAAAGCCGAAAGGATGCTCAGTTGCGGATATGCCTGGAAGCGAAAGGAAAGTCCAATGCTGTAAAGAAAAATATTGCATAGGAACCTGGAATGTAAGAACCATGAACCTGGGTAAGTTGGAGGTGGTCAAAAATGAGATGGCAAGAATAAATATTGACATCCTGGGCATCAGTGAATTAAAATGGACGGGAATGGGCGAATTCAGTTCGGATGACCATCACATCTACTACTGTGGGCAAGAAACCCGTAAAAGAAATGGAGTGGCCCTCATAGTCAACAAAAGAGTGGCGAAAGCTGTACTGGGATGCAATCTCAAAAATGATAGAATGATCTCGATACGAATCCAAGGCAGACCTTTTAACATCACAGTAATCCAAGTTTATGCACCAACTACTGGTGCTGAAGAAACTGAAATCGACCAATTCTATGAAGACTTACAACACCTTATAGAAGTGACACCAAAGAAGGATGTTCTTCTCATTATAGGGGATTGGAATGCTAAAGTAGGGAGGCAAGAGATAAAAGGAACAACTGGCAAGTTTGGCCTTGGAGATCAAAACGAAGCAGGGCAAAGGCTAATAGAGTTCTGTCAAGAGAACAAGCTGGTCATCACAAACACGCTTTTCCAACAACACAAGAGACGACTCTACACATGGACATCACCAGATGGGCAGCATCGAAATCAGATTGATTATATTCTCTGCAGCCAAAGATGGAGAAGCTCTATACAGTCAGCAAAAGCAAGACCTGGAGCTGACTGTGGCTCAGATCATCAGCTTCTTATAGCAAAATTCAAGCTTAAACTGAAGAAAGTAGGAAACACCACTGGGCCGGTAAGATACATCTAAGTCAAATCCCTTATGAATACACAGTGGAAGTGACGAACAGGTTTAAGGATTTAGATTTGGTGGACACAGTGCCTGAAGAACTATGGATGGAGGCTCGTAACATTGTACAGGAGGCAGCAACGAAAACCATCCCAATGAAAAGGAAATGCAAGAAAGCAAAGTGGCTGTCCAACGAGGCTTACAAATAGCGGAGGAGAGAAGGCAAGCAAAATGCGAGGGAGATAGTGAAAGATATAGGAAACTGAATGCAGATTTCCAAAGAATAGCAAGGAGAGACAAGAAGGCCTTCTTAAACGAGCAATGCAAACAAATAGAGGAAAACAACAGAATGGGAAGAACCAGAGATCTGTTCAAGAAAATTGGAGATATGAAAGGAACATTTCGTACAAAGATTACCATAATAAAGGACAAAAGTGGTAAGGACCTAACAGAAGCAGAAGACATCAAGAAGAGGTGGCAAGAATACACAGAGGAATTATACCAGAAAGATATGGATGTCTCGTACACCCCAGGTAGTGTGGTTGCTGACCTTGAACCAGACATCCTGGAAAGTGAAGTTAAATGGGCCTTAGAAAGCACTGCAAATAACAAGGCCAGTGGAAGTGATGGTATTCCAGCTGAACTATTTAAAATTTTAAAAGATGATGCTGTTAAGGTGCTACACTCAATATGCCAGCAAATTTGGAAAACTCAGCAGTGGCCAGAAGATTGGAGAAGATCAGTCTACATCCCAATCCCAAAGAAGGGCAGTGCCAAAGAATGCTCCAACTACCGCACAATTGCACTCATTTCACACGCTAGCAAGGTTATGCTTAAAATTCTACAAGGAAGGCTCAAGCAGTATGTGGATCGAGAACTCCCAGAAGTGCAAGCTGGATTTAGAAGAGGCAGAGGAACCAGAGACCAAATTGCAAACATGCGCTGGATTATGGAGAAAGCTAGAGAGTTCCAGAAAGACATCTACTTCTGCTTCATTGACTATGCAAAAGCCTTTGACTGTGTCAACCACAGCAAACTATGGCAAGTTCTTAAAGAAATGGGAGTGCCTGATCACCTCATCTGTCTCCTGAGAAATCTCTATGTGGGACAAGAAGCTACAGTTAGAACTGGATATGGAACAACTGATTGGTTCAAAATTGGGAAAGGAGTACGACAAGGCTGTATTTTGTCTCCCTGCTTATTTAATTTATATGCAGAATACATCATGCGAAAGGCTGGGCTGGATGAATCCCAAGCTGGAATTAGGATTGCCGGAAGAAATATCAACAACCTCAGATATGCAGATGACACAACCTTGATGGCAGAAAGTGAGGAGGAATTAAAGAACCTTTTAATGAGGGTGAAAGAGGAGAGCGCAAAATATGGTCTGAAGCTCAACATCAAAAAAACGAAGATCATGGCCACTGGTCCCATCACCTCCTGGCAAATAGAAGGGGAAGAAATGGAGGCAGTGAGAGATTTTACTTTCTTGGGCTCCATGATCACTGCAGATGGTGACAGCAGCCACAAAATTAAAAGACGCCTGCTTCTTGGGAGAAGAGCAATGACAGGCCTAGACAGCATCTTGAGAAGTAGAGACGTCACCTTGCCAACAAAGGTCCGTATAGTTAAAGCCATGGTTTTCCCAGTAGTGATGTATGGAAGTGAGAGCTGGACCATAAAGAAGGCTGATCGCCGAAGAATTGATGCTTTTGAATTATGGTGCTGGAGAAGACTCTTGAGAGTCCCATGGACTGCAAGAAGATCAAACACATCCATTCTTAAGGAAATCAGCCCTGAGTGCTCACTGGAAGGACAGATCATGAAGCTGAGGCTCCAGTACTTTGGCCACCTCATGAGAAGAGAAGACTCCCTGGAGAAGACACTGATGCTGGGAAAGATGGAGGGCACAAGGAGAAGGGGGCGACAGAGGACGAGATGGTTGGATAGTGTTTTCGAGGTTACCAGCATGAGTTTGACCAAACTGCGGGAGGTAGTGGAGGACAGAGGTGCCTGGCGTGCTCTGGTCCATGGGGTCACGAAGAGTCGGACACGACTAAACGACTAAGCAACAACAAAAATATATGTGTATATATATATATATATATATGAAAAGCCTAGTCCTTTACGTGCATCTGGTCACTCTTTCTCATTCAGGGCAGCAACAAAGGACACCTGGTCGCATCCTTCGGCAATCTTTCAAATGCATGCAAATCGTGGAGTTTTTGAATTGCCATAAAGGAAATGAAAACTTAAATTGGAGGCAGACGAGAGTGGCCAGCGGGTGGGGGAGAGAGGAAGCACAGGCCATCAGTTTGGACTTGGGAAGAAGGGAAGAACTCCACTCTGCAAAATAATTGGAGGTCCTCCTCCTTTGTTCTATGATAGGACCAAATAACGGCTTACATTAGGTATGAGTCATGGTAAACAACATGAAAACAACAAGGCGGGGAGGGAGGGGAATTGTTCCAAAGTTGTTTTTGCACAAACCTTTGATACTGTACATCTTGCGGTTGCTCTCTTTCATTTCTCTCACTAGCTCATTTTGAGTGACATCCAAGTAATTCCACCTAAGATTGCCCCTTTTTCCTGAGAGCTGCACTTTGGAAGGTCTCTGGCCTAAGATGAAAACAAACAAAGCAGCTACCGGTGGGAACACTGCTATTTTCTGGGGGTACGCAGGGGTACGCATACAGTGGTACCTCAGGTTACATACGCTTCAGGTTACAGACTCCGCTAACCCAGAAATAGTGCTACAGGTTAAGAACTTTGCTTCAGGATGAGAACAGAAATTGTGCTCCGGTGGCACGGCGACAGCAGGAGGCCCCATTAGCTAAAGTGGTGCTTCAGGTTAAGAACAGTTTCAGGTTAAGTACGGACCTCCAGAACGAATTAAGTACTTAACCTGAGGTACCACTGTACCCCTAAACATTTTGTGAATCTTTGTGCTTTTGTCCATTTAGTGTATTTATTTCCCCCAATATTAACTATAAAATGGGGATTTTCTTGAGTCATTTTTTTTAAAGAAAAAAAGCACTGAGTGGGAATAACCACTAGCCCTCCAAAGGATGTCTTTCCACTCTGCCCCACACAGATCTCAGTTGTGCTTCCAGGAGGGCTAAGAGGATTTCCTCCTTTCCCTGTGGCCTCAAAGTTGTGCCACAACCCAAAAAACCAAAATGAGCATTCTGACTAAAGGAAGGACATTTTTGCCTACATTTAAAGGTCTTGGCTCCCTTAAAGTAGACATTATTTAGCAAGCAAGTCCCTCCTTAAAAAAGAGAGAAGAAGAACAGACATGGGAGGCTAGGAGTTTGAGCAGAGGAGTGTGTTGCTTGCCCCACACTGGTCCCTCACACATTCGCTCAAGCAGCTATAAATAAAAGCAGCACCTTGATACCTTAAAATGAAGGAAGTGGCCCCTACTAAAAGCTGGAAGTGCTTTTTGCTTATTACCCTATAATATATTTTCTTCCTGCCTTTGAGCCTTACTTTATTTTACTCTGAAATGCTTTAGGGGTATTACTCATGCAGAACATATGGAGCACTATATAAATCCGAGTTGTTGCTGATTTTACTTAAAAGCCACTTTATTATTTTTCTGTGTGGCTTCTGCCTATTTACTGTTCCCTAAAAACATCCCTAGCTTCGTAGCAGATGTTGCCTGCTCAGAGCAATTTTCCTTTCCTTTCCTTTTATTCCCCTTTAATCTTTTCCGGTATTTGTGATTTCGCCCAGCAATTCAGTAACTGTGATTTGGGTGACAAAGAAGAGAGAGATGCCAACAGTAACTAAATAAATCCAACCATCCATCTCCCCACCCCAAAAAGAACCTATGCAGAAAACAGGCTGATTTAGAGTTGGGGGTGGCAGCTCCTCTAAAGGTAAAGGGACCCCTGACCATTAGCTCCAGTCGTGGCCGACTCTGGGGTTCATCTCGCTTTATTGGCCGAGGGAGCTGGCCAATAACTAGCATGACTAAGCCGCTTCTGGCAAACCAGAGCAGCGCACAGAAACGCCGTTTACCTTCCCGCCAGAGAAGGTCTACTATTCTACTATTCTACTATTGATCTACTTCCACTTTGACATGCTTTCGAACTGCTAGGTTGGCAGGAGCAGGGACCAAGCAACGGGAGCTCACCCCGTCGCGGGGATTCAAACCGCTGACCTTCTGA
This sequence comes from Podarcis siculus, assembly GCA_034642415.1. NCBI lineage: Eukaryota > Metazoa > Chordata > Lepidosauria > Squamata > Lacertidae > Podarcis > Podarcis siculus. The sequence goes on along the minus strand of JAXCMG010000054.1, from coordinate 3,109,637 downwards.
TCGGCAAGTCCTAAGCTCTGTGGTTTAACCCACAGCGCAACCCGCATCCCGGCAGCTCCTCTAGGTGGCCTATTTATTGAGCATTCCTCCTGATTTGCTTGCACATAGAAGAAGATGAAGAAGAGTTTGGATTTGATATCCCGCTTTATCACTACCCAAAGGAGTCTCAAAGCGGCTAACATTCTCCTTTCCCTTCTCCCCCACAACAAACACTCTGTGAGGTGAGTGGGGCTGAGAGACTTCAGAGAAGTGTGACTGGCCCAAGGTCACCCAGCAGCTGCATGTGGAGGAGCGGAGATGTGAACCCGGTTCCCCAGATTACGAGTCCACTGCTCTTAACCACTACACCACACTGGCTCTCCACATAGCTTACGTGGAGGTCAGATTCTCACCTGTCTTTATTGAGCATGCAATCTGATTATTATTTTTAAAGCAGCAGCTATATATCAGTGACCATTCATCCTGGTGTGTTTCACCTGAGCCTCCTCTACTCAGAAACACCCCGTGTGATGTAGAATCCACAGCAGATGGTTTTGGACATTTACTCCAGAAATGAGGTGGGTGGGCAGAGTGGGGCTCACATCTCCACTTTCCCCTCTCTTACGTTCTACTTACTTGCGAGTATAATGATTCAGTAGGAATAGCATAAATCAAACAGAATTATGCCAGCCACCAAAGGGGATGCATGATAACAAATACCAGATGGCAAACCCTAGCAACATGTCTGTGATGGCCTGGGAGTCTGATTCAGAAGCTGAACCTGAGGAGTCCCAGCCTGCACAGGAGTCCCTGCCTCCAGGGCCGGCTGAGCTGGGACAGGGACTTGAACCTGAAGGGCCTGCACCTGTGCCAGATCCTCAGGAGCAGACACCAGATGTATCCACTCTGGCTCAGGAGGTGATTGAGGGCCCATTGCCTGCAGTTGTGCCTCTCCCAGCCCTGTCAGGGGAAGGTGAAGCTGCTCCTGGGTCCATTAACCCTCCAGCCTCTCCTGAGCTGCAGAGGCTCAGGGCAGAGAGGCGGAGGGAACTAAGTTCCTGCAGGAGGAGTGCTGGCCTTACGGCCAGGAGAGGCGGATCACCTGTGGGCCGGGACCGCCCCTGGCCTCAGAGGAAATAAAGGCCAGTCAGCCCAGTCCCAGGTTGCAGGAGCAATGTCATTGGAAACCTGTTTCTGCCAGCACCCAGACCTGTTCTTCCAGAGTTCCCGACCCCGCCCGGCTTCTCGCTTTGGACCCCGCTTCGCCCTTGGTGGGCAGTCTCCAGACCCTTGACCCAGGACCGAACTCTGACCACACCTCACGGTAACCTCCCCCCGGGACCAGCAAAATGTCTCACATCCAGATTCTGTGAGATGTTAGAAGAAGAAGTTGCCACATTCTGAGAGGGATTCTCTGCTATGATGGACAGAGGCTCTCCGGGGTTTTGGACAGATGTGTCTCTCAGTTTTTCATTACCAGATCCTTTCAGCTAGAGATACTGGGAACTGAACCTGAGATCATCTGAATACAGAACATTTGCTCCACCATCACTGGCCTGTGGTAGGCTCCTCTAGCCTTCATTTCTTTCATCCATTGATTATGCTCAGTTTTAAAATAGACTTAAAAAGTCAAACTTGTTAATTATGGCATAAATTTTCATGCCAGTGTTTGAATACAGACACAACCCAGATACCCTGCAAAAACTTCAACATTCTACATGTTCAGCTTCTACATAAAAAGTTGTCCATAACTGGAAACTAAGTTCTGCTTTGCAAGTTGTTTCCAACTTTATTTCTCCTCCTCCTCCTCCAGTCACTCGTAGCTGAGTAAGATTGTCTTCCATGAACACAGTCTTAACAGTGAGTCTGTAAGTGACTGTGGAGGCCAATTCTGGATCCACACATCCTTCCACAGTGGGGACATGGGTTTCTGGGTAGGACCTGATCGCAGTGATGGTTTGCCAAATGTGCCTTCCTCTTAGCACGTTTCTCCCTTTCGTCCTGAGTTCAAGCGTTTTCAAAGCCCATGACACATTTGGTAAAGGCTGTTCTCCAATTGGAGCACTTGCAGTCCAGTGTTTCTAAATTGTCCGTGTTTATACTACTTTTTTTTTTAGATTTGCTTTGAGAGAGTCTTTAAACCTCGTTTGTTGACCACCAGCATTACGCTTTCCATTTTTAATTTTGGAATAGAGTCATTGCTTTGGAAGACGATCATCAGGCATCCTCACAACACAACCAGTCCAACGAAGTTGCTGTTGAAGAATCATTGCTTCGACGCTGGTGATCTTTGCTTCTTCCAGTACACTGGCATTAGTTTGCCTGTCTTCCCAAGTGATGTGTAGAATTTTTCTACATATTCCAGTCCCTGTTAGCAAGATATATTGTCGCGCCAGGAAATGAGCCCCAGCTTGGCTTAAGCCAGTTGCTCCAAGGACCAAAGTTATCATGTGTAAAAGAAGCAAATAGCTGCTGAGATGAGAAACACCTCGTGAGGTTTCTAGGGCAGGCAACCTATCACCCACTATCCAATTGGCATTTTGTTCCATGTTTTGTGTTTACACACATCACAAAAAGCAGCCTCAGTAAGTCCTTGTGTTCGACCAACAGAAGGCCAACTTCATTATGTTGTGGAGAGGTGCTGTAAAACCTTGAGATTGAGTCGGTATTTCTCAAGGAACAGCTCTGGGCTCATAGCAGAACAAGCTGGCCATTGTGTTATTTCATTTTCAATAATGAAAATGTAGTGTCATGTGGCTTTATGGCCAGGAACCATAGTGGACTTGACAGGGTCCTTTATCAATATATTATTATGTACAGTGTTACTAGGCACTGCCAATGATATATGGCTCGTTCCACATCCCCATTTCAGGCTCTGCGGTGCACATATATTGCTTATTAGAACGCTATTGAGACCACCTCCTTGGAAAAGGAACTCTTTGGGATCCTGCACGCCAAAGCAGTTAGTTAAAACTGACGGTCTGCACTAAGGGGCACTGAAAGAAAGAAAGAAGGTTAGGTAGTTTAGCACAAATAATCCCATTAAAATGACATCCCAAGCTTTTACTACAATAACAGGATTTTGCTGTGTTTCTGCAGATCAGAGAGACTGGATGATAGATTTGCTTTCAGGCAGCTCGAGAAAGATATTGATTTTACTAAATGCAACTCGATACCTGTCTGTTTGTAGCATGTGACAGCATGAATCTGCCCCTTCTTTTTCTTCTCTTTTCCAAGGCCACGCCAGGTTTGGATCCCAAGATCGCTTCCTTCACCCCTCCCCGCTCAACGCTGTGGAAGGGTTTTAGCACAGAGTCGTGCTTAAAAACACACACCTCTTTTGCAGAACTGAGAACAGACTGAGCACTGGCAATGCTCATTCACTGACAGTTCTACAGCGCTGTGTCCAGTTCTCACATAATGCTAAGCCGGACCATGTCTTAGCATGCACAACAAACAAATGTCCAAGGTCCCAGAGTGAAGATCACAGCCACTGTGCTCCTCCTCATATCCTCCTGCTGCTGCACTAGCCAGGGCTAACATACAGTGAGGGGGGGGAGGTATTTGATCCCCTGCTAAATTTGCCCGTTTGCCCTCTGACGAAGAAATGACCAGTCCATAATTTTAATGGTAGGTTTATCGTAGCTGTGAGAGACAGAATAGCAACAGGAAAACCCCCAGAAACCCAGAAGACAAAAGTCAGAGATTGGTGTGCATTAGAATGAGTGAAATAAGTATTTGATCCCCTATCAACCAGCCGGATGTCAGGCTACCTGGTATCTTCACTGTATGTAACGAGCTGAGGTTAGAAGCACCTGCTGTAAGGGAGAGGTCTTACCTGTAATCCCAGCTCGTTACAGTACCTGTACAAATGACACCTGTCGACAGAAGCAATCAGTCCAGCAGATTCCAGAGTAGCCACTACGACCAAGACCAAAGAGCTGTCCAAGGATGTCAGGGACAAGATTGTAGACTGGGCTGGACTGGGCTACAAGACTATTGCCAAGCAGCTTGGTGAGAAGGTGACAACAGTTGGGGCAATAATTCGCAAATGGAAGAAACACAAAATAACTGTCAACCTCCCTTGGTCTGAGACTCCATGCAAGATCTCAACTCATGGAGTTGCAATGATCAGGAGAATGGTGGTGAAGCAGCCCAGAACTCCACGGGGCGAACTTGTCAATGATCTCAGGGCAGCTGGGACCATAGTCACCATGAAAACAGTTGGTAACACACTACGCTGTGAAGGACAGAGATCTTGCAGAGCCCGCAAGGTCCCCTTGCTCAAGACAGCACATGTACAGGCCCGTATACAGTTTGCCAGTGCACATCTGAATGACCATGAGGAGAACTGGGTGAAAGTGTTGTGGTCAGATGAGACCAAAATCGAGCTCTTTGGCATCAATTGAACTCACCGTGTTTGGAGGAGGAGGAATGCTGCCTACGACCCCAATAACACCATTCCCACTGTCAAAAATGGAGGGGGACATATTATGCTTTGGGGGTGTTTTTCTGCTAAGGGGACAGGACACCTTCACTGCATCAAAGGGATGATGGACGGGACCATGTATTGTCAAATCTTGGGTGAGCACCTCCTTCCCTCAGCCAGGGCATTGAAAAGGGGGCATGGATGGGTATTCCAGCATGACAACGACCCAAAACACACGGCCAAGGCAACAAAGGAATGGCTCGAGAAGAAGCACATTAAGGTCCTGGAGTGGCCTAGCCAGTCTCCAGACCTTAATCCCATCAAAAAATCTGTGGATGGAGCTGAAGGTTCGAGTAGCTACACATCAGCCTAGAAATCTCACTGACTTGGAGAGGATCTGCAAAGAGGAGTGGGACAAAATACCTCCTGAGATGTGTGCAAACTTGGTGGCCACTTACAAGAAACGTCCGACCTCTGTTAATTGCCAACAAGGGTTTTGCCACCAAGTACCAAGTCGTCTTTTGCAAAGGGATCAAATACTTATTTCACTCATTCTAATGCACATCTTCCAACTACTTCCAAGAATGCTGGTAGCAACTCATGGCTTGTCTTGGGTGGTGATTTGCAGGTTTTCTTATTTGCGCTGAGCCATGAAATAGCCATGTTGGAGAAGTGCCACTGTATTCTGCTAATAGTGCCACTGTATTCTGCTCCGGTCAGACCTCACCTGGAGTACTGTGTCCAGTTCTGGGCGCCACAGTTCAAGAAGGACACTGACAAACTGGAACGTGTCCAGAGGAGGGCAACCAAAATGGTCAAAGGCCTGGAAACGATGCCTTATGAGGAACGGCTAAGGGAGCTGGGCATGTTTAGCCTGGAGAAGAGGAGGTTAAGGGGTGATATGATAGCCATGTTCAAATATATAAAAGGATGTCACATAGAGGAGGGAGAAAGGTTGTTTTCTGCTGCTCCAGAGAAGCGGACACGGAGCAATGGATCCAAACTGCAGGAAAGAAGATTCCACCTAAACATTAGGAAGAACTTCCTGACAGTAAGAGCTGTTCGACAGTGGAATTTGCTGCCAAGGAGTGTGGTGGAGTCTCCTTCTTTGGAGATCTTTAAGCAGAGGCTTGACAACCATATGTCAGGAGTGCTCTGATGGTGTTTCCTGCTTGGCAGGGGGTTGGACTCGATGGCCCTTGTGGTCTCTTCCAACTCTTCTATGATTCTATGATTCTAAGTCCGCAAGCCCATATCCACTCTTCTTGTTGTTTTCAGTCTGCAAATGTTGCATAACAAACGTTGCATACATCACATACAGCGTTCCCCTCCAGTTTGCGTTGTGTTTTCTTTGCATTGAAACAAATGGTATGGAATAATGTAATTAATGACATAAAATTTAGCCACAGGGGACAGCAAGACAGAGAACATAGGTTTTTTTCCTGGAAGCTGAACTGTAGTGGAAAGGAAACAGCACTGTATGTAACAAATATGGAGGAGGATGGAAATCAATGCCTTGTTACATCTCAAGTTTGAAGCCCTGCAGCTGTTGGCTATTGTGGTTCTGCTTTCAGCAGCTTCGCTTAGAATGGTGTTTCGGTTTTAAACATGATGTTTCCATTTAGCTTTTGACATTTTTATAGTTAAGCACCGACAAGCGGAACCTGCCAAGAGTCCTTTCTTTCTCCTTAACTATGAAAAGGTATGGGAGCTTTATTTCTTTTTCTTTTTTACACCTGGTCACCCCAAACATGCATTCACATCATAGGTTCTCAACTTGTGGGTCAGGACGCCTGCAGTGGTTCACACAGAAGACGCTTGCATGGGCTTTGCAGATACTGAGACTCTGGGAATGATCAACTGCAGGCACAGGCAAACTCAGCCTTCCAGATGTTTTGAGACTACAGTTCCCATCATCCCTGACCACTGGTCCTGTTAGCCAGGGATGGTGGGAGTTGTAGTCCCAAAACATCTGGAGGGCCGAGTTTGCCTATGCCTGATCAAGTGCTTCTCTCCACCAGTTCAGGAGCTCTGAAAACAGCAGATGGATGAAAGAATTGCTAAACTTTCGTCCCTTATGCTAGTGTCCATCCTTTGGGTCAAAAGAAATTGGAGAGAAGAGGTAATTTTTAATAGCCATTCACCCCATTTCCCAGGTTTTCACATGCATAACCGCTTCCCCTTGGACTCTTGAAACTCTTGAGAGTCCCATGGACTGCAAGAAGATAAAACCTATCCATACTGAAGGAAATCAGCCCTGAGTGCTCACTGGAAGGACAGATCCTGAAGCTGAGAATCCAATACTTTGGCCACCTCATGAGAAGAGAAGACTCCCTGGAAAAGACCCTGATATTGGGAAAGATGGAGGGCACAAGGAGAAGGAGACGACAGAGGACTAGATGGTTGGACAGTGTTCTCGAAGCTACCAGCATGAGTTTGACCAAACTGCGGGAGGCAGTGAAAGACAGGAGTGCCTGGCGTGCTCTGGTCCATGGGGTCATGAAGAGTCGGACACGACTAAACGACTAAGCAACAAACTGCTTCCCCAGTTCTGGAGAGGCAGTGGATGTGAGTCACTGGGAGCTTGCCAGAAAGTCTGATGGTCCTGTTATGTCAGCTGTGGTCTGGCTCAGGCAGAGCGCTTACAGCAGATATTGAGGTCCTGCCCCTTTCTGGTGCTCACACAGGCTTCCCTCTGCCTCCTCTCCTGATGGGTAGCTTCCTGTGGCTTACAGGGCCCTTCACAAGCATAAGGTAACATAATTCCTGAGTGGATTGTCCTCTCCTCTGCGCCTAAGGCCCCAGGGGTGATTGGGTGGTGGAATCCAAGAGACAGCTAGAAGCGCAGGCAACCAGCAATGAGTTTCCTGGTGCTGTAGCAAAAATGTTGGCATCTGAAGACTCAGCAGAAATTGTGAGTTCCTCAGGGTTACTGGCAGTCCTGAAGTTATTAGGAAGAGACTTCTGCTCCCTGATGCCAAGGACTGGGCAGAGGAGGAATGGTGGGGGAGGAAGGGAAAGGAGATTGTGAGCTGCTTTGAGACTCCTTGTTATTGTTTAGTCGTTTGGTCGTGTCCGACTCTTCATTACCCCATAGACCAGAGCACGCCAGGCACTCCTGCCTTCCACTGCCTCCCGCAGTTTGGTCAAACTCATGTTTGTAGCTTCAAGAACACTATCCAGCCATCTTGTCCTCTGTCGTCCCCTTCTCCTTGTGCCCTCCATCTTTCTCAGCATCAGGGTCTTTTCCAGGGAGTCTTTTCTTCTCATGAGGTGGCCAAAGTATTGGAGCCTCAGCTTCACGATCTGTCCTTCCAATGGGCACTCAGGGCTGATTTCCTTAAGAATGGATAGGTTTGATCTTCTTGCAGTCCATGGGACTCCTCCAGCACCATAATTCAAAAGCATCAATTCTTCGGCGATTAAGTCACTAGTGAGATCTTTAAATTGCATTTTAGCGTTCCCAAAGCAAAATCCAAAGATTCAGCCACCAAGTGAGGCTCTCTCCTTCAGTGATAGGTGTCTGAGATGGAATTGCTCAAAGCCCGGAAAGAGTCTAGACAAAATAAAAACTGTTATCTGCTATGGAATTGACCCAAAGCACCCTTTATAACAAGATAACCATAACTTTAGAAAATCTGATTTTCCATTCATTTCATCAGTGAGAGGCATTTCCTTTGTCTCAATCTACTGCACAGCAGGGGATCCGAGCTGATGAAGTATCATCAAATTGTCAGCTCCCACTGTGAAACACACACACACACACAGCAACCACCCTTCCTTCTTGTTGGTTAGTTGCATGGGTATGAGTTTGAGGTATTGCTTCGAATCTGGTCTTTTTCTTCTCTGCTAAAACAAACAAAACAAAATGTAGAAAAGTCTCCCTTCCTAGAAAAAAAAGAGAGAACACATTCTGGAAGTTTTCTATGCCAGGGAGAATATTATTATTATTGTTATTAATAATAATAATAATATTTGGCTTTAAAGTTGCCAAAAAAAACAAAAAAAAAATTCACCCTACTTGCGGATTCAGGAAAACCTGGGCTTATCGCAGCCCTAGGAAGAAAAAGAGGAGGAGGAGGAGGAGGTGGAGGAAGAGGAGGAGGAGGAGTTTGGACTTGATATCCCACTTTATCACTACCCTAAGGAGTGACGGGGTGAGATCCCGGTGCTCGGTCCCTGCTCCTGCCAACCTAGCAGTTCAAAAGCACGTCAAAGTGCAAGTAGATAAATAGGTACCACTTTGGTGGGAAGGTAAATAGCGTTTCCGTGCGCTGCTCTGGTTCGCCAGAAGCAGCTTAGTCATGCTGGCCACATGACCCGGAAGCTGTACGCTGGCTCCCTCGGCCAGTAAAGCGAGATGAGTGCCGCAACCCCAGAGTCGGTCATGACTGGACCTAATGGTCAGGGGTCCCTTTACCTTTAATACTGACAAACCGTATCTCCCATTCATCTCTCAGATCCCCTTGTAAATCTAAAGTACTGACCTCACCACATCCTGTGCTAAAAAAAATCCCCCAAGTTAATTACACATTGTGTGAAGGTAAGTGTGTGAAGCTACAGCATTCCTACTATCAGCTTAAGTGACACATTCACTCATTCACTCTCACTCTCTCTGTCTCTGTCTCTGTCTCTCTCTCTCTCTCTCTCTCACACACACACACACACACACCGAGTAGAGCCCCTCCGAGCCAAAGGCCCAAAGGCAGAAAGCCCAGCCAGCAGCCAAGCGAAGCCTCAAGCGGTGGTTCCCACAGCGCAGCAACCCAGCAAAGGGGATGCAGCAAGGAAAACCACCGTCACCTCTCCACTGGGAAGCGCTGAGCAAAGGCGAGTCCCCAGGCAACGCGACCGATTTGATCGGCACAAGGCATGCAAGCTCCACCCACTAGTCGTTCTCGGACTCCTTAGTGGTGAGCAACGCAGTTGAGGAGCCTCCCTGGCCGGCAGGGAGGGAGAGGAGCTGCTTCCTTTGAAATCCGGGAAATTTACAGTATATCAACAATCCGGGATAGCAGCCGGAAACGGCGCTGGAATAAGGGGGTTTCCCGCCAAATAAGGGAAGGTTGACAGCTATGGGCCAGAGGCCAGAGTGGGAAAGTCAAGGGCATTCGGACAGGACAGGAACTGGGAGAGCACCAAGTATGGGAGAATCTGGAGCAAAACAGCAGCTCACTACAACTTTGGGGAGCAATTGGCTGGCAAAGCCCAGGTTGCCATATTGCTACTTTGCCAGACACAGACGTTTCTTTGAAGGCATTCAGCTTAGACTGAATGTATTGCTGGTGCCGGATCAGAACCATAGGAAGTTTTGCTGGTCAACGTGTTAAGGATCCGTATTCTAATCAGCTTAAAATGCAGACATCTCATTTAATATATTTTAATTTTTTGCTGTGAATTAAAATGGGAGGCCAGCATACGCACAAAGAGTTGGCTGCACCTTCCTCCTGCGTTTGGATCACTGAACCGTACTGTTCCTCCAAATAAATGAGCAATTGTTCATACATCATAAATATTCTCCCCTTTTATTTTTGTGCGATATTGCGAAAGCTGGCCCCCATCTGTCGGGAAATGATTCACCCATGGCTGCTAAAAATACCTGGGCAAAGCATATGCAGATTTGCTGTTGTTGACATCTGTCTGTCTCAGGAGACAATGGAGCGTGTCTCTGGGGGTGGAATCAAACTGCTGCATTAGCAGCATAAACGTGACCTCCCTGGGGCACACGCCTGGGCAGTGTGTGTGGAGGTCCAGGCCTCCATACAAGACTCTTGGCCTTCCTGATGTGGTCCAAAGGTTAGGAGTTGGGAGCACTGTCATACAGTGGTTCCGCTCCTTCCTCCTGGGCCCTGTTCAGAAAGTGGTGGCAGGGGATGAGTGTTCAGGCCCCTGGGCTCTCACTTTTAGGGTGCCTCAGGGTTCGGTCCTCTCCCCCATGCTTTTCCACATCTACATGCAGCCGCTGGGAGAGATCATCAGGGGTTTTGGGCTGGGTGTCCATCAATATGCAGATGATACCCAGCTCTGCCTCTCTTTCAAATCAGAACCAGTGAAGGCAGTGAAGGTCCTGTGTGAGTGTCTGGAGGCGGTTGGAGGATGGATGGCGGCTGACAGATTGAGACTGAATCCTGACAAGACAGAAGTACTGTTTTGGGGGGACAGGAGGTGGGCGGGTGAGGAGGACTCCCTGGTCCTGAATGGGGGTAACTGTGTCCCTGAAAGACCAGGTGCGCAGCCTGGGAGTCATTTTGGCTGTCCATGGAGGCACAGGTCAATTCTGTGTCCAGGGCAGCTGTTTAACAGCTCCATCTGGTACGCAGGCTGAGACCCTATCTGCAGACTGCCTCGCCAGAGTAGTGCATGCTCCGGTTATCTCCCGCTTGGACTACTGCAATGCGCTCTACATGGGGTGACCTTTGAAGGTGACCCGGAAACTACAACTAATCCAGAATGCGGCAACTAGACTGGTGACTGGGAGCGACCGCCAAGACCACATAACACTGGTCTTGAAAGACCTACATTGGCTCCCAGTATGTTTCTGAGCACAATTTAAAGTGTACCTGAAGGTCACTACTGGACCTAATGGTCAGGGGTCCCCTTTACCTTACCTTTACCCTCCCAACCTAATAATCAATATCCTTTGAGCTTCCTTATCTTAGATCAGTAACAGAACTGTAGCATCACAGCATGTAGAAGGCATAACCAGGCAATAGGATTCCAAGCTGGGCGTTCAAATGAGCCGCAAAACTTGCAAGATTAATTCCCACATTATTCTGTAAACTCAGATCTTCCAGCTGGTAAGATACAAACTCTCTATCTTACATATAAGAGACTCAATTCGAAATGTTGAAAATCTTCAAAATAATTCAATATACCCGGTGAGATGTGTAGAACTGCATGAGTTTGAGTAGCTTTAGCCTCGAATCATGCAAAATCAATGAAAATGACTAAAAAGAAATAAAAATACGCTCTGCAATCTTATTTATTCATTTTGGAGGGCATAGCTTGTTACTCCGTACTAACATTACTGAAGGCTTAACGACACATGACACTAATAACATGATTAGCAATCACATTTTTTAAAATGGAGTCTTGGTCACAGGGGAAGGAACAGCCTTGGTGAGCCAGGAGAGGAGAGTTAAGCGTTCATCTCCAGCCCTGATCTCGGTTAGAACAGTCCCTCCAGCACCGCAATTAGCATTAGGGGGAAAAATAACCCTTTTGCACAGGATTAATTATGCACTGTGTAAACAAGTACTTGCTTTTATCTGTTCTGAATCTATGCCCCATCAACTACATTTAAATCTTCATCTTATTACAAGTGACAACTAGAAGTTTTCCTAATGTAAGAATCTGTTGTTGTTGTTGTTTGTTGTTTAGTCATTTAGTCATGTCCGACTCTTTGTGACCCCATGGACCAGAGCATGCCAGGCACTCCTGTCTTCCACTGCCTCCCGCAGTTTGGTCAAACTCATGCTGGTAGCTTCGAGAACACTATCCAACCATTTCGTCCTCTGCCATCCCCTTCTTCTTGTGCCCTCAATCTTTCCCAACATCAGGGTCTTTTCCAGGGAGTCTTCTCTTCTCATGAGGTGGCCTAAAATTTCCTGGCACCTTTCTGAAGTCGTTTTTTTTTTTTTTTAAGGTAATATGTTGGCTATTTTCCAACACTCCAGCAAGGGATTTGGTTTCAGTAGTAAGTTGCATATTTTTGTTGGAACATAAACAGTGCCGCAATGGAGGTGAGGCTCGACTTTCCCAATTCTGGGTTTCCTTACACAGTTGTAACAGACCATGAAATGACATGTGAGCAGTGCCACAGTCTCGCACAATTTTCCTGTAGCAAATTAAACAACAAAACAAAATGAAAAGACCCTGCCATTTCCTGGTGTCCACGCTTTAACAGTGTCCAACAATCATTGAAAATCTTGCATACTTTGCAACATTTCTCGGGTGAAAATAGGGACGTCCCATTCCATAATAATAATTTTACTATTTATACCCCACCCACCTGACTGGGTTGCCCCAGACACTCTGGGCACCTTACAACACATATAAAAATATAATAAAACATTAAAGATGAAAAAAATTCCCCATACAGGGCTGCCTTCAGGTGTCTTCTAAAGGTTGTATAGACACTTATCTCCTTGGCTCGGGGGTCACATAACTCCATACCTTCCAACATTTCTCCAACGAAAATAGGGACATCCTAAGGAAAAGCAATGACAAACCTAGACAGCATCTTAAAAAGCAGAGACATCACCTTGCCAACAAAGGTCCGTATAGTAACCCTTGACATTATTTCATTATTTCCTTGACATCTGAGGGGAGAAGGGATTCTCACTTCTCACTTGGCTCCCAATCAATTGTAAAAACAATACAGTATTAAATATTAAAAATTTCCCTAAACAGGGCGGCCTTCTGATGTCTTTTAAAAATAGAATAGCTGCTTATTTCCTTGACATCCGATGGGAGGGCGTTCCACAGGGCGGGCACCACTACCGAGAAGGCCCTCTGTCTGGTTCCCTGCAACCTCACTTCTCGCAATGAGGGAACCGCCAGAAGGCCTTCGGCGCTGGATCTCAGTGTCCGGGCTGAACGATGGAGGTGGAGATGCTCCTTCAGGTATACTGGGCTGAGGCCGTTTAGGGCTTTAAAGGTCAGCACCAACACTTTGAATTGTGCTCGGAAACGTACTGGGAGCCAATGCAGATCTCTCAGGACCGATGTTATGTGGTCCTGGCGGCCACTCCCAGTCACCAGTCTAGCTGCCGCATTCTGGATTAATTGCAGTTTCCGGGTCACTTTCAAAGGTCGCCCCACACAGAGCGCATTGCAGTAGTCCAAGCGGGAGATAACTAGAGCATGCACCACTCTGGCGAGACAGTTCGCGGGCAGATAGGGTCTCAGCCTACGTACCAGATGGAGCTGGTAGACAGCCGCCTTGGACAGAAAATTAACCTGCGCCTCCATGGACAGCTGTGAGTCCAAAATGACTCCCAGGCTGCGCACCTGGTCTTTCAGGGACACATTTACCCCCATTCAGGACCAGGGAGTCCCCTACACCCACCCCTGTCCCCCCAAAACAGTACTTCTGTCTTGTCAGGATTCAACCTCAACCATCCATTCTCCAACCGCCCCCAGGCACTCACACAGGATGTGTGTCATGGCCTACGAAGTCAAAATGGCATCACCTCTGCTCACATAGCAGCAGGCTTGGGGAAGAAGAAATACAAAAAAAAACTTCTGAGGGAAAAAACCCTAAGGAGAGAATCCTAGGAAAACCCGGTGAGGACTCGGCATATTTGGTTACGGAATTCTAGGTGATGGAGAACGGGCAGAAAAATGGATTGTGTGTGGGTATTCTGGAGGGGGCACGGCCGACTGGCTGCAACAGTAAATGGGAACACTCCACACAGCAATATTTTATGGCAGGTCGCACTTGTTAGATACTAACGCGGATAAAAAATGAAATAGCTGGAATGTATCATAGTATCTGAAGCAGGAAAAACATTCCCTCTGCAGTGGTACCTTGGTTCTCAAACGCCTTGGGACTCAAACAACTTGGAACCCAAACACTGCAAACCTGGAAGAAGAAGAGTTTGGATTTGATATCCCGCTTCATCACTACCCAAAGAAGTCTCAAAGCGGCTAACATTCCCTTTCCCTTCCTCCCCCACAACAAACACTCTGTGAGGTGAGTGGGGCTGAGAGACTTCAGAGAAGTGTGACTGGCCCAAGGTCACCCAGCAGCTGCATGTGGAGGAGCAGAGACGCGAACCCGGTTCCCCAGATTACGAGACTACCACTCTTAACCACTACACCACACTGAAGTAAGTGTTCCGGTTTGCGAACCTTTTTCAGAAGCTGAACGTGCTCTGTTTTGAGTGTTACACTTCCAATTTGAGTGCCACACTTCCGTTTTGAGTGTTACGTTGAGGTCTGTCTGTTTTTGCTATTTATTTTGCATTTTTGTGGCTCTCTTTTTTTGTGACTGTGTGGACCCCGTTCAGCTACTGATTGATTGATTGATTGATTGATTGATTGTGTGACTGCAGTGCATTGTTTATTGCTTTCATTTTATGGATCAATGGTCTCATTTGATAGTAAAATTCATGTTAAATTGCTGTTTTAGGGGTTGTTTTTAAAAGTCTGGAACGGATTAATCCATTTTGCCTTACTTTCTATGGGAAAGCGCGCCTTGGTTTTGGAACGCTTTGGTTTTGGAACGGCCTTCCGGAACGGATTAAGTTTGAGAACCAAGGTACCCCTGTAGTTGGGCTTCATATTTTATGCCGTATGTTCCTTCACACGTCTGAATCTCAGGCACAAAAGGTGCTGCATATCAGTCTTCGAAATATACATATTCACAATCATCCAACGATACCGACATCTGCAAACTATCTCAAGTTGTCGAAAGACATGTATCTTTTCCCCCTGCTGGTCCTTCAGTGATTGCAATTAGGAAGAACTGGAGGAAACATGCTTTTCCGTTAATATTTCCTAAAACCAGATGGGCGCCTGCTATTTGATTTGCGTGTCAGTGTTTGTGTGTGTGTGATTTTCTTCCGCTCGCTGCAAGTGTGCATTGTATAACTTTGCATGATGATGTGATTACTTTGCAACGCGGCTGCACTGTCACACTTCACTGGGCATCTCGGCTTTTAATTTCCAGTTAATAACTGGATGGGTAGATCAGCGAGCTTCCTGGCTGCCTTTTTAAATACCGTGGCACGTTGATGGAAAGAAGTTACATTGATGAAACACTTAGGCAGTGATTAATCTCATCTATAACGCAGGGTGATGTAACAGCTCCAGCATTCTCTTCCACACAAAGCGGCGTCCAATTACTTGCTATTGATCAGCGATTGCATTGTGCCAAACGGAATGCCAGGCTCGATTCACTGGATCCAATTGAATTTCAGCCAATATCAATTGATATTTGGCATTTTCCCCCTTGGAACATTTGTCTGTCATCAGGGAACTGATTAACAGGTTGGCAGGTTTTGTTGTTGTTTGTAAAAGAGAATTAAAAAAATAATAATCCAAGAAAAATGTGTGGATTCTGTTTCTGAACTGCCCTTCTACTCGTTGCTGAGAGAAAGTGAAATGTATTTCTCCATTTCTCTCTGCCAGAGGTGTCTTGCCCCCTTCAGGCCTCTTAGCATTCTGTGGCGGTCCGTGCTTATTTTTTATTGATAATCAAGTGAATAATTAAAGTCCAACAGCTACATGAAAATCACATAAATCATCTTCGGTATGCAAGCAACGGCGCTAGGCTCAGTCGTAATTCACATTGCAGATTAAGCTCAACAAATTTATATTTTCAAACTGCGGCGAAACCACCCCGCCTGCAAAACCAAATCACAGTGTGCTCGTGTGTCACTTGGAGCTTAGCGACACAAAGGCTGGAGAGAGGAGGAAGACAGATCAGTTTCACGTGACTGTTTTTATGACTCCGTACACAAAATGGCAGCTTTGGGAAAGAGCTGTAGGCTCTGCAGTGGAGTACATGCCTGGCATGCAGGATTCCTCAGGTTCAATCCCTCGTATCTCTGGGTAGATTTGGGGAAAGACTCCAATCTGAAATCCTGCACAGCCACTATCAGTGACAAAGCTTCAGGGAATCTTAGCCCTCCCACGGTGGGATGCCAAGAAACAGATGAACAAGAAGAGTTCTTACCAAGTAGTTTATTCAATATTCACAGAGAGAGACGTAGAAATGCTGTCTCTCTTAGATAATGGTGTTGCTCCAAGTAAAGTCCCGCCCCCTCAGTATTGGCAAAGCCTATTTGGTGTTTCACAACTTTCTGACTGGTTGCAGGACCTTAGCCAGACCTAGCAGAGTCAACGCAGAATCCACGGAAGCAATTGGCGACTTGGCTGCAGACAGGATAGATGAAGCAGGAACCAGGAACTTGTAGTTAGGTGTTTATCATATACAGTGGACTATTTACAGGAACAGAACACGGATCTTTTGCTAGCTCTCTCTAACACGACTGACAGCTCCTACACTCACTGACACAATGAACCACTGAACTACCAGTTAGTAGGCCATTATCACTCCCTTGAGAGAGCTTGACCAGTCAGGGAGCTGTTTCCATGCCTCTGTTATCACCAGGCAGACTTACTCCTTCAGATTGCCTTCTGGCTGTCTGCCAAACCTTAATTGACTCTGTGTGAGTAGCTGCACGTACACAGTTTCCTAACACTCAGTCCCTCCTATTGTATGTCACCCCTGAGCCAGCTGATCTGTGCTTTCTGCCTCTGAGCTTTCTGTTCTACTACTCTCAATACATGCTTGGCCCTGGGAGAGGGTGGTGGTCAGGAAGGCTTTCTAGAGACACTGTTAGCTTTCTCTCTCCCGCTGCTGCTGCTTCTTCTTCCTGCGGCTCTCCCAATATTTCTCAGCTTCTCCTCTCTGCAGCCTCTAAACTATGACCTTCTGCAAACCACTGTTCTAAATCTATACTGTCCTCCTCTTCTCAGGAAGGTTCAGGAGAAGGGGTGGTGGTGGTTCCCACCATTCCTCCTCAGTCCAGCCCCTGACCATCAGACAATGTAGAGCAGGCATGTCCAACAGGTAGATCGCGGGGGTGTCCTAGGTAGATCACAGTATGAAGTGTAGTGATCACCTTTCGCCAACCCTCCCCTAAAAAAAAACTTATGCCAACCCCCCCAACAACTTTGGTCTACCATCTCCTTAAAAAAGCTCAACTCCTAGCAATGACAATGGGTAGATCACAGCAAGTCTTTTTATACAGTGGTACCTCAGGTTACAGCCGCTTCACGTTACAGACTCCGCTAACCCAGGAATAGTACCTCGGGTTAAGAACTTTGCTTCAGGATGAGAACAGAAATTGCATGGCAGTGGTGCAGCGGCAGCGGGAGGCCCCATTAGCTAAAGTGGTACCTCAGGTTAAGAACAGTTTCAGGTTAAGAACAGACCTCCAGAACGAATTAAGTTCTTAACCCGAGGTACCACTGTGCTGTGAGTAGATCACAGTGTCTTGGGAGTTGGATGTGCCTGCTGTAGAGAATACTGAGTTATCCTGAGTGATGTGTCTGACTTAATAGTCAGGCTGGGCGATATACCGATATATCATCCAAAACCGGTTTGAAGTCCCTTTCATAATTTTTGACCATAATTTTTTGATATATCTCGAGTCATGATGTATGTGAGTGTTATGCAAAAATCAAACTGTGGGAGGAAACCGTGAAGCCAGCCAATGCCTCTACATAGCTCCGTCCTTATTGAAGATATCGTGATATATCGCATATCGCGATGTTTAGCTGGTGATATATTGCGGTGTTGAAAACCAGATATTGCCCACATCGACTCAATACGAGGCAGTGTCCTATTCTGCTATGCAGATTAAACAGACCAGGTAGCATACATTAGCCACACAAGTGGCCAGGTAGAGGCCAGATGCACATAATCTGGGCATCCAAGAGAGAGAGAGAGAGAGTTGAGTAAATCTGGCTATCATGGAGAATGGCTATGCAGTAGGCCCAAAACTTACAAAGGGGTTACATTCCAGGGGTCTGTGCACAAAGGCAAAATTATGCAGAGTCAGGAAGAAATCAGAACCCCACACCACCATGCGACAATCCCTGTCTGTCTGACCCTGATATGCTGAGCAGGTGAGATCTTTGGAGCCTCTCAGGGCCTTCCAGAGGCCAGTTAGCAAGGCGGAAAGCTTAAAAAGCTCCTTCTGAGCTGGGTTTCCCCACCACCGAAATAGTTTTTAACCCCTCCGCCTCGCTTTCCGGCCACTGGGAAGGTAGTGCAAAGCTCTGGAGCTGTTGCGAGATCCTGCACAGCCCCTTTGGTCACCCGCCCTCTTTACATGTCACAAGGCTATGATACCGTCAGTAAACTGTGCGTAAGTTTCGGGCCTACTGTATCACATTTGATGTTTGTGGCCCAGAGCAACATTTCAGGGAATATGGGGGTCCCTAGGAAAACTGGAGTGGGCTGTGTTCTACCTGCCTGAGCCACTGTTCTCAGTATGGGTTGACACAAAATAATAATAATAATAATAATAATAATAATATATTATTTATACCCTGCCCATCTGGCTGAGTTTCCCCAGCCACTCTGGGCGGCTCCCAATCAAGTGTTGCCTTCAGGTGTCTTTTTAAAGATAGGATAGCTGCTTATTTCCTTCACATCTGAAGGGAGGGTGTTCGACAGGGTGGGCGCCACTACCGAGAAGGCCCTCTGTCTGGTTCCCTGTAACCTCACTTCTCGCAATGAGGGAACGACCAGAAGGCCCTCGGCGCTGGATCTCAGTGTCCGGGCTGAACGACGGGGGTGGAGACGCTCCTTCAGGTATACTGGGCCGAGGCCGTTTAGGGCTTTAAAGGTCAGCACCAACACTTTGAACTGTGCTCAGAAACGTACTGGGAGCCAATGTAGGTCTTTCAGGACCAGTGTTATGTGGTCCCGGCGGCCACTCCCAGTCACCAGTCTAGCTGCCGCGTTCTGGATTAATTGCAGTTTCTGGGTCACCTTCAAAGGTAGCCCCACGTAGAGCGCGTTGCAGTAGTCCAAGCGGGAGATAACTAGAGCATGCACCACTCTGGCGAGACAGTCCGCGGGCAGGTAGGGTCTCATCCTGCGTACCAAATGGAGATGGTAAACAGCTGCCCTGGACACAGAATTGACCTGCACCTCCATGGACAGCTGAGAGTCCAAAATGACTCCCAGGCTGCGCACCTGGTCCTTCAGGGGCACAGTTACCCCATTCAGGACCAGGGAGTCCTCCATACCCGCCTGTCCCCCCAAAACAGTACTTCTGTCTTGTCAGGATTCAACCTCAATCTGTTAGCTGCCATCCATCCTCCAACCGCCTCCAGGCACTCACACAGGACCTTCACCGCCTTCACTGGTTCTGATTTAAAGGAGAGGTAGAGCCACATGGCACTTGGTGCCAAAATCCCCACTTTGATTATTTTTCTGTTCAGCACGCATTCTTTTTATTTGTATCCATGGAGGGTGAAAGTAAGAAGCAATGTTAAGGAAGCAGACAAGAAGCATTCATCAGCGATAATAGGGAAAGACTTGGAATGAGGAAACAACAATTGGGAAGACTCAATAGAACAACCAAGACAAATATCAAGGGAGAAGAAGGAGACATGGTTAATAGAAAAGACTGCATTTTAAAATAAAATCTAAAAATAGTTCTTTTATATACCTCCAACGTGATAATTGTAGCAAACATGTTTTGAAATATTTCTATTATTGGACTACTTCTTACATTTGTTTGACACCCATTAAGGATTTTTTTTTCCATTTTAAAAACATTATAACTAGTGGGGTATATGCCCATTAGTCTGTCTTGTGGATGTCATCCATCATGCGTCTGACACACAGGGTTTTGTTAGAAAAATGTAACAACATCTGCCGCTCATTCTACAACTTCCTTTTGATTCCTTACACTTTATTTTCACTTTTGTCTCCGAAAGAGAATGAGATTTGTTTCTGTCACAGCGCATGATAAAACACAACTCTTCCACGGAGAACCGAGAAGATTAAAAAGGCAAAACTAAGTTTGAAAACGAGAAGCGACGCAAGATGTTCCCAGCCGTGTTGCTGATCTTTCCAAGGTGCTGCTGAAGAACTTGCTCCAATTCCAACGGCCTTTTTTTTAGTATGCATTTTATATGTGAGCAGATAAACAACACACCTTTCATAAAAGTACTTCAGTAGACGTAAGGGCATGTCAGTGAAAGAGAAGTCAGAAGATGGAAAGGTCTTCAACATTGAAAGAGCAGCTTCTTTTTACCTTCACGGATAGTGACCTTCAAATCATAGCCAACTTCAAACCATTGCTTATGCATCATGCTTTAAATCTTTGTCTGAACGCAGCCAGCAGATCACGTTTTTCGCTAGCTGGGATGCCCTTTCCAACATATTCTTACAAAAGTTGGGTGACCACTCCTCTTTCTGCCAGAGCCCCTGGGGTTCCCGGCACTCATGGTCTGTGTTCCTTTGAAGAATTAAAACACGGCAGAGACTGTCATAGCTTTAAGAAATATGGTTTATCCACCTATTTACACCTTCAGTCTGCACCTTACAGCATGGTCATTTCAAGAGGGGGCTTATCCCCCACAGCAGTGCAGCCAGCCTTCAGCCAGCCTGCCCAAGATGGATCCCAATCTTTTCTCTTCCTCCTCTTTCTTCCCAGCAACCCTTGCTCAAGGCTCCCTTTTCCTGTCACCTCAAACACACACTCCATCACCTTGGCAACATTTGTCTCCCTAGGCCAAAGGATTCCTCTCAAATGGACCATCAACACCTTTTGTCATGTCAGAAGAAGTGCTCTTTGCTAAGCCAGACAGGTTGGTTTGCATAAGCCAGTCCAGGGAGTCATTGTCTGGCACAGCTCTGCAGCTTGTACTTTCATCCATGTCCCAATTAATCAAAATCCGACCATTTATTAATTTCCAAGGTTTTGGGGTCCATATATATATATATATATATACACACACACACACACACACACACACACACACACACACACCTGATACAGAACCAAGCCATAATATCCAATCCAGCTCAGTTCTGTCTAATCTAACGTAGCGGTTCTCCAAGATTCCAGGGAGCGAAATCATCCAGTTGTGCTGCCATCTGGTATTATTTAACTGTATGTTTCAGAGAATGTTATAACTATCCACTGCTGGACTGTTCTTCACAGAAATGTCTGGATGCCCAGGCAGGGGCTAGGGCCATAGTGCTACTCTAGTTGACCATCCAGGAGAGGTGGCACCTATCTGAGATATGTCATAGGTCCTCCTCGACATTGCTTGGACCCCTTGGTAGATCATCCACCTGGCAGGTTGGTTGATATTGGTTGACCTAATGCCTATGCCAAACCCCTTCCATCTGTAATCAACAAAGCTGTGGCTGATTCAAACCTTATAATGTTGTCACAAGCAGTGGCGGAGGAACCCTCTCCGTCACACGGGTGGGATGACCCACCCGGTGACACATGCGCAACATGTGGTATGGATGCCACGCGCAAGCAGTCGCCCGTACGGACACTGTGCGCGAGCGGCAGCTCATACAGACTGTGCATGCACAGCAGCCTGTACAGTCACCATGCGGACGCAGCGCAAGCGGCACCCACACTGACTGCTTGCGCACCCTCCACTGCTCTACAGCTGGGGGGAGGCAGCGAGCCATCTTGTCAAACCATACCAGGGCAGTGCCCGGGGTGGCCTGCCCCCTCCACCCCCTCTTCATATGCCCCTGGTCACGAGTGGTCTTTTGGAAGGCGGTGGGTGCTCACAGCACCTGGGCACACAAGAGTGTCCCCAAACACATGTGCGCAATACAAACCTGTCACGAGAGAAGAGAAAGGAGCTTGAATGGTGGAATGGTCAGATGGAGTGAGAATGAGTGTCGGGCAGGGAGGCTCAGTTGGAAAATGAAATGTTTGTGGCTGTGCAAGGGACTGTGATGGCCTGGGATTCGGACTCAGAAGCTGAACCTGAGGAATCCCAGCATGCACAGGAGGCCCCGCCTCCAGCACCAGCTGAGCCGGGGCTGGGGCTTGAGCCTGAAGGGTCCTCACCTGTGCTGGATCCTCAGGTGCAGGCACCAGCCAAGTCTGCTCTGGCCCCTGAGGTGATGGAGGACCCATTGCCTGCAGGTGCTCAATTCTCAGCCCCGTCAAGGGAAGCTGAGGTTGCCTGAAGGGTCTGGTAACCCTCCAGCCTCTCCTGAGCTGCAGAGGCTCAGGGCAGAGAGGTGGAGGGAACTAAGTTCCTGCAGGAGGAGTGCTCGCCTCCAGGCCAGGAGAGGCGAGTCACCTGTGGACCGAGGCCGCCCTATGTCTCGGGGCAGATAAAGGCCAGTCAGCACCAGTCTCAGGCTGTGGGAGCAACATTGTTGGTAGCCTGTTCCTGCCTGCACCCTGTCCTGCTCTTCTGCCAGAGTTCCTGACCCCATCCGACTCCCTGCCTTGAACCCAGCTACAGCTTTGACAGACAGCCTCCATACCGGAACCTGGACCTTGGACTGGACTCAGACCTCACCACATGGTTGACCCTCAGGACCAGCATAGGGACAGAAAAAGACTCCGGGAAAGGAAAAGAGAAATATACAACAGTGCTTTTATTCATTTCTTGTAGGACCACAGCTGTGACCCTGAGTCAGCTGAATTGCATTCTGTCATCATCATGTCTTGCCTATCACTTCTGTGGTCTTTAATTGTGTTTTCATCTGAGCGGTTTTAGGCTGCCTCTCTTGCAACAAGAAAAAGTGTTTTCCTGTATTTTGTTCTTCTTTGGTGTTTGTTCTTCTTTGGTGTTTATTATTATTATCCATTGCATTCTTAACACTGTGGGTTTTTTTGCTTTTAAGCCTTCCATGGAATATTTATTGATGGGTGGCTATATAAACTTGATGGATAAATCATGCTGGGGGCAGCGTAAGGAAGAATGGGTTTGCATTACAAGCAGAGAGATTAGAGTAAATGTTAGGGAAACCTCATTAGGCACAGTTCAAAAACAGAAAAGTCTGCTTATGGAGGTTAGGGACCTCTCCTACTTGGAGAAGAACACGTAAAAACCGAAGATGGAAATGAAGGAGGCAGCTCTTGCATATCAGCATTCAGAACAATGTGCTCGCCGTTGTAAAGCCATCGTGTCCCGCTCCACTTTTAATATGCCTTTTGCTGCGGAATGTTACTTAACAAGTGTTTTGCATTTTAAGCTGAGCAAAACAATGGCACATTTATGTTTTAGTCAGGTGAAAACTGCTGTAATTGTGAGTCAATGAAACAGAACACCTTTTAAGAGTAGGAAATGCGCGTGTGGGCTGAATGAAATTGAAAATATCACACGCATTATGTGTGGAAACGTTTCTGATACAAGGCATGGAGGGTTTTTTTTGTTTTTTTAAGGGCCTATTCCATTAGTCAATTAAATCTGTGGTCAGAAAAGGAGGGGGGTTCTAGTTACTACGCAGTGATTCGTTTTCTGTATTATCTCCCGTGGTCTGTTTGTTCTGCAAGATCATCTGATATGAGAATTTCATCGGCATTTCTTCCTTTTATTTTGGATTAATTTGTATTTATTCACACCAGGCTTTCCCTCTAAAGAGCTAAGAACAGTATTTTAGCAACACAAATAGGTTTGCCAGAGAGATTAATGACTCATGCAAGCCTCATGGCTGACTTAAACTCAAGTCTCCTATATTCTAGCAGTGTGTACCAAACAGGATCCAGTCCTGAGCTCAGTTTGGTACCTTGGAAAACAGCCCACTTCAGCCCAAAGCTCTTCAAAGGATATCCAATTGGGCTCAGTGTCTAAAGCCAAACCCCATTCAGGCTGAGTGGTCAAGCTTCCCAGATCACAAGCAAATAGGTTCAGGGGTGGAGGTGCAATTGTTCAGTACCTTTTAAAAATATTGTCTAAAAAGAGTTGCCCACGGTTTGTGTTTGTTGTTTGTAGGAACGGATGAAATTTGCAGGCATGGTGGACACTCTAACCAGGCTGGCATGTGCTCCATAAATTGGGCCAACAGCATAGAGAAATGGGAGAAAAACCTGGACAGGCATCTTGAACTAAGTAGGCATCGGGAAGGCCAGGAAGTTGGGAATACATGAGTCTTCATTTCGCCCCCTCTCAACTCAGTGATTAATTTCTACGCATCACACCATTTCAACAACAAAAACATGTCCGTCATTTCCCACTCAAGGGCAACTGCCAACAGTCCAGAATGCTCATAAAATCACTTTGGGTGAAGTCACTTCCTTGCAGAATATAACAGCAGCTGGAGAAACGAAGTTGACATCCGATTGGACTCAAATATGGCACATTCAGCATTGCCAGTCTTCTGTGTTGACTTGGCTGGGAAAGGGCATGTGGGTTATCTTTCCTTTCAATGGTAAACAATCCAGTTGTGTGACCTCAGAAAGTCTTCCTACTAGTACGCTAAAACCAGCTTCTGCAAATGGGCTTACAAAGGGGGAAACTGATTGTGTTTGCTGACAAGAGGTGTCTGTAGCTTATCCTCTCATCTTTCCTGTTCTGATGCATCTTTCTCCGAAAAACAGCCCAAAACCTTCCGGCTGCTTTTGTTCCGTTCATAACATGGGTGTTTCCATGACTCATTCAGCATGGAAACAGGTGAGGTGTATTTTTCGCATCACACCACTCCAAATCCTGTAATTTTTTGCAAGGGTATTATTTGGGGAAAGCATCAATCCTAGCACAGGAAAAGAGGAAGCGCGGGGGGCGGTGAGAGGAAGAAGACAGATATTTTCATGAAAAATACAGGAAGTGTCATTCCGAAACCCTTTAGTGCCATTGAATTCCCCAAGCCAAATGGAAGGCAGTCAGCATTACATGACACAGAGTAGCTCCCAGATGGTGGAGACGAAGGAACCTGCCAAGTTCATCTCTCTGCTGACCTTTCTCTGGAGCCCTGCTGAAGGTTAATTTCCAAAAGTGCTACAATTGCCCATAACATAATTACTAATTAAAGTCATCTAATAAGTTCATCCCAGAAGGCTAATAGTAAAACCACCAGCTCTTTCTTTAAAGTGAACACCCACGCACTCACTTATCGACTCCCGGGCCGCTCATTTTACTACAGGGCCTGCATTCCCAGCCCTGGCGGAGCTCTGCCACTAGGCAAAAGATTACACAGGCTAAGCAGAAATTCTTTACAACGCAAAGCAGTTCTGGATTTTCAGTAGGGAGAGTGTGCTTAAATCAGGGGTCGGCAAGGCTTACCGGTCATGGGCTGGATCACTCCCACAGAGATTGTCTGTGGGCCGGGCCAGCGCAGCGCGACACCGGAAATCACGTCTGCGCATGTCCACGGCGCCAGAAATCGCTTCTGTGCATGCCCAGGCACCAAAAATCACGCCTCCGCCGCCGCCTACTCACTCCCCCCAGCAAAAAAACCCCCCAAAATTTCAGGGGGTTCTTCATCCAGAACCTACCCCACAACAGGAGCTTTTTTTTTGCAAATCTCTGATGTTTCAAAGGCTGCAATCAACAACTGAACCACTCCAATATGACCCTCTGGATTCCAGTGGAAGGCATTTGAATTTTGGGATTTTGAGAAATGATATATAAAGAGTTGGAACCCGGGTGGCGCTGTGGGTTAAACCACAGAGCCTAGGACTTGCCAATCAGAAGGTCGGCGGTTCGAAACCCCATGACGGGGTGAGCTCCCATTGCTCGGTCCCTGCTCCTGCCAACCTAGCAGTTCGAAAGCACCTCAAAATGCAAGTAGATAAATAGGTCATAGCTGTCAAGTGTCCCTTATTTGAAGGGACAGTCCCTTATTCCAGCGCCATGTCCCGCTGCTGTCCCTTATTGATAGATGTCCCTTAAATGTCCCTTAAATGATGTCCCTTAAATTTCAAAGGAAGCAGCTCCTCTCCCTCCCTCCCTACCGGCCAGGGAGGAGGGAGGCTCCAACTGTGTTGCTTGGCTGTGTTGCTCACCCAGTAAGAAGTCTAAGAACGACTGGGGGGTGGAGCTTGCATGCCTTGTGTGTGGCTAGATAATGCAAGCTGAGGGGTTTTTTGAATGCTGGACGCCATTTTGTTGCACGTGCTGCTGCAAACTTTGCAGTGCAAAGCCAGGCCGGGGAGCCATCTTAAGTTGAGGCTGCATAGGCCTTGTGGTGCCTGTGATTCAGATTCTATTCAGTTGAACCTCTGGTTACAAAGTTGGTTGGACAGTGTTCTCGAAGCTACCAGCATGAGTTTGACCAGACTGCAGGAGGGCAGGAAGACTAGAGTGCCTGGAACAGGTGAGGCTGCAGGTCCCTTATTTTGGCTGCTGGTCCCTTATTTTCAAGGCTGCTGGTCCCTTATTTTCAAATCTGTAAGTTGACAGCTATGTAAATAGGTACCGCTCCAGCGGGAAGGTAAACGGCGTTTCCGTGCACTGCTCTGGTTTGCCAGAAGCGGCTTAGTCATGCTGGCCACATGACCCGGAAGCTGTACACTGGCTCCCTCGGTCAATAAAGCGAGATGAGCACCGCAACCCCAGAGTCGGCCACGACTGGACCTAATGGTCAGGGTTCCCTTCACCTTTATATAAAGAGTTGGAAAAAAATGTTTAAAATAACCTTTGCTTAAACAAAATCCCAAGGGAGTAGAAAAGATTATTTATGTATGTATGTGACCATGGCTGCATGGATGTTACTGGCCCAAAGATGGAAAGAAGGTAAAGTTCCTACCAGAGAAGAATGGCGGATGAAGTTGATGGACTATGCTGAAATGGCTAAAATGACTGAAAGGATCAGAAATCAGGAAGACCAAAAATTTAATAAGGAATGGGGGAAATGTATAACTTCTCTTATAGACCATTGTAAACAGTTAAAATCATTAGCAGGATTGGAATATCACTTGTAGTTTAAGGGTGAACTCTGGATACAATGGAGATCTAAAAGATTTGGATTATCATAAAAGATGCAGGGGGAAATGATGAATAATAGGACCCACAAAGGGGTGGATGGAAGTCCAGGAGATTCCTTGGGATCTTGTTTTTATGATTTATGTTTGATATATTTGTGTAAATTTTTAATTTGAAAAACCAAATAAGTTAATTTTTTTTAAAAAAATGAATTAGTCGAGATTAATGGTGGCCATTGTGACTAAGAACTAGAACATTTGTTCAGGAGGCAATACCAGCTTACAAATTACTTTTCCTTACAAATTGCTCCAGAGTACACGGCTACTTGTATTTTGGGTGCTAGGGCTGAGGCAACTCTGGTTTACATGGGATGACTTAACTGGGAGACCAGTACATGCCAATATGACCCCTGACACATGTGCCTAGAATCACACCAGTCCTTAGCATAGAGGTGGCTGAGCTGTGGCCCTCCAGAGGTTGTTGGAATCCAAGGTTGGTATCCAACACTGTGCAAGCAGAGCTCGACTCAATCAAAGCAGACTTGGCTTCCCTCTCCTTCCACCCCACACCCTCAAAATATGTTCCAGAGAGTTCTCTGACCCTCTGGAGCAGATTTTTAGGGTTGGCAAGGCAGCTGTGCAAGGGACATGGAGAACTGGCTCTTGGAAGCAGAGGGGTCAGGAGGATGGAACAGTGAAGTGCTTACTTGAAGACAAAGGGTCTATAAGGCTTGGCCTTCAGGTTGGCTATCTTGATCATTCGCTGTTCACCGGAGCTACTGAAGGAATGGGTTTCTGTGCAGTCAGTTTGAAACAGGACCCAACCCCCCCTTTTCTTCTTTCTCCAAGAAAGCATTTCTAAAATGCATTAACTTGAGCTGTTGAGCAAATGCATAACAAGAACACAGCTGTATAAACAAAGCTCTCTTCTTTATCAGTCACGGCAATGGATGACCTTGGCTGTTCCAGTGGAGCAGGGATGACATGTCTAGGTCTTATCTTATGTCCTGACCACACTCTGACGCACAGACCTAGTCTGGGAACAGTGCCAGAGTATGTTTTTGGAGTGGGTGACCTCTTGTCCAAGATAAGAATATAGGAACAGGAATACCCTTTTATGGTCAGGAATACAGGAAGGAAAGCCCTTTTTTGGTTAAGAGTACCGGAGCAGGAACATCTGTGATGTCAACCTGCGTGTATAAGCTGACATGGCTGGATTCCTGGGGGAGGGGGGAGAAGGTGCCTGGAGGATATATATACTGCATGAAATTTCTCATTTCTTTGGACTTGCTTTGGACTGACCACACAAGTGCCTTTCTGCTGCTCCGGAGAGCAGAAATAAAGAACTCTTTCTCTGAACCAACCCTTGGTGTCATTTGACTTCATTCCTCCCTCCCGGGAGCAATGCAGACCCAATCAGTGAACTCCAATAAGGCTACACTACAGAGCTGTGGGACTCCCTGGTCCTGCATCTCAATATTTTTCTGAATGTCTGTACATTTCCCCTGCTGTAATCCCTGGGTTGCTATTTGACATGTCAGTAAAGACGAGCTGATGGTTGAGCGGGAGGTATAGGCATCACCAAGATCCAAAAGACCTGCTCTTGAGCACGTTAAAAATAAACTGAAAAGGAAGTACATTTCATACGAGTGTTTTTGGCGATCTTTCGCATACCTCACAATGAACTGACATGTTTGGCCTGTGGCTTGAATTCTTTTTACAGTGGTACCTCGGGTTCCATACGCTTCAGGTTACAGACTCTGCTAACCCAGAAATATTACCTCAGGTTAAGAACTTTGCTTCAGGATAAGAACAGAAATTGTGCTCCAGCGGTGCGGCAGCACCAGGAGGCCCCATTAGCTAAAGTGATACCTCAGGTTAAGAACAGTTTCAGGTTAAGAACGGACCTCCGGAACGAATTAAGTACTTAACCCGAGGTACCACTGTATTTTATTTTTGATAAGAATAAATAAATAAGAATAAAATGTGCACCCCACCCCCGAGACCAATCCATTGTAACTATCCAACCTACCAAAATTTCAACACCTCTTGCGATGGTTTGACCCCTTTCTGTTTTACAAATTCTACAAACACCTTCCGTATCTCCTCAGAATTATTTCTCCTGCATATTCCCCGTCTTACCTTAATGGCACATGTTAATTTATCATTAATAGCTATACCCTACACCTCTTTATACCATTCTTCCATTCTTATATTCACCTTGCCCCTTTCCACTTCCTAGCTATAATAACTCGTGCAGCTGCCAATAAATTTGTGAGCAAGTCCTTCATAGCCGGCGAACCTTCCACCCTGTCGTAAATTGATAACATTGCTACCTTTGGATTTTCGGTCAGCTTTGTGGCATGAATTCTTAACAGAACTTTGCCCTCTGTCCCTGCTCTTCTTGGTTTATGCCCAATTCCTTGAAGGTGTGTCACTGAACTGAAATCCGCCCAAGGCCTAGGAATGGGGGCACGGTGGAAACTGACATAAAAAGCAAATGCGCTGGGTGGAACAGCTTTGCACAGAGCATCACGGGACATGATCTGATACGATGCCAACATTCCAAAGAGGCTTACTCGTGTCCAAAGTGGAGAATCACAACCCAGTAAGGAGAAGGTAAAGGATACTGCAGATGGTGACAGCAGCCACGAAATTAAAATACGCCTGCTTCTTGGGAGAAAAACAATGACAAACCTAGACAGCATCTTAAAAAGTAGAGACATCACCTTGCCAACAAAGGTCCATATAGTAAAAGCTATGGTTTTCCCAGTAGTGATGTATGGAAGTGAGACCTGGACCATAAAGAAGGCTGATCGCCAAAGAATTGATGCGTTTGAATTATGGTGCTGGAGGAGACTCTTGAGAGTCCCATGGACTGCAAGAAGATCAAACCTCTCCATTCTGAAGGAAATCAGCCCTGAGTGCTCACTGGAAGGACAGATCCTGAAGCTGAGGCTCCAATACTTGGGCCACCTCATGAGAAGAGAAGACTCCCTGGAAAAGACCCTGATGTTGGGAAAGATGGAGGGCACAAGGAGAAGGGGACGACAGAGGACGAGATGATGGGACAGTGTTCTCGAAGCTACCAGCATGAGTTTGACCAAACTGTGGGAGGCAGTGGAAGAAAGGAGTGCCTGGCATGCTCTGGTCCATGGGGTCACGAAGAGTCGGACACGACTAAACGACTAAACACCCAGCCTCTAAGCGTCTCTCTTAAAAAGGCAAAAACATCAGGAAACACAAGATTTACACACATGTGCACACACCAGTGGTCATGACAGGTTTCCACCCCTAAAGGGCGCTCTGTGTGTGTGATGCGACGGCATCGGACAAGCCTGCTAACAGAATGTTCCCCTCACTCCACGAGGACTCGTCAACTTTGTGTTCTCCACGGAGAAGGGGAGGCACACTTTCCAAAGTTGCTTTAAGGACAAGTATCATCAGTGCGCTCCATAAATAATGTAAAGCCAGAAGAAACGTCCAGCATTGTTTAGAATATTTTATGAGGACTTTATTGCTGTTAATTGAAAGGGAGAGATGGATCACCAAGGGCTTTTGCATATTATTTAACAGAACCTGGAGAAATGGTGTGTCAACATCTCTAATCTGATTAGCTCTGATCTCTTCATCTTTTCTGTTTAAGTGTGTGTGGGGTGTGTGTGTGTGTGTGTGTGTGTGTGTGTGTGCATGCGTGCATGCACAGAGAGAGACAGGATCACCTGGCACCTCTCATTTTCAGCTATTAAATAGAAAAGGGGAACCAACAACATACCCTCCAACATTTCTCCAATGAAAATAGGGACGACGTGGGTGGCGTTGTGGGTTAACCAACCTAGCAGTTCGAAAGCACATCAAAGTGCATGTAGATAAATAGGTACCGCTCCGGAGGGAAGGTAAACAGCATTTCCGTGCGCTGCTCTGGGTCGCCAGAAGTGGCTTAGTCATGCTGGCCACATGGCTCCTTTGGCCAATAAAGCGAGATGAGCGCCGCAACCTCAGAGTCGGTCATGACGGGACCTAATGGTCCGGGGTCCCTTTACCTTTTATTCCATTATATTATTATTATTATTATTATTATTATTATTATTATTATTATTATTACCCCTCTGGACAGCTTCCAACATATGAAAACATAACAAAACATTGAACAGTATTAA
The DNA here is from genome assembly GCA_034642415.1 of Podarcis siculus. Classification (NCBI taxonomy): domain Eukaryota; kingdom Metazoa; phylum Chordata; class Lepidosauria; order Squamata; family Lacertidae; genus Podarcis; species Podarcis siculus. The sequence goes on along the minus strand of JAXCMG010000054.1, from coordinate 3,078,678 downwards.
AAAACCACTTCCCTATACAGGTCTGCCTTCCAGTGTGTCTTCTAAAAGTTGTGCAGTTACTTATCTCTTTGGCTCTGGGGTCGCGTAACTCCATACCTCCCAACGTTTCTCCATGAAAATAGGGACGTCCTAAGGAAAAGGGGGACAGTCGGAAACTGGGATGGCTTCTTTAAATCCAGGTCCGTCCCTGGGAAATAGGGATACTTGGAAGGTCAGCAACAACATCTATTTTCTCTCTTCCATCACTATCTGAAATGGCATCCTGTTAAAAGCGAAGAAGCTTAAAGCGCGTCCCCTGCACTTGAATCCTATTTTGTCTTCAGATTCGGCACTGAGTGGGTCCCCTGCGGCGAAGCCCAAGGACGCTCTAAGCTGCTTGGCCGAGGAACCCTGCCAGCCCATTGATCCAACAGTGGGAGCGAACTCAGTGGTGCCCCTGCACTCGGGGCTTGATTCGAGTTTGCAGAATATCTCCGCTAATAAAGAGTGCCTAAATGGAATCACCTTTTAAAAGGGTCCGCACACTTAATTTGGCAGGGGGCATAGCCAGCACATTACACTTGATTTCTTTCTTTCCCCCCACCCCACATCATTCTGGCTGGCTTTGAATAAATGCCTGTAATTAGATAGCAAAGGGGAAAAAACATTACCCAAATTAATATTAGACTCCGGCTAGCCAGATAGAATAACGCGCAGGGGCACTGATTAGACTCAGCCCACAGCTACCACTCCTGTGTTGGCTGCGTATTATTCACAGACCAATTATAAGCAACAGGAAGGGGAAATGAAAGGGCACTAGATAGCTGTTAGCTTTATTATGTTGCCCTGAAGTATGAAAGGCCCACTAAGAATGACAGGCTCCTGGAGGAAGGGAGGCAGCGAGTCACTCTTTGGAATGGATAAGGGGGAGTGTTGACCAGGCCAACCCAGGAAATGAAAATCTTAACAGGGGTGGAGAAACTGGCCAACGTGGTTGAAAAGGCAGTAAATGGCCTCCACACCTGAAAGAGCAGAAAAGGAGACCCGTAAAAATGGGTAAATGTGGAAAACCTGAATAAAAAAAGCTGTTTGAAATGGTCAAAAGGAGGACTCTCATTTTCCAAACATTGCTAAGCCTTGTCTGTTGTGCTACCTGTTGCTACTGAGATGTTACGGGCAAGACCTAGGAAATAAAACGTTGTTGCTGTTGTTGTTGTTGTTGTCGTTTAGTCGTTTAGTCGTGCCCGACTCTTTGTGACCCCATGGACCAGAGCACGCCAGGCACTCCTGTCTTCCACTGCCTCCCGCAGTTTGGTCAAACTTATCCTAGTAGCTTCGAGAACACTGTCCAACCATCTCGTCCTCTGTCGTCCCCTTCTCCTTGTGCCCTCCATCTTTCCCAGCATCAGGGTCTTTTCCAGGGATTCTTCTCTTCTCATGAGGTGGCCAAAATATTGGAGCCTCAGCTTCCGGATCTGTCCTTCCAGTGAGCACTCAGGGCTGATTTCCTAAAGAATGGATAGGTTTGATCTTAAAACATAACTCAGAATAATTTCTCAGCTCTGTTACTGCATGAATATACATGCACAGTCACAAATAAAAATACGTATCTCAATGCTGGCTGGCTGGCTAGTAATCATAATAGTTAAATTTACTGAAAGATTATTTACTTAAATGCTTTTATATCCCACTCTTCTGCTCTCAGAATGTCCATAGAGATCACTTACCAGTTCCAGCTCGCCTGGCTCACAATCAGAAAATATATGACACAAAAGGAAAATGCATCAGGAGGGAGGACGAAATAAGCAAATGGCAAACGCACAAGTGCTTAGTTACAAAATTATGGAACACAGAATAGAACAGAGCAGCTCACCAGAAGTAACCCACCAGAGTAGTGGGTAGAAAACACTGTGGCACCTTCGTGCGGTGACTGAGGTTGACCATCATCTACAACGTGCAGAAAATACTCAACAAGCAGTGTATTTTCCATGGGGGAAATCACTTAATGAAAGTTAAAAACAGCCCAGCAGGGATAAACCCCCTTCCCCACACAATTCATAGCAGATCCTAAATCCGGGTTCAAAATCCTCCTCCTCCTTAGCCTTGAAGTTTGCCGCGGAACCTGTCTCAGGCGTACACACACTCTCTCATACACACAAACAGCTTTATTACCTAGGATTCCCAAGAAGAACAACAGCGATTCGGCTTTTTTGCAGATTGCTGTTTGCTCTGAATCAGCAGTAAAGAGCATCTTTGTTTTGTTTTGTTTTTGCAAGGAAAGTGCCGGGGCAAAAGGAAAAGGAAACAAGCTCAGACACAGAGATTTAAAAAGCAGACCTGTGCCTAGAAGTATGTCACAAAAAGAAGCGTGGATGAGCCCTAAGTCCCATCGAGTTACTTCTGAATAGACATAAACGGGACCGTGCACATGCTGCCAGTTCTGAAAAACAGAATTTACCACTGCTAAAAGAGCTTTTCTTGACAGAGACATGAAGAGCTCAGCTGATTATTTTTGCAGTTTTCAGCATCTGCCATACACCAGTGAGACCCAATGAAGTTATGTATATGTGGGGATTTCGGAATGGCCATTTTTTCTGCAACAGAAGTTCCTGTCCCTTCTGATACAGCAAATGTAGCTTAGTAACTTGCTTTAAGTAGTTTTAATGGTACAGGAAGGCGGATTGGTCAATAGTACAATTCTCACGGGTCAGCCAATTTTCTCCTAGAGGTACTGTCATGCTGTCTCCTTGGGCCAAAGAGCCACCAGTCTGGCTGTAACGGGTTTTGTTTTTTTCTTTTTGTCATCTCACAACTGCAGAAACTGGCGCAAAGTAATGATATTCCTTTCATACACCTGGTGAACATTGAAATTGATAGACTGATGAACCTAGTGGCTTCCAGCTGGGTCCTAGAAGTCAAACTGCGCTCCTTCTCGGTTTCTCCATTTCCTCACAGATGTTCTGTCAGCTTGAAAATGGCATCCTCAAGAGAGGGCGATAGCGACTACCTCAGCAACACCAGCCTTATGTATTTGTCACAGGACGCGGGTGGCACTGTGGTCTAAACCACTGAGCCTCTTGGGCTTGCTGATCAGAAGGTCGGCAGTTCGAATCCCTGTGATGGGGTGAGCTCCCATTGCTCTGTCCCAGCTCCTGCCAACCTAGCAGTTCAAAAGCACACCAGTGCAAGTAGATAAATAGGTACCGCTCCAGCGGGAGGTAAACGGTGTTTCCGTGTGTTCTGGCTTCCGTCACGGTGTCCCGTTGTGCCAGAAGTGGTTGAGTCATGCTGGCCACATGACCCGGAAAGCTGTCTGTGGACAACTCTGGCTCCCTCGGCCTGAAAGCAAGATGAGCGCTGCAACCCCATAGCCGCCTTTGACTGGACTTAACCGTGTGGGAGTTCTTTACCTTTTTGTGTATTTGTGCACATAAAATTAAACTATGTGAAAATTGCACTGCATTGGAAATCTGGCGCACTGGTCATACTGCAATGACGAATGGACGGTTGCTCTTTCCTGATGCCCAACACGACACAGCAGGGTGACCAGAGGCATGTTGGAATGTGGTCATTTTGAGAAAGTCTGGTTTCCTCTTCCAAGTTCTGTGAACAAGAGTTTACCACAGCCTGTTCTTGTAGTTTCCCATGATGATGATGATGATGATGATGAAGAAGAAGAGTTTGGATTTGATATCCTGCTTTATCACTACCCGAAGGAGTCTCAAAGCGGCTAACCTTCTCCTTTCCCTTCCTCCCCCACAACAAACACTCTGTGAGGTGAGTGGGGCTGAGAGACTTCAGAGAAGTGTAACTGGCTCAAGGTCACCCAGCAGCTGCATGTGGAGGAGCGAGGAATCGAACCCAGTTCACCAGATTACGAGTCTACCACTCTTAACCACTACACCACACTGGCTCTCACTTTCTGCAGGGGCATAGTGAATTCTAGTAGGACTGAAGCTGCAAAAGGTCTGTGGTCTCTTGGTTTTCTGTCCTTGGAAATGCATACTCTACATATGTTCATTGTTTAACTGTCGTTCTTTTCCTCGAGACCAACAAAATATCGCTTGCAAAAAAAGAGAGAGCAATACAATTAAACTCTCTTAGCTCAACATTTTAATGGCATACAGATGTCATTGTTGGAGGCAGGAAAATTGTGTCCTCTCTAGAACCGTCCTCCCAAAAACAAAACAAAAAACCAAATTTGTAGAATCATAGAACTGAAGAGTGGGCAGTTATCCCAAGGATCATCTAGTCCAGCCATTCTCAACCTGTGGGTCCCCAGATGTTGTTGAACTACAATTCCCATCACTCCTAGCTAGCAAGGCCAGAGCTCAGGGATGATGGGAGTTGTAGATCAACAACATCTGGAGGCCCACAGGTTGAGAACTGCTGATTCTAGTCCAACCCCCCGCAATGCAGGAATCTTTTGACCAAAGTGGGGGCTTGAACCCACAACCCCAAGATTAAGTGTCTCATGCTTTACCCACTAAGCTATCCTCATGTACCAGTCCTCTATTGTTGTAAACAAAAATTGCCCTTTTCCCTTATGGGGTATCCAAGAGCCCATATAGAGTCCTTACATAAGTTCCCTATTGGTAGGAAAGAATAACAGAGGCCAACCAGAGAATATTGAGAAGCAAAGCAGGTAATAAGCTTGATCTTTATTGATCTGTTGCAACAGGGTGCTCCCCTCAGCTGCAGGCGAGAGGAGGAACCCAGAAAAATGGCATGCAAGGCCTTATAAAGACTTTTGAAATTGCCACCCTGTAGATCAAGACCAGCCCCAGAAACATCATACCTACATCACAGAAGGGGTGTAACCTAAGACCACCCCTCAGATACATCATACCTGCATCATGGAAAAGGCGGTCTAAAACAGAAATTTCGAATGTTGTTTTTCTCCTGTCGTTGTTTATCTCCTGTCTGGCAGGTTACTTAATTGGATTGCCTGGGTAGCCTGGCCAGTCTTTTGTAATGATAAATACTTAGTTCCTGGGCCAGGTCACAGGCTCACACCCTATTCATATCTGAAATGTGCCCTTAAGACAGGATTTGTGAGGAAAGAGACAATGGGGAGGTTTCCCACTTTAACCTTATAGAGAAAACATTTACTCAGTTTAGGAATCAAAATGGTTCCAGGTTGGTCTTCCTGTGCTGATCTAAGTACGTGCTTGGTTGCTACACTTATGAACATTACCATATATCTAAGACCATAAAATTCCTATCACACTATCTACCTCAACGTTCAAGTGTTGATCAGACTGCTGATATTATCAGCTATGCACTTCAGGCACAAAAAGAACAAAAGATACTGTTGAATCACTTTCATTCTCCCAAGTCTGGGTTTATTTAGTACACTTAACCACATTAACCTGTGCGTGCTGGAGATAACTGCTGAAATGTGATCGCAGAAGATGAAATATACAAGTCAGGGAATGTGATTATATTGGGCTAGTTTCTGCTGAAGGAACGTGTCGCCTTTTGAGTTTCAGAGAATTCTTTGTCAGTGGGTGACAGCAGACGCGAGTCTTGTGAAAATGTTTGCACAGTTCCAGGAACTACATATGCTCTGCACACTAGAAACCGAGCGCAGGTTGTTCACCTTGTTGTTGTTGTTGTTTAGTCATTTAGTCGTGTCCGACTCTTCGTGACCCCATGGACCAGAGCACGCCAGGCACTGCTTCCCGCAGTTTGGTCAAACTCATGCTGGTAGCTTCAAGAACACTGTCCAACCATCTCGTCCTCTGTCCCTTCTCCTTGTGCCCTCCATCTTTCCCAACATCAGGGTCTTTTCCAGGGAGTCTTCTCTTCTTATGAGGTGGCCAAAGTATTGGAGCCTCAGCTTCAGGATCTGTCCTTCCAGTGAGCACTCAGGGCTGATTTCCTTCAGAATGGAGAGGTTTGATCTTCTTGCAGTCCATGGGACTCTCAAGGGTCTCCTCCAGCACCATAATTCAAAAACATCAATTCTTTGGCCATCAGCCTTCTTTATGGTCCAGCTCTCACTTCCTACTTACTGGCTATCTTGCATGGATCTTTGCTGAGGGCTGGAGCACCCATCAGCAACCTGAGCAAACAAAAATCTCTTCCCCCCGCCCCCTCTGACTTCAGAGTTTCAATATATGAAAAATGCACAACGGAGCCCAAGGAGCTGAGAGCTTTTCATATGGCTGCAAGACGGTGAAATAAATATAGACCTACCAGGGTCAGTGGGAGCCTTACCATGGGGTGGGGGGGGTGGGGAGGAGGGACACAACTCTGGAGCAAACCTGGCATTGGTAACTGTGTCCCGGGTTTCTAAGTATGCTTACAATATAATCACTGACGGGGAAGGAGGAGGAGAGCAGAGAAAACGGCAGGAAGGATTTGCGAGCAGCAATGTGCTTTTGTGCTGTGACGTTCTATTTACCGCAAGCCTCCTATCGCTTCCCTTATCTGCTTTCCATTATGAAGACATGTAAAGATATTTTGCATCAAACTGCTCTCTTCAAAAGGGGGATTACATGGTGCTGCACAGTTTAATTTCAGCTTATCTCCCGACACTGTATTCCTTGACTATCGGGGGTTAGGCCGTTCCGTGTTACCGTTTAACCAAGGCTGGAGACAAATGTTACATATTAATTCTAATTTCCCTTAAATTGTCTTATTTCATGCTTTATAACAAATTAATGTGCTGTATCAAGGGCACCCCCTTTAGAAAGGGCAGCTCGCCTCTTTTTTTTTTTGTTCGCCGCTCACCATTGTGAGAACTGTAAACATTTTAATTAACTTTTAAACTCTTTCGCTCACACCAGCTCAATACACCTCGTAAATACAAAGGGATAAGCCCTTTGAGCGCCATAGATCGAAAAACCTGCTCTTTTCAGCAGCATTGAACACTGCCTGTACCTCTTTGGCCCCACAGATTTCTATTTTTCTTTTCAGTCAGGCATTCGTAGACGGCAACACATAACCCCTTGTAGGTATCCTTCCTGTGCCGCAAGTCACCTCACATGTGGCGTTTTCCCTGCACACAATGGCTTCTGGAACAAGTGGCAGTCGTGGCGAAATATCTGCAGTATCTCCAGACTGTGAAGGAGAAATGTCATTTATTTATTTATCTCCCTATCAACCAATCAATCTCCATGCCCTTCAATGTCACGGTGGCAAATACACTTACTTCTCCTTGATTTAAATTCCACAGCGGCCCTGAGAAACAGGGTGGGCTGAGGGAGAGCAAAGGGCCCAAGGTCACACAGGGAACTTCAGGGCTGAACATAGATTTGAACCTAAATATGTCTGGCCTAAGTAGAGCCACTACCATCATACTGGCAGTGGTAGGCAAAGGAGCCCTAACATAACAAGCCATGGCCAAGCCAACTACTATTTTTCTACGAAATGAGGTGCCAGAGCTCACCATGAATGCAACCTCTTAGAATGGCAATGGTGCCCACCTGAGAGGTGCTAGAACTGAGCACCGGCGAGTTCTGGCTAAAAAAATCGCTGGGGCCCAAGCCAACGTGCCAATGAAGAGTTATGTCAGATGTTCAGACCCAAGAACAGGGGATGTCAGGCCAGCAACTCACGGCTGGTTGCCCATGAACGTACAAAGACAAGGGGATGTTTCTTACCATCCTGTTTTTATTCAGTATTTACAGAGAGAGGCTATAGAACCAAGCCTCTTGGATAAGAGTGAACCTCCACTCACTCACCCACCCACCCGTCTCTCCCACTTCCTCATTCATCATTCTCATTGTCTCTCCTACGGGTGCTGCTACATGCCCTCTGTCTTTGAGCTCTTTGCTCTCCTACTTTCAAGGCTCGCCAGGTTCTGGGAGATAGAGGACCTGAAATGCTTTCTAAAGACGACTGTAAATTATTCCAGTATGCAGTTACGGCAGCAAGAATTTTACTGGCCCAGAAATGGAAACAGGAAGAAACACCGACGATTCAAGATTGGAGAATGAAACTAATAGACTATGCGGAACTGGACAAATTGACTGGGAAAATAAGATATGCCCCAAACCAAAAGTTCATCGAAGATTGGGGAAAGTTTGTAGATTATCTGAAAAATGTATGTGATATACAAACAACGCTAGTGGGGTTTCAAGAAGCACTGTGAAAGGATAAGATGTATTGTTTGGAAAAAATATATATTGAAAAGGGAAAAGGTTAAAAGGCAATGCAATGAAGGAAATGCGTTGTTTTTAGGAGTAAATACGGATGATTACCAGAAAAACCGAAGGAAGTCTCAAAAGTATAATTTCTTAAAATTTGGTTTAAAATGTATAAGTTTGGATGAAAATTGATAAAAAAAATATTTTTAAAAAATGAAATGCTTTCTAAAGACACTGTGTCCGTCAGCTGTCGTCCCCCTGCTGCTTCCTCCCCTCCCCCAATTATTTCCCAACTTTTCCCCTCATCTGCTTCTGAGCTGTGACCTCCCTCAAACCCCTGTTGTAAATCTAAACTGTTTTTGTTAAGTTGTGGGTGAACGTATCAGACGACACAGCGATTCTTCAAACAGCTCTTGTTTATTCACAGGCCAGGACAGAACTGAACTGAAGGGTTCAGTCAGCCTGCTTATATAGAGCTCCAATACAACGTTACTGTAACAACTTTCTAAAACTATCCAATCACTGAACATCACTTTCGATCACTTATTTGCATAACTATCTACAGTATCCCCCTGCTGGCCCAGGGTGAGAACTTCAGTACATAACAGTTTTCCTCTTCTCTGGAAGGGTGAGGCTGGGGAGGCAGTCTCCGCAATTCCCTCTCTGCCCAGGTCAGGACCAGCTGAAGGCTTGTTGTCGAATGGCACAGAAGGGAAAGTGGGCCACCTCATCAGCAACAAGTTGCCCAGACTGAAGCCTTTTGGTCCCTCAAAGATGACCCCACCCCAGTAGTACTTTAAGGTTGTGAAGACCAATTATGACATGGTTGTGAAACCAGATAATCTGGCTCAAAGCGGCTCCTCGCTCATGAACAGAACCTGCCCTCTCAACCTCTGGAACAGCCACAAATTTGGGGTGCAGGGGTGGCAGGAATACCTCAATGGAAATGTTGGCTTGAACGACCCTCAGGGTCTGTTCCAACTCCATAATTCCACACGTTGCGCCTTCCTCGTTTCCTTGTGGGCCTTGTCGCCCTTCCGTGTCCTCTCTGAAGAAGAAGATAAATGACACGTCCAAAACGGTTTAGAGAAGCTACAGCTGAGTACCTCCTGGCTTCTCCTGCCTGTCCGCAGCTGTTGCCTCGTGCTGCCACTCTGGCAGCTGTGCCCTTGCACTGCCTAGTCACTAGAGTCAACTCTGATCAATACTCCTAAGCACTTGTCCGATGTAATAATCTCTGGCGATTCCAGGTAATTCGCATTCCTAATCAAACAGCTGAAGTCAACAACAAGGCGAGGGCAATCCGTTCCTCTTCCCAGGAGGAGAGCTTCTAGGAAGTTAATGTACCCAATGGGGGAAGAAGACATATGCCACATTTTTAGAGATGCCCTCAACTCTCCTCACACCTAGTGCAAACAGTACCTAGTCTTCCGCAGCTGCTGGGTGACCTTGGGCTGGTCACACTTCTCTGAAGTCTCTCAGCCCCACTCACCTCACAGAGTGTTTGTTGTGGGGGAGGAAGGGAAAGGAGAATGTTAGCTGCTTTGGGTCAAATCAGTAACCTCAGTAACGATTTCATGCAGAATATGCAATTCCGCCATCATTCGGATGGACAAACGCCGATCCCGCATCAATAACTCACGAACTCTGTTGACTTTTGCTGCCGTTCTGCTCGGCAACAGTCTGCCAAGACTGAGGGTCATCTTCAATGGTTTGCCGCCCTTCACAGAAACACTTAAACCACTCATACACTGTCTTTTGAGTTACAGCTTCATCTCTGCACACAATTGTGAGCATTTCATGGGTTTCTGATGCAGATTGTATGTTCAAATACCGTATTTTTTGCACTATAACACTCACTTTTTTCCTCCTAGAAAATAAGGGGAAATGTCTGTGCGTGTTATGGAGGAAATCCGTAGCATGCCTACGGATTTTCCTCCTCTAAAAACTATGTGCGTGTTATGGTCAAGTGTGTGTTATAGAGTGAAAAATACGGTATTTCTCGCTGTCCGATTTCTGTGACTGTTCACCGAACTTTCTGGTCACACCTTGTATAACACAAGCCTGGATAGCTCAGCTGGTTATAGCATGGTTCTGATAACAGCAAGGTTGCTGGTCTGATCCGGATACAGGACAGCACTGGACTAAATGATCCTCAGGGTCCCTTTCAACTCTACAATTCCATGATTTTATGATCAAAACAGCAAAAGTTCTGTTTCTGCTGTTGGGGGCAGGGGAAGTCAAAATAAATGCATCTTTCTTCTCCAAAATATCAGGCTGATGACAGAATAGCTAGAACTCAGTAAGTTGGGTAATTTTGCTCTGAATATGAATGAGTTATAAGATAAATGACATTTAGTGACATTAATTAACTGATTAAATTAAACCTGATATTTTAATCAGAATTTGTTTATGCAGAGTTGTGAATAAAAATTGTAGTTTAACCTAGTTACTTTAAAAATTCAAGTTACCATAACAACTTCTTGCAATATTAAAGGTGGTCTCTTTTTTGCATTATTTTTAGAAGTTTAGTTGCCATAACAACTGGAAGCCAGCTCCTATTCTTTCTCTCTCGCTCTCCCTTTTGCAAAGAGTTAAGAGGTGTTGTTTGTTCCTTTAGAAACAATCAAAACAGGGTAAGTGAGATGCCAGGAACGGAATGCCACAAATGGACACATTAAGAAAAGCTGCATTTATTTGTTTATTTGTGGGGAAAGGAACTTGGTGGGCCTCCTTTTCTGTGAGACGCTCAAGATGTCCCTGCGTTGCTCAAATAAATTTTAGATGAATATTTATCAATCCAGGAGGAAGTGGGCGTAATGGGCTCCAGCTGTATGAAAGACTCTCAAAACAGCATAAGAATAACACAAATGTCAATTTCGCTTACTCTGGACTTTTCCCCTTTTCTTATAGATTGCTTGTGGTTCCGTCAAACGGAGACTAGGTAAGCCTTGGGCTCATTCCTGTTCAGCCATAAGGCAAGCATATCCTTAGGCAAGCAACTACCTCGCTGGGTTCTTATCCTGATGCACTCTGCACCTTGGTTGAAAAGCCACTTCCGTCATAAGGAGGAGGTGGTGTTGCTGCGGGCTCCGGGGGCGTGGCCTGGACATTTAAGGCTGGCGTGGCCCCGGGATCTCCCCTTTTCGTCCCAGCTGCAGATTCGGTTTCCCACCCACCCACCCTTTAGCTTTTCCTTCTGACATTGCTATGGACCTCGGTTGGTCGCCATTAAGGGGCCTGGTAGGAATTTTTTCCACTTGGCGAATTGGCACTGGCCATCTGGTTTTTTTCTCCTACCTCGTAGCAACTCGTCACAACATCTCTTGTTGGGGGGGAGGAGCACCATCACCTCCCCCAAATATTTAAGGGTAATCCGGTAAAGGATTCCAGGGGGCGTTGCCTCGTCCGAAACCTATGGAGGCCAGGGCCTAAAGCACGCCCCCGAGCGGTGACCCCTGGGGGAGTTCCTAGCGATGTGCATCCCAGGGCTCCCCTTGTTGGTGTTAACCCTTTCCGGTTTCCATGCCAACAGGCTGGAGCCGGATAGTCGATAAGACCAATGCCTAAAGCCAATACCGCTTTTACCTGTAACCAATAAAGTTGTGGCCAATTTTTGCCCATTAACCTTAATCAATGGGGTCCTGTGTCTTTATTTATTCCAATTGGGGGGAGGCAGGAATCGCCAAGCAACCTTAAAGCTGTGTACTCTACACACTCCTGTTTACTCTGCTCCCATCGTTGGTTTGGGAAGCAGTGTACCCAGTTTCCCTTAAACCAGCTTCAATCTGAATTGAGAAAGAAGCATAACCCCGTTGCGTTTTAAGTTGGCAATGTGTGTACACAACCTAGGGGTTTTAATGTGGAATTTCCGCTCTCTGACCTGTAGCAGCGAACACCGATGTTATGGAAGATGTGTTCGTGAGAGCCTGATGAAGCATGGAAAGTACTAGACCAGGCTTCCTCAACCTCGGCCCTCCTGATGTTTGGAGACTACAATTCCCATCATCCCTGACCACTGGTCCTGCTAGCTAAGGATCATGGGAGTTGTAGGCCAAAAACATCTGGAAGGCCGAGGTTGAGGAAGCCTGTGCTAGAGCATACAGTGGGAGAACATAAAACTAAAAAACAAAACAACAGCCCTCCAACTGGAAGCACCCAAAGGGTGAGAGAGAATTAGAAAACCCAGAAGCCGCACTGGGTGCCATACTGCAGAGGGAGGAACAGCAATGCTATAGAATGGAACGCAAGAGGTGAGGACGCCGGATTTTACCATCACAAAGTTAACCTCTGGTTTCTGTTAGAAAACATGCTCTGGCTTGCAGTATTAATTGATAGGAAGCCATGTGGTGCTGAGGAATTTAGAACACACCCTAGATTTCCTCAACATCTGTTTGGTTGCAATGAAGTGCTGAGCCACTTCAGCACATAATAATAATTTTTATAATTTTTATAATTTTTATAATTTTTATAATTTTTAT
>JAXCMG010000054.1:3045257-3058588 GCA_034642415.1 Podarcis siculus | reverse complement strand
AATAATAATAATAATAATAATAATAATAATAATAATAATAATAATAATTTATTATTTGTACCCCGCTCATCTGTCTGGGTTTCCCCAGCCACTCTGGGCGGCTTCCAACAAAGACCAAAAATACACTAAAATGTCACACATTAAAAACTTCCCTGTCTTCTGAATGTCAGGTAGTTGCTTATCTCTTTGACATCTGATGGGAGGGCATGCCACAGGGCGGGCGCCACTACCGAGAAGGCCCTCTGCCTGGTTCCCTGGTTCCCTATTTGAAAGGCTTAGGACAGCATCCCCATTTATTTCCCATACAGCAACTCAAAGTTCATCTGGATGGAATCACTCGTTATTTAGTCATCAGTAATAGCTTGAAGTTGTTTACTCGTTGGGGGGGGGCAGGATCCTGGCCAAAACCAAACACACAGCATGAGGAAAGTCTGATACATCTGAACAGCTGAAACACAACCAGGGTTATTGCTGCTGCTTTCCCTTTCTTCATATCTTTACTTCTCCCCTGTCATCCTTCACGTCATCCAGGAATGAGCGTCTTAATTTATTACAGTCCTCCCAAAGCAAATATCCACAAGACAGTCAGCTAATTAATTTCCTGTTTCAGCGGCATTTTTATTCTAGACCTTTGGCCACTTGGATGCATGCCACATTGGTTCAGATATATACATGAATTGAGATGTGGAAGAAAGAAGGCATTGTCTTCTGAATGGTGAGTGTGCTTGGGAACAGAGATGTTTCTTTCACAGTGCTTTTTTCCTCTGCCCCCTTTCCTTCCCTCCCCTGCGCCGTTGACTGTTCACAAATTTTAACACAGATCCATACAGATGGCGTTAGCTGGGTCCTGTGATAAACATACCTGCAGAATGTGTATTTATTTGATGGTGGAAATGAACCTGCCAAGTAAGTAATATTGCCCTCCTACCATTTTTTATAATCCATCTCCCTCTCAAAGTTTTTATTCCCCAATCCCCTACATAAACATGCATGCTATCTCCTGAACGGCATCATTTATCTTGACTCCGCCGGCTAGGTGATCATTCTTTTTTGGGAGCCTAGATGACACCCAGAGTACACAGTGAATTAGTGGCACGTCTTGTTCCTCAAGTAATACATCTGGCACTTCCCTTCCCAGACAGCAGGCTCCAAACTCAGCCTTCTCCACCTGACACCCCAAACACCGAAATCCTACAGGGATTAATTGTCATCATCACACAGCAATCGCTCGACTCGAGATAACAAAAATACTTGGAATGCCATTACTGATCTCCCATTAACAAGCTTTCCCTCCTGTGAAGGAGGGCAAGAGAGGATCCGGCAAGTCCTTCATCGGATTCTCAGTTCGCCCAGTCCAATGGGGCAGGTTGACAGCAGTTATAAAGAGAGGCATTGCAGGTGGGGGTTCACATCTTGGAATTCCCGGCCGAAAGAAAAACTATCAGTTCAAGAAGAAAAGCCTCTATGTGCTGGTTTTCTTTGCGCATGATTTTTTTTGTGAGTGTGTGCGTGTATGTGTGCCAGACCATTCCCTTGCGTGAACCCTGCACAATTTAAGCATGTTTTAAATGGCAGCTTTTAATGAGAAGCATAGCTGTCGACTGTCCCTTATATGGCGGGAAACTGCCTTATCCCAGTGCCGTTTCCCGCTGCTGTCCCTTATTGATGATGTCCCTTAAATTTCCCGGGTTTCAAAGGAAGCAGCTCCTCTCCCTCCCTCCCTGCCGGCCAGGGAGGAGGGAGGCTCCAACTGGGTTGCTTGGCTGCGTTGCTCACCCAATAAGGAGTCTAAGAACGACTGGGGGGTGGAGCTTGCATGCTTTGTGCCGATCAAATCAGCCGCGTTACCTGGGGACTCACCTTTGCTCAGCGCTTCCCAGCGGAGAGGCGGCGGTGGTTTTCCTTGCTGCATCCCCTTTGCCGGGTTGCTGCGCTGTGGAAACCATCGCTTGAGGCTTCATTTGGCTGCTGGCTGAGTTTTCTGCCCGTGACTCGGAGGGGCTCAGAAGTTGAACATACCTTTGTTTGGAAAATCCCTTATTTTGGCTGCTGATGCCTTATTTTCGAGGCTGCTGGTCTCTTATTTTCAAATCTGTAAGTTGACAGCTATGATGAGATGTGACCCAAATATGTGTCTTGGAAGGTCCCCCAAGATCCCTGACAGCAGCGCTGTCTTTAGCATATGCGCCGCCGGGGTGCAAAGATCCGCCCAGCGTCCCAAATTTAGTTTAGCCCCAAATTAACTTTTATTATGCTTATGTCAGACACCACGCTTACGCCTTATCTCTTGTTTACAAAAGAAGGGAGGAAAAAGAAACAAACTTTTTTATTCGCTCATTTATTTACAATACACATACTTAAGTATACAACACTACCACACTTAAACTTATAAGTATTATTTAGGCACCTACTTAGGAGAAACATCAGTCATGTCATAGGTGCCGCTGACCCTGCTGCCACACAGCAGCGTAACATAATATTTTGATGTAAGAATTGATGCTTTTGAATTATGGTGCTGGAGGAGACTCTTGTGAGTCCAATGGACCGCAAGAAGATCAAACGTATCCATTCTGAAGGAAATCAGCCCTGAGTGCTCACTGGAAGGACAGATCCGGAAGCTGAGGCTCCAATACTTGGACCACCTCATGAGAAGAGAAGACTCCCTAGAAAAGACCCTGGTGTTGGGAAAGATGGAGGGCACAAGAAGAAGGGGACAACAGAGGATGAGATGGTTGGACAGTGTTCTCGAAGCTACGAACATGAGTTTGACCAAACTGCGGGAGGCAGTGGAAGACAGGAGTGCCTGGCGTGCTCTGGTCCATGGGATCACGAAGAGTCAGACATGACTAAACGACTAAACAACAACAACAACAAAAGTTAATTTCGCATGCACGGTGCCATTGTGAATGACAATCGCCGTTGCTTAGTCTGACAAGCGACGCCGTTGTGAATGGCAAGCGCCGCCGCTAGCGCACCACGTCTTTGGTTAATGAGTGCACAAAGTCAAAAGTCCTTTCACTAAAGGACATTTCGGTAATACCTAGGTATGAGTGTATTTTGTTTTTCTAGGTAAAGGTAAAGGGACCCCTGACCGTTAGGTCCAGTTGTGACCGACTCTGGGATTGCGGTGCTCATCTCGCTTTATTGGCCGAGGGAGCCGGCATACAGCTTCCGGGTCATATGGCCAGCATGACTAAGCCACTTCTGGTGAACCAGAGCAGCGCACGGAAATGCCGTTTACCTTCTCGCTGGAGCGGTACCTATTTATCTACTTGCACTTTTGACGTGCTTTCAAACTGCTAGGTTGGCAGGAGCAGGGACCAAGCAACGGGAGCTCACCCCGTCGTGGGAATCGAACCACCGACCTTCTGATCGGCAAGTCCTAGGCTCAGTGGGTTAACCCACAGCGCCATCCACGTCCCCTTTGTTTTTCTAGCTTGATCAAAATTATTTATTATTTCATAACAGGTAGATAGTTAAGAGCTTAGGCAGCTTCAGCCGTGGGTGCCTGGTGCCCCCCAGAATTCAGCGCCTGGGTGCCCCGCACCCCTTGCACCCCGCGTAAGGACAGCCCTGCCTGACAGCATCCCCATGGCAAATGCGTAGAGGTTCCTTGGCACATGGAAAGGATGCCCTGAGGACAGGGTATGGAAATGCATGTGCTGGTTTAATCTGGCACTCATTTCAGCTGCCTGGGAGCTTTCTTATGGCAGCAAATATCTACCCAAAGGAGGCACACGTAGAAATAAATGGAAGACACAAACATACAAATCTAGACTTGACTTCATCAACCACATGATGAATGTGGGAAAGGCAAAGTTCAACTTGAATCAATCTGGACATGAAGGTCAGGGACTTTGTAATCGATCTGCAAGCCATTCTGAAAGCCTTTGAGGCTGAAAAGCATAAAATGTTTTAAATAAATAATACCAGTAACAACAGCTATTTAAATAAAATGGCTTGCGGGCCTTATTTACAATTAAGCAGTATGAAATTTCTGCTTAATAAAATAAAATAAAATAAAATGTGTTCATACCATGCAGCTATTTCAGACCATCCAAGTTGCGTCAGGAGTGGCATGTGTGGTCTTGCTCTAGTGGCATTTTGCTGACACACCTCTGTAATGACCCTGGAATGCCAGCATGGCTGGACATTTGCAGTGCTGAGTGTCTGATGCTTTTCTAATACTGACCTAAGTACTTACGAGCTGGTGCGAGAACTCATAGCATCAGATTTTTAAACCACAGAAACAAACCATGTCGTCATCTGAATTACTTCCCAAATTTGGATTAGACTTCTGGATACAGTGGTACCTCAGGTTAAGTACTTAATTCGTTCCGGAGGTCCGTTCTTAACTTGAAACTGTTCTTAACCTGAAGCACCACTTTAGCTAATGGGGCCTCCTGCCGCTGCCGCACCGCCGGAGCACGATTTCTGTTCTCATCCTGAAGCAAAGTTCTTAACCCGAGGTGCTATTTCTGGGTTAGCAGAGTCTGTAACCTGAAGCGTATGTAACCCCAGGTACCACTGTACTTTCATAAGCTAAGATATCCAATTATCTTTCTCTGAAGTGTCCACATCAAAAGCCTATTTCTGCATGTGTTTTTCTGTACGTCACTTAGGGCACCCATTTTGGGGCAGAGAATTGGACCTTGGAAACCATGTACGATATCTTGATATTGTGTGGGCATTATTTATTACAGAAGAAAAAGAGAACAGACTGAAAATACAGTGGTACCTTGAGTTACAAATGCCTCAGGTTACAAACTCCGCTAACCTGGAAGAGTTGCCTCGAGTTGAGAACTTTGCCCCAGGATGAGAACGGAAATTGTGTGCTGGCGGCGCAGCGGCAGCAAGAGGCCCCATTAGTGAAAGCACGTCTCTTGTAAAGAACAGTTTCAGGTTAAGAACGGACCTCTGGAACGAATTAAGTACTTAACCCGAGGTACCACTGTACTAGGAGAGATGAAAATACCACTTGCATAAGTGTACTTTAAATTACCATAACAGAGCCAGTGTTTTTCCGGAAGTATTTTACGAGCAAAGGTCAATAGCAAGGCAATGTCTGGACAGTGACTGCATATATGCTGCTGTTACTTAAATTTGGGGAGTTCAAGGAGTTTGAGAGGGGAATGAATTACAACTATATAGTAAGTGCAGTGGCTTTCAAAGTGTCTGGAACAGGGATCCCATATTGTACCTCTGGATTTACGTATAAGCTAAACAAGCTATAGTTTAGGGCCTCACTCGCTTGGGGGCCCCCAAAAAATGTGAAGGAAAAAAACAACTGGCTGTACATTTTCAAAATATAAGATGAAAACAAATAAAATAAAACCTACATACAGCAACAGTGTTTTGTGTTGTGTAGGCTCCTATGTTGTAAGTCATGGGGCCCTGTCTGCTAGCCTGCTCCCTAAAATATCACTGGTTTGCTCCTTTCTATATATAGGGTGCCTACATTCTGCATGTGCAAATGGCTTTAGATACCTATAAGGTCCACAAATTACCATATAGCTTACATTCAACACAAAAAACAGCGACAATTTGTTGTTGACAAAGGGCAGCTGGACATATAAAGGGCCCCATTACCTTCAGTAGCTTAAACCTAAATCCGGCCCTGATTGTCACCATTGCTGATGACCCAAAAAAACCCCTAACATTTTCTTCTGCCATTGTCCCTGTAATATGGAACCCCCTTCCCTCTGCTATACATGGAGCATCATCTGTCAGACAAGGCTGAGCAAGGAGTAAAGAAAGCTGCCTTATCAGACCATCGGTCCCTCCAGCTCAGTATGGACCAAGTGACTGTCTTAAAGTAAGGCAGTTTCCCATATTATTCCCTGCTTACCCCAGAGTAAGGGACGCGGGTGGCGCTGTGGGTTAAACCACAGAGCCTAGGACTTGCCAATCAGAAGGTCGGCGGTTCGAATCCCCGCGACGGGGTGAGCTCCTGTTGCTCGGTCCCAGCTCCTGCCAACCTAGCAGTTCGAAAGCACGTCAAAGTGCAAGTAGATAAATAGGTACCGCTCCAGCGGGAAGGTAAGCGGCATTTCCGTGCACTACTCTGGTTCACTAGAAGCGGCTTAGTCATGCTGGCCACATGACCTGGAAGCTGTACGCCGGCTCCCTCGGCCAATAAAGCGAGATGAGCACCGCAACCCCAGAGTCAGTCATGACTGGACCTAATGGTCAGGGGTCCCTTTACCTTTACCTTTACCCCCAGAGTGCTTGCAGAGAACATTCTTAGCTGCCAAGCAGAGTCACTGTATCAGCAACAGTAAGATCAACCCGCAGTGCTTTTTCGGTTAGCACACGGCATACACTGATACATACATGCCCACCCAATTTGGGTGAAGCACTGTACATTTGGAATAATATGCCCCATTATAACTATACAGATATAAATAGTTTCAGGAAGAAAGGGGCTCTGCGGAGTTTATCATTCGTGAAAAACTATATTCCAGAGTTATTCTGTATATAGCAATCTTATGTAATGCTCTAAGTGGCTCCGTGTTGCTATAGAGCAGCAAAACAGCCATAAATGCCATGACCGCTATCGTGGGGAAAATGAAAGAAGCAGCAGCAGCATACCAATAACCCAGACCGGGCCTTTTTAAAGCTCGCTGGCATTAATTAGGAATAGATTTTGTGATATATTTCTGTCCAAAAACTTTTTAGCAATACATGACATAAACACAAGACACTTTAGAATTCCAGACTCATTTTGCATCGTTAAAAGGTGGCTTGAGATTGTGAGCAGCACCACTAATTAATCAAGGGGTAAATTTTAATCTGCACAATTAAAGCTTTGGCTGATTCATCGCACGGCTTGGATCGATCAGAACTTGCAACCCTACGAGCAATGGAATGGACTCAAATGGCAGAGACCACCGCAGCTTTTTCCCTGTCCGAATTAAAAAAAGAAACACCTCTCACCTGTACCCAAACATTTCCTCTTCTCCATCTCCACCCACCGGCAAGTGCAGTTTGGGTTTACGCGATGGCTTTGGGGCGAAAGAGAGCATATTTTGCATTTTTTATTCTTCGTTGGAAATTCCTGACAGACAGACAAGATAAAGGTCAATTCTAAGCCCATCACCCTTGTGATTTGAATTTGCAGTTCAGCTGAACTCTGTTTTTGAAAACCTTTCATTTGAATATATAACGTATTAGTTCCCCTACTATTTCACAAGTAATTTGAGAGAAAGGGAAAGTGGAGGATGGGGTGGGGGGGGGGGCAT
This sequence comes from Podarcis siculus, assembly GCA_034642415.1. NCBI lineage: Eukaryota > Metazoa > Chordata > Lepidosauria > Squamata > Lacertidae > Podarcis > Podarcis siculus. The sequence continues at coordinate 3,051,347 of JAXCMG010000054.1, read as the reverse complement.
CATTCATTGCTCTGCAGCCTCTGCCAGCGGTCCAGGCAGACTGAGGCTCAGGAACACAGCAACCAACAGAGAAATTATATTTTCAAATGAATATATTTTCATCAAACCTTCTATGTATCTGTCAGCTGCACTGTGAGTGAACCTGATGATATTTGAAAGCTGCTGCATAATTCCAGCCCTTGATGAAAATATTTGTTAGAGAAATATTTGGGATGCAGCCCTCAATCTACTCTGAGGAGACGACTCCTGCTTATTTCAGCACGCCTTCATCTGCAGAATGCTGTAAGGACCAGGAAGCACAAGGTTGCCATATCCTTAAAAAAATCAAGGAAAACAAGAAACACACAATATCTTTCCCCTTCATGCCTTACATCCACAAAGTGGTCTTAAATATTTCATGGCAAGAAGAAAACAATTTGAGCTTACAGGCACCATTCAGAATTTTCTGGTATTAAGGCTACAAGCAGCTTTGTGAACTGTTCAAAGGGTGGGGTGGGGGGCTTCAGAACGCGGTTTGTACATTCAAAAGGCTTTTTGGCAAAGTGGGGAGGGGGACACTGGAGTTGTTGTTGTTTAGTTTGGTGGGAGGGGGTTGGCAGTCATCCGCGCATTTTTTAAAAGCACCTTAGAAAAACAGGAATACAAAGCTTTTCGGAAACCCAAAAGGTGCCACATTTTATACAGCGCACTGCACAAATTGGTAGGGGTACAGAATTATGCGTCCTAAGTGCCAAAACAGAAGCTTGCCAGCAGAGGTGAGCATTGGTGATTGCAATATGAAGTGGCAGGAAGAGGGTGCAAATGGCAATTGAAAAGCAGCTGGGAAGGAAGGGGTGCTTAACCCTTCGCCCACCCATCATTTCCCATGAGATCTTTTTTCAATGGTCCTTTTTGAGGACCATGTCCCCCATCCCCCCCCCATTCAGAGATTAGACAGATTATAATGGGGGAAATGTCCTTTTACATAATACCCTGATATCCCTCCCCAGAAATATCTGCCTGAGCCCTACCTTCCTAAGTTTTAGAGTCTAGAGCAGTGTTTCCCAACCTTTTTTGGGCAAAGGCACACTTGTTTGATGAAAAAAATCTCGAGGCACACCACCATTACAGCCCCGTGACGTCAGCGCGCAGCGTCGCGCCGGGAGGGACGCACGAAAGTGTAAGTTTCAATTTTTTTCCCTCCCCTCCTGTGTAAAGGGGAATGCACTCTGCTAAGTAAAGGCACTTGCCACAGCAGCGTCAACGTCACAGCACCCACCGGCACCCAAGAGAGAAGGGGTCTCAGCAGCCCTTTTGCCAGGAAGAGGAGCAAGAATGAGAGGAGGAGGAGGAAGAGGAAGAGAGTCCCCCCCAAAAAAAATTCTCCTTTTGATCTTCCTTATTTGCAATTCCTCATTGCAAAACAGCGGTTGATATAGAGCTGATTTTTTTGTTATTACAGTCCCCACCCCCTCACCTAGAAAAACACCCCCTGTCAATTTTATTACTATCATTATTATTATTATTATTATTCCCCGCCACTCTGGGAGGCTGAAGCCCTTTAAGGCTTCCTTCTGTCCACTCTCTGTGAATTACCTGCCCGGAGCGGGTTTCGGGGGGGGGGCGCTGCTGCCGGTGTCCTCCCCGTCGAGTCTCGCCTTGCCCGGCGCGTGGCGGCCGCCCTTTCCCACACTCTGCCGGCTGCGCTGCCAAGCCCCGCGGCTCGGCCTGTCAGCGTTACCGGGCTCGGCGGGCGGTAATTCCCGAAGAAAGCCGGCGGCGCTTGAAGAGCTGGCAAGCCCCCCATTTGCATGTCTGTTTTCCGCAGCCCTTGGAGAGGATTAAGTTCCCTCCTTCCTGCCGGGGAACCTCCAAGCTTTGGGGGTGGGGGGGGAGGAGGCAGCAAAGCGAGGCAGGAAGGAGAGCGCGGCTTGGCTGGGTGAGCTTTGGCAGGGGCAGGGAATGAGAGCCGCGAGGCGGGCGCTGCGGGCGGAAGCGCTGCCCGCCGAGCTCGCAGGCAGCCAGGCAGGCAGACGGCGAGAGCCCCGCGCTGGGCGGCCTCTCCTCGCCGCCGCCGCCCCGCGTGTGCTCGCCGCCGCCGCCCCGCCTCTCGCCGCCCGACTCGCCCGCCTCCCTCCCACGGAACACAAGGCAACGTTCCGCGGCACACTAGTGTGCCGCGGAACACCGGTTGGGAAACACTGGTCTAGAGGACCATGGAAAGCGTAATGCTGGTGGTCAACAAAAGAGGTTTAAAGACTGTCTCAAGGCAAATCTTTAAAAATGTAGTATAAACACTGACAACTGGGAAAGACTGGCCTACGAGTGCTCCAGTTGGAGAGCAGCCTTTACCAAAGGTGTCATGGGCTTTGAAGACACTCAAACTCATGACGCAAGGGAGAAATGTGCCAAGAGGAAGGCACGCTTGGCAAATCCACACCGTGATCAACTCCCACCCGGAATCCTATGTCCCCACTGTGGAAGGACGTGTGGATCCAGAATTGACCTCCACGGTCACTTATGGACTCACTGTTAAGACCGTGTTCATGGAAGACCATCTTACTTGGCTAGTGATCGCCAAAAAAGAAGACTGCAGCTATTAGTTCAGAGAGAGGGCCCCAATGTGAGAAGCCAGTAGGGATCTACCTGGTCTTATAAAGCCTCTGACACAGCCCTAGCTCTTCAATCTGAACAAGACATCCTTATGGACGATCTGAAATTATCCTCAGGCTACTCTTGCCTCCTTAAAGGTAAAGGGACCCCTGATCATTAGGTCCAGTCGTGGCCGGCTCTGGGGTTGCGGCGCTCATCTCGCTTTATTGGCCAAGGGAGCCGGCGTACAGCTTCCGGGTCATGTGGCCAGCATGACTAAGCCGCTTCTGGCGAGCCAGAGCAGCACACGGAAACGCCGTTTATCTTCCTGCTGGAGCGGTACCTATTTATCTACTTGTGCTTTGACGTGCTTTTGAACTGCTAGGTTGGCAGGAGCAGGGACCGAGCAACAGGAGCTCACCCTGTCGTGGGGATTCGAACCGCCGACCTTCTAATTGGCAAGCTCTAGGCTCTGTGATTTAGACCACAGTGCCACCCGCGTCCCTTGCCTCCTTACCTCCTCCCTTTTGGTTCCCCACTCACTTTCTTACAAAACAATTTGAATTAGTTGCCCAGTCAATTGAATGTCAAACTCATCTGTCTCCCTTGCCCTGTCTCCTCCATAGCTGAAAAACCTTGGGGTTTGCAGATGTATTTTTTCAAAAATAAAAACAAAATATTTAATTGGGCTCTCATTATTTAGGCTTTTCATTCCATGTGAAAGGCACAAGAAAGGGAACACACACAAAAAAATTGGGTGAATCCTGTGTGTTTAAATAGGACATTTTCAGGCACTCTGAAATGGGAGTTGGCGGTCAAAAATTAGCAACCTTTATATAGTGCAGCAATAAGGGGGCGAATATTGTTTCGCTTTTTTAATGTACCAAATCTATGTCTTTGTGGATGAATTCTCTTGGTGTGGCAACAGATGCAGAGGGTTAATTATTGCTAAAACTAATTGTGTGTGCTAGAATACCAGGCACACATTATCAGCAAGCTACTTAAAGGCACACAGCATGGCGTGCTGGCAGGCGTTGTGGGCGTGGTCCGAAGCGTCTCCCAGAATGCCACTCTATAAATAATGCACTTTATTAGTCCTCTTGAAAAAGCAATGCCAGGCCGAAAAATATGAACCCTGGGATATCATCATTATCATTCTCTCTCATTGCAAGTGTAGAGGGACATGCTCAGCACACCAATTACCGCTCAAGATGAGGCAGCTCCTCTCCAACTAATGAAATTAAACCGGTCCCCAAGGCCAACTGGATTGCTCCTAGATTTTATTCCCCCCTCTCCTCCTGCCTGCTTAATTAGCGAGACCTTTGTTCTGACCTTGCTCCGATGGTTCCATGAGATTCTGGGCCCAGGAGAGACGTCTGGCTCCATGGAGGTGGTTACCATGTTTTCGCTACTCAGTTTGTAGTCGCTGCAAGGGGGGTGGGGTTGCGAGCGGTGGCAAGGAAGCCATCGTGGTGTTGCGCCATGTTGCGTGTCGAGGACCCCCAAAACAGCCCTGAATAAAAACACGTTCACACATCATTTTTGTTTTGGTTTTTGGCATAATTTTGGCCACAACTTTATTGAATTACAGTAAGTGAGTGGTTGCTTAGGCATTGGTTAGCGACTATCTGCTCCCACTTGGAGGTAGGAACAGAACTGACAACCACACCCGTACGGAAGTCAGTAAGGGTAAGCAATTTTGGGGAGAGAAAAAGCTGGGTGCCATGCCCTCACCTCTCCCCAAATGCTCCCAGGGGCTCTTGTGTGGCCCTAGCCCTTTGTCAGGGATACAGACAAGAGCATGGCGAGCCCCTGGATTCCTTTAACGGAATTCCCTTGCAGCAGCAGCATTGGAGGGGCAGGCACAGCCAACCTCATCACCTCCACCAACCAAAAAATTAACCAATGCCTAGCCGCAACTTACAAGTTGTGACGCGAGTGGTGCTGTGGGTTAAACCACAGAGCCTAGAACTAGCCGATCAGAAGGTCGGCGGTTTGAATCCCTGCGACGAGGTGAGCTCCCATTGCTCGGTCCCTGCTCCTGCGAACCTAGCAGTTTGTACACATCAAAGTACAAGTAGATAAATAGGTACTGCTCCAGCGGGAAGGTAAACGGCGTTTCCGTGTGCTGCTCTGGTTCGCCAGAAGCGGCTTAGTCATGCTGGCCACATGACCCAGAAGCTGTACGCCGGTTCCCTCAGCCAATAAAGCGAGATGAGCGCCGCAACCCCAGAGTCGTCCGCAACTGGACCTAATCAGGGGTCCCTTTACCTTTACCTTTTAGGCAGAACCCAAATGGCATCAGCCAATCAGCCAAATGGTAAAATTCCTACCAGGCCCCTGCTCCAAAGCAGACGACCCCATGACAGGCATAGCAAGGTCAGCGCAAACAAACCCTAAATAAAGGGAGGGTGGGCGTGTAATCCGATGTGCCCAGCGAAAAGAAGAAGCTCAACGCTGCACACAGGGACCTATGTAGCACCCCATCAATCAAATAAAATTGCAATAATCAGTTTCCCCCAGCAACATTGGAGGTGCCCATTCAAATCCGTGGCCATCCAAACTAACCTGCCCAGCAACAGGGAATGCCATGGTTGCTCCCACCGCAACACGTGCTCTCCATGAATGAGATGCTTTGTCAGACAAAAGCAGCTCTTGCTAAGCGGGATATTGGACGTCTCTCTGCAGAGCAGTGCAGGCAGATGGGGTGGAATGGAACATCGCAAACGGAAGGGGAAACCTAGTAGGGAATATCAGCTGCCTTGCTTCGCTGATATTAGGGAGCTAAGAAGGTATTGGGATCCAGCAAAAGGTAAGATCAAAACCTGTTTCAGGGCAGAGTTGTGCCTTGGGCCATGATCTCAGTTCAAGAATCCCAGAACTCAAAGACTGTTGGCTATTTGCAGTTTAGTAGCGTGGCAGAGAGCTTGCTGGGGAGACCATGCATTAAAAAGGGACTCAAAAATAACTTAAAGAAGGTTTTAATAACAAAAACAAAAACTCCTTATATACTAAATACATCAACAACAAACCAGACCCAACCACCAACCCATCCCCCAGGGTAAAGAGGGAGCTAGGTGCTGCTCCTTATATACTATTCCCAAATGCTGACACAGCTTAATTAACACAGTGTGACGCGGCAGCTAAAAAAGCCAATGCAATTCTGGGCTGCATCAATAGAAGAAGAAGAAGAAGAGTTTGGATTTGATACCCCGCCTTTCACTCCCTTTAAGGAGTCTCAAAGCGGCTAACATTCTCCTTTTCCTTCCTCCCCCACAACAAACACTCTGTGAGGTGAGTGGGGCTGAGAGACTTCAAAGAAGTGTGACTGGCCCAAGGTCACCCAGCAGCTGCATGTGGAGGAGCAGAGACACGAACCCGGTTCCCCAGATTACGTGACTACCACTCTTAACCACTACACCACAATAGGAGTATAGCATCTAGATCAAGGGAAGTAATAGTGCCACTGTATTCTGCTCTGGTCAGACCTCACCTGGAGTACTGTGTCCAGTTCTGGGC
>JAXCMG010000054.1:3031468-3044857 GCA_034642415.1 Podarcis siculus | reverse complement strand
TTAAGGGGTGATATGATAGCCATGTTCAAATATATAAAAGGATGTCATATAGAGGAGGGAGAAAGGTTGTTTTCTGCTGCTCCAGAGAAGCGGACACGGAGCAATGGATCCAAACTACAAGAAAGAAGATTCCACCTAAACATTAGGAAGAACTTCCTGACAGTAAGAGCTGTTCGACAGTGGAATTTGCTGCCAAGTAGTGTGGTGGAGTCTCCTTCTTTGGAGGTCTTTAAGCAGAGGCTTGACAACCATATGTCAGGAGTGCTCTGATGGTGTTTCCTGCTTGGCAGGGGGCTGGACTCGATGGCCCTTGTGGTCTCTTCCAACTCTATGATTCTAAGTGAATTCTAAGTGAACACAACCTAGCAGCACCTGCTATGTTTCACAGCTGCAAGACTGGGTCTTGTTATTTGCCTTGGCCCTGGCCCTTAAAGACATACACAACTTGTGAAGCAATAATGAACCTTCACATTTTAAAGTGACCATTCCACAAAGACAAGTTCAACACAGTTCAAGGTCCAACAAGGCAGAGGGTGTGGCCACATAGCAAGCAGAGGTCAAGGTCCACAAGGCAGGCAAGTATTGCAAGCCGTGTCACCTAGTCAAACAAGGCAGACTTGAATGTAGCTCCCAAAGCACCCAACACCAACTGAGCCTTGAATGGAACCGCAGGTATCTCTGAACAGCTGGCCTCACCCTTGGGAGGCAGTATCTACTCTGAAAGGGACCCGGTCTATTTTAGGACACTGTTCGGATGACAACGGAAGAATATCTCTTAGATTTGCAGTAACTCAATTTGCCTCTGGCTTTGACAAGTGCTGACAAGTACACAGTAGAGGTTGCCTGGTCAATAAATAAATGTGTCTTTAAAAAAAAAGAAAAAGAGCAAATTCCACTTTGCTGAGGGGAATGAGAGAAGCAATGCTCATTATGGAAAACATCAGAAACACAGCAAACTTGGTTGGCTGGGCAGTGTATAATTGTAATTAAATCACCATCAGTCGTTGAGGGAGGTTAAATGTCGCCGGAAATTTTACTGAGTTAAGACCCTAAGCATGAAATCAGAACCCGGTTACCAGATTTCCCAAGACTCATATTTGTGCATACAGTGGGATCCAAGCTTAGTACATAACACAGTGGTACCTCAGAAGTTGTACGGAATCCGGTACAGAAGTCCTTTCGACTTCCAAAACATTTGTAAACCAAGGCGCGGCTTCTAATTGGCTGCAGGAAGCTCCTGCAGCCAATCAGAAGCCACTTCGAATGTTCGGGTTCCAAAGAACATTTGCAAACCGGAACACTCACTTCCGGGTTTGCAGCGTTTGGAAGCCAAAATGGATGAGTACCAAGGCGTTTGGGATCTAAGGTACGACTGTATTTCAGTTTTCATCCCATCTGTTATGTACTGAGTTGAATAGGATCCAAAATGCAGCAGTCTGATTGGTCCTAGAACAATAGGATTCAGAATGCAGCAGTCTGATTGGTCCTAGAACAATAGGATTCAGAATGCAGCAGTCTGATTGGTCCTAGAACAATGCAGCAGTATGATTGGTCTGCAAGAGCCACCCAATCCAGCTCCAGATGGAAGTGAATCCACAACCTGATTGGCCTACAGGAGAATTGCGGAATTAGCCAATCACGTGCAGCCCATTGTGTAAATAATGTATATAAAGCAGATACTTTGGGGAAACTTTCATTCCTCCTCACCATTATGAGTTAATAAAGAGCATGAAATCCACTCTCGACTCTGAGTATATTTCACCATCCCAGAGGCATTCACCACCAGCCCAGCCCTAAGTTGCTGGCTATTTCACAGGATTTCAGTGGAGCTTTTTTTTTAAAAAAATGAATATAATATAGATAAAATAAAATAAAGCCCATGGTATGTCAGCTACCTAAAGCTCAGTAGACAGGGAGTTGAATTGGCCTCAATCTATGATGTAGAGGTTCACCTCAGCACATGCTGGGGCCTATCCTGTTACACAAACAAGTGTTGTGCTGTCCATTCAGAACTGAAAACACTTCTCTGTCCTCTGGCTCTTTCATTTTACCACATCCTATTAAAGGGGACAGAGCAAAGCCCATTCTCTATGCTTGTCGGCTGTCAGAATAGATTTGCTACAGCACCCATTACTTGCTGCTGAGAAGTCATTCTTCCAAATTAGAGGAGAAGTCATCCATCTGCCCAAAAGAGTCGCTTGAAACTGAGCCGTGCTGATGAAAGAAGCCCCCGCAGGCAAAGACTGCGGGTTTATCATCCCAGGGGCCTGTAAGAGATCATATCCAATGGCCATAAAATTGGGGAAGGGGTGGGGACACTTTAAAAACCCAACAAGGAAGAAAGGAAATGTTTCCCAGCCTCAGAAAATCAGCATAATGTGGGGAATTTATACAACAATCTACAGGCACACCTCATTTCACACCCATCCAATTGCCCTTTTGCTCATTCTTCCAGAAACGGAAACATGAAGTAAACACACACAGGCTGTGTACAGGCTATACCTTTAAATCCTTCTTTCCCCTCAAAGGATTATGGGCTCCGTAGTTTGTCTCTCACAGAGTTAACCATTCGCTGCAACCCTTAACAAACTAGAGTGCCCAGAATCCTTTGAGGGAAAGAATTCGAATGTGCTCTAAAGGTATAATGTGTACACAGTCGCACAAGTAATTGTCACAGAGGAACAAGTTATAAGTGTACAGTGGTACCTCGGGTTAAGTACTTAATTCATTCCGGAGGTCTGTTCTTAACCTGAAACTGTTCTTAACCTGAAGCACTACTTTAGCTAATGGGGCCTCCCGCTGCTGCCGGGCTGCCGGAGCACAATTTCTGTTCTCATCCTGAAGCAAAGTTCTTAACCCGAGGTACTATTTCTGGGTTAGTGGAGTCTGTAACCTGAAGCGTATGTAACCCGAGGTACCACTGTACAGGAATGAAGTATTTCCCCAGATAATGTGTATTTCCTGTTGGAAGATGGGGCTCCCATATTATTTGTCATGGTACTCTCCACAAAGATTCTAGAACTGGAATCACGGTGTCTTCTAGAAAATAGTTGCTGTTTTGCTGTCACAATTCTTCCATATTGTTGTTATTGTTCTAATAAATTAGTGATTCAAATCTGGGGTGGAAAACTCGTGGTCCTCCAGGTTTTGGTAAACTCCAGCTCCCATCATCCCCAGCCAGCATGGTCAATGGTCAGGGATGATGGGAATTGGAGTCTAACAACACCTGAGGGGCCGCAGGTTTTCTGAAACTGCTGTAAAAGAACAGCCTGTGATATGTCATGTCAATTGACTTTGCGTTCTGTTGTTGTTGCTTCTTTAGGACTGGTCAAATGCCCAAGCGAGATTGTTTACGTTGCCAAAAGCAGTCGGAGAAAGGTATCTCTTTACCTCTGATGGGACAAAGACGTGACGCTGAGAGACATTTGTCGCTGCCACTCACACGAATTATATTTCAAAATACACCTTCAAATCCTGCAGCAACCTCTCGGGACACAATATATGCACCAAGAAAAGTATAGCCGACAGGCATTCTGTGTCAAAGCAGCCTTGCTGAAGTTAATTGCTCAAGGTGGGTCTGAACACATTCATATGTAGAAGGGGGAGAGAAAGAACTATGTTTTTGCTTCAGGCAAGCATTAATATTACACTCTGAAGGCATCCAAAAAGAGCCAAGACACATAGGAGGAAAACATACCTGAAGTTCAGGTATTAAAAATAGGCCATGCCATTCCAGCCAGAGACTTGCTATCTCTCTGTTTATCCATCTGAAGCATTTGTACCCCACTCTACAGCTAAAAAGAAAACCCAGCCCAGAGTGGCTTACAAATATCAGCAATAAGAAAGAGCCTGTCCTCAGGCTGACAATCTGAGAGGCACACCGCAAAAAGGGATTGGGAGAAAGAAAGGGTGAGGTGATGTATATACGCCATTGTTGTCACCCTGCACTCCCTCTGCAGATGATGGGAGAAAAGCAATGACAAACCTAGATAGCATCTTAAAAAGCAGAGACATCACCTTGCCAACAAAGGTCCATATAGTTAAAGCTATGGTTTTCCCAGTAGTGATGTATGGAAGTGAGAGCTGGGCCATAAAGAAGGCTGATCGCCAAAGAATTGATGCTTTTGAATTATGGTGCTGGAGGAGGCTCTTGAGAGTCCCATGGACTGCAAGAAGATCAAACCTCTCCATTCTGAAGGAAATCAGCCCTGAGTGCTCACTGGAAGGACAGATCCTGAAGCTGAGGCTCCAATACTTTGGCCACCTCATGAGAAGAGAAGACTCGCTGGAAAAGACCCTGATGTTGGGAAAGATGGAGGGCACAAGGAGAAGGGGACGACAGAGGACGAGATGGTTGGATAGTGTTCTCGAAGCTACCAGCATGAGTTTGACCAAACTGCGGGAGGCAGTGGAAGACAGAAGTACCTGGCGTGCTCTAGTCCATGGGGTCACGAAGAGTCAGACACGACTAAACAACTAAACAACAACAACAACATCCTCAGGCTGACAATCTGAGAGGCACACCACAAAAGGGATTGGGAGAAAGAAAGGGTGAAGTGATGTATATACGCCGTTGTTGTCACCCTGCGCTCCCTCTGCAGATGACGGGAGCCCATGTTTACCCTCGCAACAACAGGGCAAGGCAATTTAGACTGGGTTACCCAAGGCTACCCAGTAAGTTTTTAATTTTGTGGCTGCTGTCACCATCTGCAGTGATCATGGAGCCCAAGAAAGTAAAATCTCTCACTGCCTCCATTTCTTCCCCTTCTATTTGCCAGGAGGTGATGGGCGCAGTGGCCATGATCTTAGTTTTTTTGATGTTGAGCTTCAGACCATATTTTGCACTCTCCTCTTTCACCCTCATTAAAAGGTTCTTTAATTCCTCCTCACTTTCTGCCATCAAGGTTGTGTCATCTGCGTATCTGAGGTTGTTGATATTTCTTCCGCCGATCTTAATTCCGGCTAGGGATTCATTCAGTCCAGCCTTTCGCATGATGAATTCTGCATATAAGTTAAATAAGACCAACTCATGGGAACAGAAGACTCCCTGGAAAAGACCCTGATGTTGGGAAAGATGGAGGGCACAAGGAGAAGGGGACGACAGAGGACGAGATGGTTGGACAGTGTTCTCAAAGCTACCAGCATGAGTTTGACCAAACTTCGGGAGGCAGTGGAAGACAGGAGTGCCTGGCGTGCTCTGGTCCAGGGGGTCACGAAGAGTCGGACACGACTAAACAACAACAACAATGTCCTCAGGCATTTGAGGCACACCACAAAAGGGATTGGGAGAAAGAAAGGGTGAAGTGATGTATATACACCATTGTTGTCACCCTGCACTCCCTCTGCAGATGACGGGAGCCCATGTTTACCCTCGCAACAACAGGGCAAGGCTATTTAGACTGAGTTGCCCAAGGCTACCCGGTAAGTTTCATGGCTGAGCAGAAAAGCAGCTGTCTTGGTTGCTGAGCTGGTGTAGGGGACCTTCTGCATGGAGAAAATGTGCTCTTCCCCTGAGGTATGCAGGACCAGTCTGACTGTTAGACAGCAGAGCAAGATTTCTATCTCAGATGACGGAGGCAGTGTGCTTGGAGGAAACAGTCCCCTGAAGTATCCCTATTCTCCTGAGTAGGCAGAATGGAGACACTATCTAGTCATTCGCCCCAGGCAGCAAAATGTCTTGGGCCAGCCCTATAATAATAATAATAATAATAAATTTTATTTACCGTATTTTTCGCTCTATAAGACGCACCAGACCACAAGACGCACCTAGTTTTTGGAGGAGGAAAGCAAGAAAAAAAAATATTCTGAATCTCAGAAGCCAGAACAGCAAGAGGGATCGCTGCGCAGCGAAAGCAGCAATCCCTCTTGCTGTTCTGGCTTCTGGGATAGCTGTGCAGCCTGCATTCACTCCATAAGACGCACACACATTTCCCCTTACTTTTTAGAAGGGAAAAAGTGAGTCATATAGAGCAAAAAATACGGTATACCCCGTCCTCCCCAGCCAGAGCCAGGCTCAGGGTGGCTAACACCAGTAAAATTACAGTAAAAACATAATGAGGGGGGACCCAATTTAAAACACAGGTTAAAATGCAATGTAAAATGCAGCCTCATTTTAAATGTAGCCCATAGATCAAAACCATAAGGGGGAAGGGAAACATAAGGGTCAGACTGAGTCCAAACCAAAGGCCAGGTTGAACAGCTCTGTCTTGCAAGCCCTGCGGAAAGATGTCAAGTCCCCCAGGGCCCTGGTCTCTTGTGACAGAGCGTTCCACCAAGTCGGAGCCAGTACTGAAAAGGCCCTGGCCCTAGTTGAGACCAATCTAACCACCTTGTGACTTGGGACCTCCAAAATGTTGTCATTTGTGGACCTTAAGGTCCTCTGCGGGGCATACCTAGCGCTCTGAACTCTCCTGATTTCTGCTAAAGTACACTTTGCTTGCGGTCATTCCAGGCATCTTGTGAGCTCTTGAATATTCTTCGAGAATCCCCAGCAAAGGCATACTCTTCCAAATGTCCCTGTTTTCCAGGGACGTCCCTGATTTAGAGAAGCCATCCCGGTTTCTGATTTGGCCCCAGAATGTCCCACTTTTCCTTAGGATGCCCCTATTTTCATTGGAGAAATGTTGGAGGGGATGGAAGGATGTTCTTATTTTCACTGGAGAAATTTGGAGGGTATCGATTTATCCAACCCCTGAGCCATCTGAACGCAATCCTTTATAGGGAAGAGTTTCTAAAAATGTTTTATTATGTTTTTACAGTGGTATCTCGGGTTAAGTACTTAATTCGTTCCAGAGGTCCGTTCTTAATTTGAAACTGTTCTTAACCTGAAGCACCACTTTAGCTAATGGGGCCTCCTGCTGCCGCCATGCCGCTGGAGCACGATTTCTGTTCTTATCCTCAAGCAAAGTTCTTAACCTGAAGCACTATTTCTGGGTTAGCAGAGTCTGTAACCTGAAGCGTATGTAACCTGAAGCGTATGTAACCCGAGGTACCACTGTATATATGTTGGAAGCCGCCCAGAGTGGCTGGGGCAACCCAATACGATGGGCGAGGTATAAATAGTAAAATTGTCATTATGGAATGGGACGTCCCTGTTTTCATTGGAGAAATCTTGGAGGGTATGCAAAGGCATAACTTCCACAACAGTTGCATGCACTAATTGCTAGGACGTTGCCTGGGTTTCTCTTTGGGTTTCTCTGTGTTATGTACTGAAGTTCTCACCCTGGGCCAGCAGGGGGATACTGTAGATAGTTATGCAAATGAAGGATCGAAAGTGACGTTCAGTGATTGGATAGTTTTAGAAAGTTGCTACAGTAACGTTGTACTGGAGCTCTATATAAGCAGGCTGACTGAACCCTTCACTTAGTTCTGTTCTGGCCTCTGAATAAACAAGAGCTGTTTGAAGAATCGCTGTATCGTCTGATATGTTCAACCACAACTTAGCACTCTGAACCCCTCAAAATCTGTTGCTGCTATGACCAGAGAAAGATCCCCTATAATGTTATCGTGAGGTGCACCGTTTCCTGGCACGAGATTGGCATCCATTTCTCTCTCCCAAGCTCTCTTTGTTGTGCCTACCTTTGTGTAGGAAACACTGGCACTGCTCCTGCCTCAGAGAGAAGATCTGCATGAAAAGGCAGAGATGTTATTTTCCTGCAGCAGCCAGATAGGGAAGGCTTTTCAATAAGAGAATAAAATATAGCCCCAGTTTGAATCCTTCGCCGCTGTTGTTTCCTAAGTTTTACAGCCGTCCTTGTCCATAAATAAGAGAGTTAGATTTTTTCCTCTCCCCCATAATGTGCTGCATAAATACAACTTCATGTATCTGAAAAGCTGACAGCTGCCCTAAGAGATATACTATGACAGCTTGAAAAGTCTACGAATCAATCATTTAGATATAGCTACTGTACTCTCTTCTCCTGCTAGGATGTATTGCAGGGCCCAGGAACTAGCTGGTGGAGATATGCCATTCTAACCCTGATAGATGAAAGCTCTCCCATCCTCAAAACAATTGTCTTGTAAAGTGGAGGGGATAGTGGGAAGCTGGGCTCAGCAAACAGATCTGCCAGGTTGCAGCACGCAAGCTCTGAGCCAACTGGGGGTGTGGGGGGGGGGGAGCCGCTCTATCTCCACTTCCAGAAACCTGCACAGCGGCAGGATGACAGTTCAGTTCTCAAACAGGCCCATTATGACCTAATTAGCATACATGAAATGCAGATTCAAAGCATTAAAGTGATATACAAATCATTAATTTTTTGTCAAATGCATGTCAGCCTTGTGTGCGCCTTCTTATTTTAATGTTGCATGACAGCAAAAAGCTTAATCCTCTCCGCACACAGAAGAGGAGAAAGATTTGATGGGCCTGATAGAAGGGGACCGTTTTAAACGCTGTATTTCAAAGCTTGGCGGATTGATAATGTGTGTGTGTGTGTGTGTGTTGTAGGGAAAGATACATTTGTCCCGTTGAAGCTAATTGTGGAAAGACAGAAAATAATGTACCATATTTTTCCATGTATAAGACGACCCCTATTGTTTTGAACGGAGGGACGCGGGTGGCGCTGTGGGTAAAACCTCAGCGCCTAGGACTTGCCGATCGTATGGTTGGCGGTTCGAATCCCCGCGGTGGGGTGAGCTCCCGTCTTTCGGTCCCAGCTCCTGCCAACCTAGCAGTTTGAAAGCACGTCAAAGTGCAAGTAGATAAATAGGTACCACTCCGGCGGGAAGGTAAACAGTGTTTCCGTGTGCTGCGCTGGTGCCGGCTCGCCAGAGCAGCTTCGTCACGCTGCCCACGTGACCCGGAAGTGTCTGCGGACAGCACTGGCTCCTGGCCTCTTAAGTGAGATGAGCGCACAACCCTAGAGTCGGACACAACTGGCCCATACGGGCAGGGGTACCTTTACCTTTACCTATTGTTTTGAACCCAAAATTTAAAAATCCATATTTATTGAGTTGTTGAACTTTTTGTGTGTGGAGCTTTTTTGGGGGTGGGGGGGGAGAGTTAAGACACAGTTGTTTAGCTGCTTTGGGAGAGATCAGCCTTGAGTTGTTCGCCCTTGAGTTGTTCGACTCCCAATATTTGCCTGAAATATTTTAGCAAAAAGAATCGTCTTATACACGGAAGAATACAGTACAGTGGTACCTCGGGTTACATACGCTTCAGGTTACATACGCTTCAGGTTACACACTCCGCTAACCCAGAAATAGTGCTTCAGGTTAAGAACTTTGCTTCAGGATAAGAACAGAAATCGGGCTCCGGCGGCGCAGCGGCAGCAGGAGGCCCCATTAGCTAAAGTGGTGTTTCAGGTTAAGAACAGTTTCAGGTTAAGAATGGACCTCCGGAACGAATTACGTATTTAACCCGAGGTACCACTGTAACATACTATAACTCTTGTCCGTATATTGTTTGGATGAATGGGACAGAAATATCAGGAAGCAGATTTGGGGCGGGGGGTTGATAGGGGAGCGGTAGTACCTCTGGTAATAATAAAATTAAAAACCATACCACAACAATAATGATACTGAGATTCAGGGCAAATATTTTGTGCTAGAGTCCTGGAGAAACAAAAATGTTTTTAGTAGGTGTCTAAAACTTGATGGTATGGGTGACAGTCACAATTCCCTGGGAAAGGAATTCTACCATCAGGGTTGCCACCAAGAAAGACCAAATGTCCAGCTAAGAATCCTGCCTTGCAGGGGGTTGGACTAGATGGCCCTTGGTGTTCCTTCCAACTCTACTCTGAGCTAGTGCCTGAGCTCATGGTTATTTAGTTGCCATATCAGAACATCAACAGAATTGATGCTTTTGAATTATGGTGCTGGAGGAGACTCTTGAGAGTTCCATGGACTGCAAGAAGATCAAACCTCTCCATTCTTAGGGAAATCAGCCCTGAGTGCTCACTGGAAGGACAGATCCTGAAGCTGAGGCTCCAATGCTTTGGCCACCTCAGGAGAAGAGAAGACTCCCTGGAAAAGACCCTGATGTTGGGAATGATGGAGGGCACAAGGAGAAGGGGACGACAGAGGACGAGATGGTTGGACAGTGTTCCTGAAGCTACCAGCATGAGTTTGACCAAACTGCGGGAGGCAGTGGAAGACAGGAGTGCCTGGCGTGCTCTGGTCCAGGGGGTCATGAAGGGTCAGACACGACTAAACGACTAAACAACAACATCAGAACATCTTTCCAGCTATATTCAATTGGACACACAATGTACAATGGAAATTAAATCACTGTACAGTATAGAGAAGGGTCAACTATAACTTCAACATTAAGTCATTCTTGGGCTAATTCAATAACATTTATAAGCCATGGATTTAAAAAGGCAATGAATTTTAGATTCTGGGCTTGTAAGAAATTATTAACTGTGGGCATCAAACAAAAATCTTGGCCGATATTCATCTAGATGAAAGCTGGAAGGATCTATGGGACAAGACGAACATCATAAGAACTTTAAGAATTGAAACCAGGATTTATAGGCAATATTGATTATTTTTGAATGAAATGTGGTAATTAATTTTGATGACTGACTGACTTGGATGAATTATCTTTAGATGAGACACAGCTAAATCAGCCTTGTTTGATTCTGGGCCACTTTTTACAGGGGAGTAGCTGGCTGGCTTTGAAGATTTGACTGAACCATCTTCATTGAATGTCCAGATGATTCAATTTAATATGCTGACTGACAGCTGATTGGACGATTGATTTAGAACTATTTTACCTGGATAACAGTTGACTGGCACTGCTGAATTAATTTGAATTATTTCAAATTAAAATACACCTCACTGGTTCGAATTTTGAATTATTTAATTTGAATTATTTCAAATTAAAATACACCTCACTGGTTCTTAAAATGAAGAACGGATACCTTCTTCATCCACTTCAGCACGATCAAGATGAACGTCTCCTCCTTCCCTTAATCATTAGATTTATCATCTTCTAAGCAGAAGGAGAGGGACGCGGGTGGCGCTGTGGGTTAAAGCCTCAGCGCCTAGGGCTTGCCGATCGAAAGGTCGGCGGTTTGAATCCCCGCGGCGGGGTGCGCTCCCGCTGCTCGGTCCCAGCACCTGCCAACCTAGCAGTTCGAAAGCACCCCCGGGTGCAAGTAGATAAATAGGGACCGCTTTCTGGCGGGAAGGTAAACGGCGTTTCCGTGTGCTGCGCTGGCTCACCAGGTGCAGCTTTGTCACGCTGGCCATGTGACCCGGAAGTGTCTCCGGACAGCGCTGGCCCCCGGCCTCTTGAGTGAGATGGGCACACAACCCCAAAGTCTGTCAAGACTGGCCCGTACGGGCAGGGGTACCTTTACCTTTACCTTTAAGCAGAAGGAGAGGGACGCAGGTGGCGCTGTGGGTTAAACCACAGAGCCTAGGACTTGCTGATCAGAAAGTCAGCGGTTCGAATCCCCACAACGGGGTGAGCTCCCGTTGCTCGGTCCCAGCTCCTGCCAACCTATCAGTTCGAAAGCACGTCAAAGTGCAAGTAGATAAATAGGTACCACTCTGGCGGGAAGGTAAACAGCGTTTCTGTGCGCTGCTCTGGTTCGCCAGAAGCAGCTTAGTCATGCTGGCCACATGACCCAGAAGCTGTATGCCGGCTCCCTCGGCCAATAAAGCGAGATGAGTGCCACAACCCCAAAGTCGGTCACGACTGGACCTAATGGTCAGGGGTCCCTTTACCTTTATCTTTAAGCAGAAGGAGGAAGCAATCTTGATTAAAATCATGACGACACTGGGCTGAATGGTTGAAGCCTCTCTGTCCAGCCCAGCACCGTGATTGGAATGAAAATCTGCTGGTGGTATACATCCTCCCCCAAGTGGTCATGCTAAATTGGAGTGCTGGGGGGCTGGATCAGACCAGTGGGTCACTAGTTTGCAACCCCTACGGTGGCCAGACCATCTCTGTCCAAGAGCTACTATAGCTGGCATATTAGCCATAGCTGGGGAAAGGTGCTTATTTCCATGGACACTACTTGTGTCTCTACAGACAGTGATAGACCCAGGAGCTTGTCCTACACTCGAGTAGGACCCTGGCAGATACTCATGTCTGACTGGCATGTTCTCTTGCTCCTGGTCGATCGTTTGGGAGCTTCAAAAGCTTTCTTCAGCCTGAACATCACAGTGACCAATGCCAACAGACACCGGCACACTTAGGGCTTACAGCCAAGAGAGAACAAAGGAGCTATCTCCTTATGGGATAGTTTCCAGGTGTATATTACTTTTGCAACTTAAGTCTGCCTTCTGGGATCCATTTGTGAACAGAATGTGAGTGAGTAAACTCTTTTTATATTTTTATAGAAGACTGTGTCGTGTCTATCTTTTTATGAGGGACTAAATGGGAAATTACCAACAAAACTTATTTTAGAGGCTTTAGCGGGCCTGAGCAAACGCATCGGCTGTGTAAGTTTAAAAAGGGGACTGTTACTCTGCTAAATTGTAGCAATATATCCTCTCCTGCATCCCTGAACATTCCCACAATGTGAACCACTTGAACCAACTCTGCTGGACTCTCCTGGACTCAAGGACACAATGGAAACAGCACAGAAGCTCTTCCCTACTCTCATCACCCCGTGAGAGGCGTGATCATATGATCTAGCTCAGGGTTTCCCTGAACCTGGGTCTCCAGCTGTTTTTGGACTACAACTCCTATGATCCCTAGCTAGCAGGACCTGTGGTCAGGGATGATGGGAACTGTAATCCAAAAACAGCTGGAGACCAAGGTTTGGGAAACTTTGGTCTAGCCCAGGCATAGGCAGACTCAGCCCTCCAGATGTTTTGAGACTACAACTCCCATCATCCCTAGCTAACAGGACCAGTGGTCAGGGATGATGGGAATTGTAGTCTCAAAACATCTGGAGGGCCGAGTTTGCCTATTCTTGATCTAGTCCATGGTCAGTTGTCTTCACAATAAGATTCTCACCACAGCCACGCTAACTAAGTGTATGGGTTAGGGTTCAAAGAGCAAGACAATAGTCATTTAGAGTAGAAGCAAAAGTGGAAGTTGACAGAGGTGTGCTAGTAGATCTTCCTAGTAACATTTTTATAAAGGAATGAGCAGAACTTTCTAGCAAAGTATTTGAAAAAGAAGGAATCTGTTATGAATGAGGTTTTCTGTTTCAGTTTATGATGCATAATAGGAATCAAACAGTGATCAAAACTCTGGAAGAGACGATTTTTCAAAAAGAAATATACAATCTGATGAAGCAGGAGCAGAAGAATTAAATAGAACAGACAGAAAGAAAATCTTCCCTGACTTTTAGCTACAAAAATCTAACCAAAAGCTGGGGCATAGTCCCAGACAACAGAACTGTAGTATAATCCTGAGGGTTATTGCTTTTGATATTCTGCTTTTCTTTCTTTCTTTCTTTCTTTCTTTCTTTCTTTCTTTCTTTCTTT